>QRFJ01000531.1:434302-516845 GCA_006176705.1 Cocos nucifera | reverse complement strand
GGAAGGGCCCGCACATCTACAATGGTGGAAGACCTCAGACTTAATCTTTTCTTAGGGAGAATTGATTCAGGTCTCATTAAACTAGACTTATCATAGTCATAACAATTATGACTAACCTAGTGGCATGGGTTAGCTCGGATTATTGACCACCTCAGAATCAGAACTGTGTCAACTAGAATATGGCCAGGTAAGTGAGATCCGGTGGAAGGAATATGCCATTAACTCGTACAAGAATGCATTCAGGTCGAGTAGCTTCCAATTAAAAATCCAGTCGGTCGTATGTGCCAAACTTACCTTAGACACCAAATTATTGAGTCAGAACCAATTGGGTTAGCCTACAATCCAGACTCTAACCTCTGAGCCTAATTAGGTCTTGCTTGATCGTGACTCGATCTTGACCCAGACTTAATCCTATTAGGCTGGTCAATTTAAGCATTGTTGATCCCATCTAACCAACTCTTGATTCGGTTTGATCAACCGCTTAGACCTAATTGAGCTACCCAAGCCCGAACCCAGTATTATGAATATGTCTTAGATCTAAAATTCTCAATTTTAGACCTAATTAATATTCATAATCTTAATTCTTAATTAAGTAGGGTTCATAAACAAAATATGCACAATAAATCCTAGGATTTCAGGATCTAGGATTTTGCAGAAAGTAAGTTTTGGATTTCTGATTAAGGACGAACGCAGCACCCCTACACGTCATAAGAACACCCCATCGGATGGGAGAGAGGGCCTTTAAATCCTTCTTCATTCTTATGATCGGACGGTCAAGAGGAATGCCTTAATCAGGAACATGCAATACTACAAAATAGTTTTAGATCTATATCATATATCTCATATACAAATTAGATCTAATCATGGCATATTTTGCATACATCTCATGTATCGAATCATGCATGTTTTCAGATCTAAATTATCTCATAATAATCTAAAAAATTAGATTTAAATTGATCTCATCAAAATAAACTCTAATCTAGACAACTATGTAGAACTATTCTACAACTAGTCTAGACATGCATCAATCATATCTCATATGATGTTTAAAATTAAATAATTTTATTTGCTATTTTCTAAATATTATTATAATAATTATAATATTAAAAAATAGTAAATAAATAGATCTAAAATATAATTTAATCAGATTAAATTATAAACATGCAAGACTATTCTATAGAACTATTCTATTTTAGAACTAGTCATGCATATTTTCTAATCTTAGATCAAAATCATTTAATTTTAATTTTTTTGGTTCTTAGATCTAATCATATCTCATGTGATATCTAAAATTACTTATTTTTTAATTATAATAAATTTAAAATTAGATCTAAACACTTTAGAATCTGGCTCTGATACCAGTTGAAGGGGAATCCAGATTTCCTGGACCAGTTTTGTTTAGATCTGATTGGATCAAGAGATATGTTTTAAAAATTTTTTTCTTTGATCCTAATTAGATCTGAGATATTTTAGATCTAATTTTTATTATTCTAATAATAAAAATAAAATTTAAATAAATTAAATTAAATTAAATTTACCTTGATGTTGGGTAATCCTATTACCCGTTGATGATCCTGTAAGCAGCAGAAGGTTCTGAATCTAGCCACGCAAGTGCCTGGCCTCTACCGATACCCACTCAAACTAGATCTAGAGATCCTCTTCTTTTATATCATGTCTTAAAAATTAGATTTGGATCTAATCTAGAGGATCTTCGAAACACCTTTCGAAGATCAGTAGTTGTCCTTTGCAGCAGTGCAACCTTCTAGCTTTTTGTCGCCTTTCTCTCATCTGAATTGCACCAACCAAGAACCCAAAACACTTTTGGGCATGGAGAGGAGAGGGAGAAGATGCTTTGGCATGGAGGAGGAGGGAGGCAGCCATGGGGCATGGAGAATTGTGATGCAGATTATTCTTTGAGTTAGGCGTAGGGTCTTATTCATAGACTAAGTGTGATCCAACTCCTCTTCTTCCAACCAATCACAACCCTTTGTGAAATCAAATCTAAATCTGATTGGTGGGAATAGAGTCCCCTAGATTTCTCCTTAGATGGTGCCTAAGATCAGTCAAACTTGGTTCTTAGGAGAAGTCCAATCGAAATCCAAAAAGGAGATGGAGTCCCTATCCAATAGGGACTCCTGGGCATCTCCAGCTTGGGTTGCCAGGTTCTGGCAGGGGACAGGCCCCCACCAGCTCTCCAATAGGTGCGTGATACATGGATAGAAGTCAAAGTGTCAATGGTCAACATTTGACCAATCAAAGGTCAACTTTTGACCAAAGTCAAAGGACGAGAAATGGTAGGTGACCAAAAATGGTAGGTATTGTCTTACAAAATAAGACAACCCTTTTTTAATCTGGACAGACTCCAATCAGATCAGGTGAAGGCCTTTGAATGAGCACAAACTTCTTTGGCTCTGTCAGGACAATTATTTATGATAGTAAAAGAAGAACGTTAGGTTCAATCAAGTGCTAGCACGATTTTCTTGAACCTAATTGAATCTCATTCAGATCAATTGAACTAGATCAGTTCAATTGATGATCACCAGATTCAAACCCTTGTTTGTGTGACCCAGTTAGATTTAGTTCTGTATGGTAATGGGATATGTCATGATCTCTATCATTGACATCATCAAAACTCCTTTCGATGGATCAGAACTCTTCTGAATTCGAACAGCTAGAATGATCGATCATCTAAATCATTCTAATTGCTCCCAAAATCCACCAGTGACACCTAGCAGTATATGGTGGCAACCCATCAGAGCTGAATGCGAACCTCTTGGTGCAGCTACCTATGTGATTAAGTTCTTCTATCTTGAGCCCGATCAGATTAGGGTTAAGGTGAACTCGTCAAACCCTAGTTTCTGTCATATGATGTAATCATTCGATTCAAGTCCGATGTGAAAATCCTAAATAGAAACTCTTTCTATTATTTCACTCTGCCATGGCCATGGGCTTCTGGACTTGATTCTCATGATCATCATAGGGCTGCTCCTCTACCACCGAGGTAGATAGATTCCATCTTGATGCAATCCAGTTCCTACAATGAACATGCTATAGCCAACATACACCTCAGGATTCGTATGGCTAGGAGATCGAGTTATGGTGTAGTCAAACTATAACACCCTCAAGGTGAACTATCGATGCACCTCAGATCAAAGAACCAGACACACCACTGCAGCATCGAGTCAGTCATTGACGAGAAGGTAGACTTCCTAATGACTACTCGAGGTGGTCACGCTCAGTGCCCTCGTTCTCTAACGAGTACCTATACTCTCACTCCGGTGTCTCCACACCATAGACTCAAGACTCATCTACTAAAGAGAAGTGATTGTACACCAACCTTCTGAATCAATCACCATCCTCGTGATGATCCTATGGTCGGAAGTATTTTATGAGTTAATAATGATTATTCATGTCTTAAATTTTCAACTCTTGAAAATATGAATTATCATTACCATTAACTCAAAGGATGTATCACAGACACTAAATACACATATGTGATAGAAAACAATCCATTTTATTTATTATAGTCAAAATTATAATTTTGCCCTTAGAAGTGTATTACAAGTATCAACCAATTCTGGCTACTAGGGCACATATATCTAACAAGTTGTTGTCTCAAATTTATTTCATAAATTAAGACAATCCTTTTCTAACTTGCACAAGCTACAACCAGATCAGGTAAAGGTGCCTAAGTGAGCACAAACTCATTTGGCTCAGTCGAGACAACTTTTATGATAGAAAAAGAAGAATGTTGGGCTCAATCGTGTGTTAGCACGATTTCCTTGAACCTAATTGAATCTTATTCAAATCAATTAAACTGGGTTAGTCCAATTGATAATATCCAGATCTAAACTCTTATTTGTGTGATCCAGTTAGGTTCAGTTCTATATGGTAATGGGATATGTCATGATCTCCATCATCAACATCATCAAAACTCCTTTCGATGGATTAGAACTCTTCTGATTCAAACAACTTAGAATGATCGATCATCTAAATCATTCTAGTTGCTCCCAAAATCCATCAGTGATACCTAGCAGCATATGGTGGCAACCCATCAAAACTGAAAATGAACCTCTCGGTGCAGCTACTTATGTGATTATGTTCTTCTATCTTGAGCCTCGATCAGATTAGGGTTAAGGTGAACTCGTCAAACCCTAATTTTTATCATATGATTTAATCATTCAATTCAAGTCCGATGTAAAAACCTTAATAGAAACCCTTTCTATTATTTCACACTCTTTACCATGGCCATGGGCTTATGGACTTGATTCTCATGATCATCATAAGACTGCTCCTCATCCACCGAGGTAGATAGATTCCATCTTGGTGCAATTCAATTTCTATATTGAATATGTTATAGCCAACATACACCTCAGGGTTCCGAATGGCTAGGAGACCAAGTCATGGTGTAGTCAAACTATAACACCCTCAAGGTGAACTGTCAATGCATCTTAAATCAAAAACTAGACACACCACTGCAGCATCGAGTCAGTCATTGACGAGAAGGTAGACTTTCTTATGACTACTCGAGGTGGTTACGCTCAGTGCCCCCATTCTCTAACGAGTACCTATACTCTTGCTTCGGTGTCTCTACACCATAGATTTAAGACTCATCTACTATAAAGAAGCGATTGTATACTAACCTTCCGGATCAATCACCATCCTCATGATGATCCTACGGTCTGGAGCATTTTATGAGTTAATAAATAAAAATTCATGTCTTAAATTTTCAACTCTTGAAAATATGAATTATCATTATCATTAACTCAAGGGATGTATCACAGACACTAAATATACTTATGTGATAGAAAATAACCTATTTTATTATTTATAGTCAAAATTATAATTTTGTCCTTAGAAGTTTATTACAAGTGTCAGCCAATTATGCCTTCTAGGGCACACATATCTAACAACTACACACTGGAGGATTAGCTGGACACTTTGGTAGGAACAAAACCATAGAATTGGTAGAAGTTCAGTTCTTTTGGCCAAGCCTGAAAAGAGATGTCGCTCGAATTATTGTCTAGTATAGAACGTGTGCCATGGCCAAGTAAAGAAAATAGAACATAGGCCTATACACACCCTTACCTGTACCAGACTATCCTTAACAAGATGTTAGCATGGATTTTGTTCTAGGCTTACCTAAGACAATTAAAAAGCATGATTTAGTTCTAGTGGTTGTAGATAGATTTTCAAAAATGGCTCATTTTTTTGCCCTGTTGCCAAACGTCAGATGCTTCGAAAGTTGCAAGAAATATACTTTACTGAGATTGTTAAATTGCATGGATTATCCAAAACTATTATGTCTGATAGGGATGTTAGATTCATAAGCTACTTTTGAAAAACTCTATGACACCTTTTAGGCACAAAATTAAAATTTTTTTCTGCCTTTTACCCATAAATAGATGGTCAGACTGAAGTAGTCAATAGGAGTCTTGAAAATTTATTGCGTTGCTTGATTGGGGAACATATGGATAACTGGGATCTTTTATTGTTCCGAGCTAAATTTGCATATAATAGCTCTATTAATAGGTCCATTGGCATGAGTTCTTTTGAAGTAGTTCATGGATATCAGCCTAGAAAACCAATAGACCTTATCCTACTGCCCATTCATGCTAGAATTTTTGAATCTGCAGAGTCATTTACATAACATGTCAAGAGTTTACATAAAGAGATCAGTAAAAAAATTAGTATTAGTAATAAAATTTATAAATAGAATACAGATTCTCATTGACGTGCCCAAAAGTTTGGGGAAGTAGACTATGTGATGGTTCGAATGAGGTCTGAACGATTTCCACCAGGAACCGTCAAAAAGTTACATGCTCGAGGAGCAGGTCCATTTATGATTTTAAAGAAGATCGGACCAAATACGTATGTTGTTGACTTACCTTCTGATTTTGGAATTAGCTCTACTTTTAACATTGCATATCTCATCGCCTATAAAAAGCCAACTTGGATACCTAGTGAGCCATTTACGCCTAAACCAATCTTTGAGAGAGAGCCTATTCCTAAATGTCCACCAGCCAAAATGTCAAAGCATGATCAGATTGAGAGAATTTTGGATGAGTAGATCATCTCCACCTAAAGTCGAGGCTATTAGCGGTACTTAGTTAGATGGTGAGGTCGACCAAAGTCCGAGGATACCTGGATCACTCAAGAAGAGCTACAGCATATTGATCCTGATTTGCTTGAGCATCACCAGCGCAAAATCGACCCCCACTCAATTGGGTCAAGTTCTCCTTACCTCGAGAGAATTGGTATGGACACTAGAGCCATCAAAAGTCAGCCACATAATTTAGATTCAATTTAGATTGAAAAAGCCATATCAGAATAACTCTACTTCAATTATTTTGTTCTAGTCCTTTTGATTTAATCAATTAGTTCTTTTGATGCATTTAGTTTTGGATCCATAGGACCATACTTAGGTTTATTTTGGATTAAGCCTTATTTGGAAAGAGACCATCATAAAGAAGCAAGCTTGGTCCACATCATCTTTGGAGCCACCATCCTCCGTATGCCCAGGAAGAAAATACACATGTCAGCATGTGTCATGCCCAAGAAGCCTCATGCCAAGTTGTGCCAGGCATCAAGCACCTACATGGAGTTTCTTTTCTTTCCTAGGATTTCTTAAGAGTTCTTGATTTCTTACTTATTTTGCTAAAAGGCTGATTTCTTTTCTATGGTTCCATAAAAGATAGATATGATGTATTATTGTATTTGAAAATCATACATAATGTTTTACTTTTTTGTTGGGAGGGTTGATTTTTTTCTTATAAAAAAAATAGGATTCCTAAAGAAATAGAACCCCTAGGGTCCTATATAAACCCATGTATCTTTCATGAATGAGATAATGAATGAATGAATTACTTTACAATTCTCATAAATACTTGTATTGGGTGTGAGATCCAAAATCGTCCCATGAGGGGAGGGTGTGAGGTCCACCTTTTTCTATCTCTTTAACCTTTATTTTCTTGAGATTGAGTGTTCCTACGACCCTGATTCATCTTCACCATCTACCTACATAAGTCTATTCCATCAAAAGAAGATCTGTCTCCTCCAAAATTTTTATCTATCATGCAGAGAGAGAAAAAGTGACTTATTATTCTATAGATCAAACATTGACAAGGACTTTCGTTCCTTCTTAACTGATCTTTGATTTTTACTTATTTTTCTTAGATTCGATGTTGGTAAAGACCCAATTCTTTATCGATAGATTTGCTTGGTTAAAAGATTAAGAGCCCTAATCAAGATAGTTTCTTAACCACCACGATTCGGATTCTTCTTATCTTTTTTTTGGATTTCTTGCGGGCTTAATTTCTTGCTATCCTTCATTCTATTTATATTTTTTTTTATAATTATTCATGAGGATATTTAATTTTTTCTATCTATCTATTTACTTTATTATTGCTAGTTATTTACTGATCTCTAAAATGGCATTCATCAGCATCATTTAGATTGATCATGCTTTGGTCCCGTTTCAATCAGTCACGCCTCTTGAGCAAAGTATAGGTAACTATACTGTCTGTCCAAGGAATAATGTACCATGATCGAACGTGATTTATTATTGATGAATGAAAGAAAGCTTCATCTTTTCTTTTCTTTTTTTAGACTGTCCCTCAACAGATGGCCACCGAAAGTGAAACTATCCTCTTTACCTGGCTAGCCTGAAGAACAAGAAGGAGGTAGGTCCTTTTGAAGGTATGCTTATTATAGAATCTAACCTTACGATTTCTTCTGCATCCGTTGGATGCTTGACTCTGGTTCTAGTGCTCATTTGTGCACTTCTATGTAGGATCTTGAAGATAGCAGGAGGTTGAGAGATGGTGAGATGATCCTACGTATCGAAAACGAAGCAAAAGTTGCTACTGTGACCATGGGAACCTACCTTCTTCAACTACCATCAGGATTAAATCTAGTTCTTAGATATTATTTTTATGTGCCTGCAACAAGCAGAAATTTGATTTTTATTTCATGTTTAGCACAAGAAAGATATGTAAATTAGTTTTCTTAAGAACCATTACAATATTCTTTATGAAAGAAATAAAATTGCAAGTGATTTTCTTATAAATGGTCTCTGTTAGTTATATATTGATATTCTTATTTTTAATATCGAGCAAAACGTGAATGCCATAGGATCAAAGTGATCTAGAAATAGTCTAAATGATAGGTATCTTTGGCACCTTAGACTAGGTCATATAGCTGAAGATAGGATTAACAAATTAGAGAAATCTAGACTATTGAGTTCGTTGACTTTCAAGTCATATCCGATTTGTGAATCATGCCTTCATGGCAAAATGACCAAGCTCTCTTTTGTAGGACATAGGGAAAGGTCCACAAACCTACTTGCCCTAGTACATACTAATGTATGCGACCCATTTGATGTGCTGGCCAGGGGCAATTAATCTACTTCATTATCTTTATAGATGATCTATCTCGATACGGGTATGTGTATTTGGTGCGACATAAGTCTGAAGCTTTTGAATAGTTCAAAAAATTCAGACTCAAAGTAGAAAAATAAATAAAAAAATTTATTAAGATTCTTCGATTAGATCGAGGAGGTGAATATCTTAGTCAGAAATTTTTAGACTATCTTAAGGACAATGGCATAGTCTCTCAATGGACTCCACCTGGAATGCCTCAACTCAACAAAATTTTAGAATAGAAAAATTGGATCCTATTAGATATAGTCTGATCCATGATGAATTTCATGGACCTTTCTAAGTTTCTTTAGGGACATAGTCTTATGACTGCTATATATTTACTGAATAGAATTTTCTTTAAAATCATTCCTACCACATCGTATGAGATATGGTATGGTAAGAAATCAAGTCTGAGTCATCTCAGAATTTGGGATTGTTCGATCCATGTCAAGAGACAATAGGTGGATAAATTAGATTCTAGGTTCTTTAGAGCTCAATTTATTGGATATCCTAAAAAATTATTAGGATATTATTTCTATCTCCTAGAAAATCATAATATGATTGTGAGTCGACATGCCATCTTCCTTAAAAAATAGTTTATTCTAGATGGTGGCATCAAAAGATAGATTAGACTCAGGGAGAAAGTCTTTGATGAGAAATGATCTAAGAAACCTATGAAACCCAATCAGATTAAGCCAACCCAGACACACCTTGCATATCAAGTAGAATTTTTCATCCTCCTAAAAGGTACTTATGTACTATCTTAGAAGATGTAGAGAAAATGTTCCTCATAGAAAATAAGGTTCATGGTGATGATCCTAAAACCTATGATGAGGCGATATTAGATATCGACTCTGAGAAATGGTTAGAGGTAATGAAGTCAGAGATTGACTCAATGCATTTGAACGAAGTCTGGACCTTGGTAGATCCACCTGAAGGCATGGTACCTATTGGATGTAAATGGATCTTCAAGAGAAAGATAGGAGCCGATGAGAATATAAAGACATTCAAAATAAGACTCATAGCGAAAGGGTATAGTCAGCGTGAAGGCATTGACTATTAGGATACTTTTTTGCCAGTAGTCATACTCAAGTCCATCTGCATATTGCTTGCTATTGCAGCCTATTTCGATTACGAAATATGGCAGATGGATGTGAAAATGGCGTTCTTAAATGGATATCTTGAGGAAGATATCTATATAAAACAACTGCTAGGTTTCACATCCAGTGATGATGATCATAAGGTATGCAAGCTGCAAAAATTCATATATGGACTTAAGCAAGCATCTCAAAGCTGGAATGCTTGTTTCAATATGTAGTCAAATCATTTAGATTCATCAAGAACAAGGAGTCCTATGTTTTCAAAAAGGTCAATGGGAGCACTGTTGTCTTCCTCATACTGTACGTGGATGACATCCTCCTAATAGAAAATGATATTCCTTTGTTGACTACAGTCAAAATGTGGTTGTCTAAGAAGTTTTTTATGAAAGATCTAGGAAAGACATCCTTTATTCTAAAAATTAAGATCTATAGAGATAGACCGAATAGGATGCTGGGTCTCTTATAGAAAATATACATAGAGGTGCTGAAGAGGTTCAGCATAGAAAACTCCAAGAGGGGTTTAGTATCCTTTAGACATGGTATTCATCTCTCCAAGAAGATGTGTCCTAGAACACTTGAGGACATTGAACGCATGAGCAAGTTCACTTATGCTTCGATAATAGGAAGCTTCATGCATGCCATGCTATGTACACGACCTGATATTACCCATACTGTGAGTGTCACGAGCAGATATCAGTCGAATCCAAGCAAAGAGCACTAGACTTCTGTGAAATGTATCCTTAAGCACTTGAGAAGGACTAAGGATATGTTTCAAATTTTTGGTAATGGAGAACTCCAGATTTAGGGGTATATAGACTTAAAATTTATGTTCGACATAGATGATCAAAAGTCGATATTTGAAAGTTTGTTTATTTATAATGGTGGAGCTATCAGTTGGAAGAGTTTCAAGTAGATGGTGATAGCAGACCCACCATGGAAGTAGAGTACATCGCTGCATCGAAAGCTGCAAAAGAAGCATTCTAGTACAAAAAGTTTGCCGTAGAGCTCAAAGTGATTACATCAGATGCCATCCCTCTGTACTGCGATAACAATAGCACCATAGCCCTAGCTAAGGAGCTGAGGTCTCACTAGAAATCCAAGCATATCGAGTAGCAATACCACCTCATCTACGATTAGCTTGAGAAGGGATATGCCGAGGTCAAGAGAGTCGATACTATAGACAATGCGGCTAATCCGCTGATAAAGCTATTGAGTCAGCAAAAGATTAAAGCCCACCTTGAGAAGATGGAACTTAGATTTGTAGCCAATTGGCTTTAGGTCAAGTGGGAGTTTGTTAGATGCGTGCCCTAGAAGCCAGATTGGCTGACACTTATAATACACTTCTAAGGATAATTTTATAATTTTGACTATAAATTAATAAAAAAATTATTTTCTATTATAGTGTGTATTTAAAGTGTTAGTGATACATCCTTTAAGTTAATGGTAATGATAATTCATATTTTCAAGAGTTAAAAATTTAAGACATAAATTTTTATAATTAACTCATAAACTGCTCCCGACCGTAGGATCATCATGAGGATGGTGATTGATTCGAAAGTTTGGTATACGATCGCTTTCTTAGGATAGATGCATCTTGAGTCTATGGTAAGGAGACATCAGAGCAAGAATACAAGTACTCATAGAGAATGAGGGTACTGAGTGTAACCACCTCGAGCAGTCATAAGGAAGTTTACCTTCTCATCAATGATTGGCTTAATGCTATAATGGTATGTCTAGTTCTTTAATCTGAGGTACATCGATAGTTCACCTTAAGGATATTATAGTTTGACTATACCATAACTCGATCTCCTAGCCATTCGAAATCCTGAGGTATATGTTGGCTATAGCATGTTCATTATAGAAATTGGATTACAGTAATAGAAGATCTATCTACCTTGGTAGATGAGGAGTAGTCCTATGATAATCATGAGATTGAGTTCTTAAGCTCATGGCCATGGCAGAGTGAAGATGATAGAAAGAGTTTCTACTAGGATTTTACATCGGACTCGAATCGAATGACTAATTTATATGATGGATGTTGGGTTTGACGAGGTCATCTTAATCCTAATCTAGTTGGGGCTCAAGATAGAATAACCAAATCACATAGGTAGCTACACTAAAAGGTTCTCTTTCAATTTTAATGGGTTGCCACCATATACTGCTAGGTGTCACTGGAGAATTTTAGAAGCAATTAAAATGATCTTGATGATCGATCATTCTAATTGTATGAATCATAAGAGTTCTGGTCCATCAAAAGGTGTTTTGATGATGACGATGATACTAATCATGACATGTGATATTATCATAAGAACTGAATCTAATTAGATCATACAAACAAAGATTTGGATCTGGATGTCATCAATTGAGCTAATTCAGTTTAATCGATTTGGATTAGATCCAATCAGGTTCAAGGTTATTGTGCTAGCACACGATTGAGCCTGGCTTTCTCCTTTTATAATCTTTCTGATTTATCACAACTGAGTCAAATTTGATTTGACTCATTCTCATATCTTGAATGGATTTATTTTCATCTAACTGAAACTAGTCCAGGTTAGATTAGTTATAGAAATTAAATTCATTCCTAGTGCAATTCGACTAGGATCAAAAGTTGACCCAATTGAGAGAATTGAGGGTCACCTGATCAGATACTTCTAAAAAAATTTTTAAAAATCTTTTTGATCAAATTTTTGGATTTGTAATAGGACTCGAGTCATCCTTTGGATAAATTTTGTGATTTATGGAGGCGCCTGGACTAAGTTATGACAGAGTTTAATTTAGATTAAACTCTTGAGGGAAGAGTCCTTGGCGCAATGGACTCTTCCTTATCTACTCATGCTGCCCCCTTTTTGATGGCTTTTTGGCATCAAAACCAAATAGAGTTCTAGTGTTTGACATGGAGATTAATTCCAAAAGTCCTAAAAGATCAAATAAGATGGTTATTTGATCAAAAGGGACTCCTATATGGCGCAGGGTTTTTTATAAGAACCCTTATGCCAAAGGGTCTTTAAGAAGTGATCTTCTTTCTACACCCAAGTGCTACCCCTTTCATCTTCCACACCCCTCTGATTCTCTCTCTCCCTCTCTTCTACATGCCTAAAAAGTTAGACACAAATCTGAGTTGATGGTCTAAGGTTTTTGAAATAAGGTTCAGGATTTATGCAATGTTCGTGAGATGGACGAGCTGCCTTCAGAAATAATTTTGAAGGATCTACAGATCAGATTTAGATCTAATCTTTAGAGAAGAGATTTACAAGGAGAAGACGTTCAGATCTTGTCTGAGTAGATATTGGTAGAGGCTAGGTGCATGCGTGGCTCCTTCCAGAACCTCGGAAACCAATAGGATCATAACAGGATAATCAGATTATCCAACAAGATACTTAAAATTAAATTTGATTTAATTTTATTTTTAATTTATAATATCAAATCACTATGTTAGATCTGAGAACTCTTAGATCTAATCGAATCGTAGAAATTTTTATAAAAAAATCCATCTAAGATCTAATCAAATCTAAATGATCCTACGATGGAAAATCAGATTTTTTCTTCATGATCAAATTAAAGAGTTTAATTTGATTATTAATTAGAAAGTATTCTAATTGATCAAATTGAGTTAGCAAGTTTTGATCTAAATTGGTTTGGTTTAGTTCTAATCAAATTAGGTCAAATTGCACCTAAATTTACTGCTGGCTAGATGTGGAACCCAATGGATCACATACAAAGGGAAGTGATCAAGGATCTAATTAGATTAGATCATGTTTATAGATTGAATATGCTGGCACATATTGAAAATCCTAGCACTTAGATTTGAATTGAATTCAAATCGAATTCCAATTTGGACTAATTAAAACTAATTTAAGTTAAATTAAATTTGGCTAACTGATTGGGTTGACCCTTGGCTTGCGGACCAAGAGATTGGATATCATAAATAGGCAACCCATGCACCAGAGACTCTCATTCTTTGGTGCATGGGATTTGGTCCATAAGCTAGGGACATGTGGCGCATGGTTATGTTTTGATGCCAAAGTCTTCCTTAGTTTTCATGTAAATTTTGTTATGTGATTTTAGATGAAGAGAGGGTGCAGAAGAGTCCTTCTGCTAGTTATTCTCTTCATTGGTTATCAGGTTTCTGGATAACCAAAGAGTCTTTGCCGTCCCCTTGGTTGCAGGCGCCCCTTGGACCAAGTCAAATGCCTTAGAGCTTTGACTTTTCCATGCCATCCTTATCTCCATGCCCCATCTGAAATTAGCGCACATAATGAGGATCTTTGATGGTCTTGTGATCAAATCACAACCCTTCATAGGTGGTGCCAAGCAGAAATGAAACTACATGACTTTTCAAAAACAACGAGGAATTATTTTTGAAGAGTCCTTCTACATGAAACAACTCTTGGACTTAATTTCCCTTGCTTCCATGTGGCATTATTTTCAGATGGATGTGAGATCCTTGATAGGGCATGAGATGAGGATAGGGAAAGGGTGTGAGAATTTGGTGGAAGCATCCCTATGTACATTATAAATAGGGGTGCGCTCTAGGAGTCCAAGATATATGCAGAACTCTTCTTTCTTTCTTACAACTCTCCCTAGTTATCCAATTTCTTTCTTCCTTCCCATATTAGGTCCTAATTAAGAATAAAATGGTCTGTTTTAGGATAAGGATTTAGGAAGATTGTAAAGGAAGACAAGGAGAAAAGAAAGATAAGAAAGAGTAGGGCAGAAGGGTGAAAGCAAAGGCTAGGGAAGGTTCTGCCCAAATAATTAAAGTTCTTACTATAAGAATTTTAATTAAAATAATCATCGGTGCTGGTGTCTTGATCAATTTTCTGTATGGATCAACATTGGAGGGTGAACATGTGGGCACTTGGTGGAACTCCTAATGGACTGCTGCCGGCGATCAGGGTCAAGTTGGAGTTTAGTAATCAGAGATATGTTCCGATACCTTCATTTATATTATAAATGCATATTATATAATTTAAATTCTAATAAAGTGATCCTAGGTTTTGGGTTTGGTTTTGTGATTTTATTATTTTATTTTGAAATCCACGCTTCCATTCTATACATCGAACCTTACAGTGGTATCAGAGCAAGCCTTATTAGATTAAATCATATGTTGTTATGTTTATGCTTTAATGGCAAAAATTATCAATATGATATGATCATATTTGAAATTTTAGCATATTATTAATGTGATGTGATCATGTTTAATTATTCATAATTAGATTATGATATATATCATTCTGTAAGGTTGCCCTGGCATAGTGGCAAATGTTTACTATGTGATGATGGTTGTCCTAGAGTGATGATACATGCTGATATGATTGGTATGATTGATATGCGTAATTTGTGTATGTTATATATTTTGAATTAGAATGTGCATAGAGAATAATTAAAGCCCTTTATAAAATTATATTAAGTTGTAGTATAATTTACCGATAGTAGAACCAATCTAGATATCTAATTGATTAATTGATATCTAGAAAAGTAGTTCATGATTGATAAAGAGAATGTGGCTTCTAATTGATTCAGTTGTCTGACCTGGCCGATTCATTGGTGTCTAAGGAAAGCAATAGGGGGACCCCCACCTCTATCCCACTTACTTAGCCAATTCGATTAATTTAATTTTAGATTGGGTGCTTAGGCATTCCTATTCGAATCTAGCTCCGATACACAGTCGAGCCGACTCGACTATGTAGTCAAAAAAGCTCGGGGTGAGATCAAGCCATCTCTAGATGAATTCGAGCAAACTCTCTCAGGCAGACAGAAAGCAGTGCTTTGGTCAGATGCTATTGAATTGGCTCGACTATGGACCAAGTCAGCTCGATGGATGGATTCTTTTGATTCACTATATTAAGGTCTTCCTTCATGCTAGATCATTATTATATCATGAACCATATTAGGTTTGTTGTGCAACCATAAGACTGATTATGGGGACTGATGTATTATTGATCTAGTGCATAATGATGCTTATGGTATTTTGGATATATTGCTTTATTATATATCCACAAGAATAGTTATATTTCATTATGACTATATAGAAATGAAGGATCCTACTTAACTAAAATATTATAGTTTGTTGTGCTAACACAAGGCTATTATGTTTTAGAGGCCAATAACATATTGAGAATTGTATGAGATGCAATTGAAAAGTGTTGGTGTAGAATTTGATTGACACTGGATCGAGCTAGAGTCGAGGAAGAAGAGGTCACCATCGGTGACCTACAAAATAAAGTCCCGCCTGGAGTCAATGGTGGTGGCTCTGGCAGGATCTTCTGACGATCAAGTCAGCTCTTCTGGCTAACAAAAATGGAGTACTTAGGCAAGAATTCAGTAGAGTTTTGAGAAGGAGAAGAGAGCTTAGAGAAAATATATTTAGAGGGTCCCTTTTTATGGATGGAGCCTGTAGTAGACTGATAGTGATGGTTCTAACCATCCGATAGTGGACTGCTCAGGATCACATGGAGTTTGTTATGAAGAGAGATATCCATTATTATGATGTGGCCATTTGATAGTGGGCCGCTCGAGGCTACATGGAGTTTGTTATGGAAAGTGGTGTCCGTTGCCATGAAGTGGTCGTTCATTGAGATTTAATAGTCGAAGTTCGGAAGAAGCAGGCATTGGTTGGTGAAGAGTTTTGACATACATCAATTCTAGGAGAGTTCGGACTCCTAAAGAAAATATGGCTAGAGGGGATCATCCAAAAGGAATGCTAGTTAAAATCTGGAAGGAATCCATTGAAGAAATCTAGATGGAGTTTGATTGATGGAGAAGTCCACGAGGAGTCCGACTGGTGGAGAAGTTCGATCGAAAGAGAAGTTCGGAAGGAGTTTGGCTCCTGTAGAAATCCAACTGAAGGAGGAGTCCGAAAGGAGTTCGGCTCCTGGAGGTATCCGACTGAAGGAGAGATCTAGAAGGAGTTCAGCTCCTAGAGGAACTTGATTGAAGGAGAGATCTAGAAGGAGTATGGCTCCTATAGAAATTTGATTAAAGGAGGAGTCTGGAGGGAGTTCGGTTCTGTAGAAATCCAACTGAAGGAGGAGATCGGAAGGAGTTCAGCTCCTGAAAGTATCCGACTAAAGAAGAGATCTGGAAGGAGTTCGGCTCCTGAAGGAACCCAACTGAAGGAGAGATTCGAAAGGAGTTCGACCGCTGGAAGAACTTGACTGAAGGAGAGATTCGAAAGAAGTTTGGCTCCTGTAGAAATTTGATTGAAGGAAGAGTCTGGAAGGAGTTTGGCTCCTGAAAGTATTCGACTGAAGGAGAGATCCAAAAGGAGTTCAGCTCCTGGAGGAACCCGACTGAAGGAGAGATCCGGAAGGAGTTCGGCCACTAAAGAAACTTGACTGAAGGAGAGATCCAAAAGGAGTTTGGCTCCTACAGGAACTTGATTGAAGGAGAAATCCAAAAGAAGTTCAGCTCCTATAGAAATTCGACTGAAGGAGAAGTCCGGAGAGAGTTCAACTCCCATAGAAATTCGACTGAAGGAAAAGTCCAAAAGAAGTTTGGCTCCTAGAAGTATCTGACTGAAGGAGAGATCCGGAAGGAGTTTGACTCCTGAAAAAATCCGACTGAAGGAGAGATCCAAAATAAGTTTGACTACTGAAGGAACTTGACTGAAGGAGAGATCCGAAAGGAGTTTGGCTTCTGTAGAAATCCGACTGAAGGAGGAGTTCAAAAAATGTTTGGCTCTTGGAAGTATCCGGCTGAAGGAGAAATCCGAAAGGAGTTTGGCTCCTGGAGGAATCTGATTGAAGGAGAGATCTGAAAGAAGTTCGACCACTGAAGAAACTTGATTGAAGGAGAGATCCGAAAGAAGTTCGGCTCCTATAGAAATCCGACTGAAGGAGGAGTTCGGAAGTAGTTCGGCTCCTATAAAAATCCGACTAAAAGAGTCTGAAAGGAGTTCATCTCCTGAAAGTATCTGACTGAAGGAGAGATCTGAAAGAAGTTTGGCTCCTGGAGGAATCCAACTGAAGGAGAGATTCGAAAGGAGTTCGGTCGCTAGGAAGTTCGACTACTGAATGAGTTCGGCCACTAGAGGAGATCGGGTGCGGCTTGGCTACTAGAGGAAGAATTTTTTATGGAAGATCTTCTATGATTACCGATTGTGTTAGGCTAAGCATCAAGCTGGACTTTAGTGAAAATGAGATTTATCCCCAATAATAGTCTTCCCACTTTCGAGTTCGAAATTCAAAGAAAGGGAGTATAAAAAAGATAACTACCGAAGTTCTTTTCTAGGCTCTACATTCATTGGGGTTGAAGCTCGGATGAGACCTTATCTTCAGTTGAGATTAACGTTGAAGTTAAGGCTCGAGGGAGATCTTGCCTCCAGCCGAGGTCCAAGGAGACCTTGTCTCCTGTTGACATTGTGGTTGAAGCTCATGGGAAATCTTGTCTCCAATCGAGGTTGAAGTTGAAGTTGAAGCTCGGGAGAGATCTTGTCTCCAGCTGAGGTTGAAGTTAAAGTTGAAGCTTGGGGGAGATCTTGTCTCCAGCCAAGATTGAAGTTGAAGTTAAAGCTCGGGGGAGATCTTGTCTCCAACCAAGGTCTAGGAAGATCTTATCTCCTATTGACGTAGACGTTGAAGGAGCTCGAGGGAGGTCTCATCTCTAGTCAAGATCCAGGGAGATCTTATCTCCTCTTCTCACCACGTCTAAAATAAACAAGGCCTTCAACTTTGCTCACATTAGGATGAGATTCTCCTTCTATTCCTAACGAGCTATAGGGGCACATAAGGGCCATTGTTAGAGCTTCTCCTTCCATCTTGTCTAAAATGAATGAGGTCTTCAACTTTGCTCGTGTTAGGATGAGGTTCTTCTCCTGTTCTTAATGGACTGTAGGGACGCATAAGGATCATTGTCAGGATCTCTTTCCTCATCTCGTCTAAAATGAATGAGGCCTTCAACTTTGCTCGCATTAGGATGAGGTTCTCCTCCTATTCCTAACGGACTTTAGGGGTGAATAAGGGCTGTTGTCAGGGCCTCCCCCCATCTCATCTAAAATGAATGAGGTCTTCGACTTTGCTTATTTTAGGATGAGGTTCTCCTCCTATTCCTAACGGACTATAGGAGCGCATAAGAGCCGTTCCTCATCTCATCTAAAATGAATGAGACCTTCGACTTTGCTCATGTTAGGATGAGATTCTCATCCTATTTCTAACATGGCCACTTTTGGTTGCTTCATTCCTGTCATCACATAGTTCTTATACCAAGAAATAATAATGTTGAAATGAAGGTATTTTATTAAAGAAAAATTACTGGTAGTACATCCTCAGATTTTTTGAGTTCCAAGGTCATGGAAGCATTGTTCCTCCGAGCTTCTTCAAGCGATAAGTTTCGGGTCGGACGACCTTCTCTACCTCATATGGGCCTTCCCAATTTGGGTAAGCTTCCCCTGACTCTGAGGTTGAGAAATGGTGGCTCACCGAAGTACTAAGTCTTCCACTCTAAATATTTTACTTTTGACTCTGGAGTTATAGTATCAAGCCATCCTTCGTCTGTAGGCCGCCATCCGAACTTGGGCTTCCTCCCTTTTTTCTTTCAGCAGGTCAAGGTTGACTCTGAGGTCCTGTGGGTTATGCTGCTCATTGAAGACCATGATCCATGCTGATGGGAGCTTAAGTTTGATTGGGATGACTACCTCCATTCCAAAAGCCAAGATGAATGGTGTTTCCTCAGTCAGCAGCCTTTGAGTAGTTCGGTACGCCCTGAGGATGTGGTAGAGTTCGTCCACCCAAGTCTTCCTTGCTCTATCGAGCCTTGTCTTGATGCCTTGCAGCAGGGTTCGGTTGGTCACTTTAGCTTCCCCATTTGCCTGTGGCTGAGCTACTGATGTGAGGTGGTGGGAGATGTTTAGGTCATCGCAGAACTCGACGAACCTCGTTCCAGCGAATTATCGTCCATTATCTATTATGAGAGTTTGGGGCAGACCAAATCGATAGATTATTGACTTTCAGATGAAGTTCCATACCTTGGCTTTGGTAATTTTTGCTAGTGGTTCAGCTTCGACCCATTTAGTGAAGTAGCCGATCATGGCCAGGAGGAACTTTCGTTGCCCGGATGCCATCGAAAAAGGGTCAAGTATGTCCATTTTCCACTGTACAAATGGCCAAGGTGTGCTTAGCAGAGTAAGCTCGGAGGTCGGCTATCTTTGTATGTTTGCATTCTTCTGATAGTGATCATATTTCTTGATATACTTCATAGAATCATGGTACAAGATCGATTAATAGTATCCCTGCCAAAGTAGTTTTTGTGATAGAAATCTAGCTCCTACATGATTTTCATAGATTCCTTCATGCACTTTCCATAATGCGAAGTTGGTCTCTAAAGGTCGGAGACATCTCAGTAGTGATAGCAAATACAACCTCTTATATAACTTGCCCTCATACAAAACATACCAAGAGGCTTGATTTCTGAGTTTTCGAGCTTCTTTTGGATCATGAGGAAGAACTCCCTCTTTGAGGTAGGCAACCAACAGATCAATCTAGCTCAGCTTGAGTTTGATCTGCATAACAACCTATGATTCCTTTGAGCTTGGGCATTTTAGAGTTTCAAAAAATTCTTGTTTGGACAGTTTGGCTGGGGCTGAAGTGGCTAATTTAGAGAGGAGGTCGACTCTTGTATTTTCTACCCTCGAAATCTGTCGAATGCCAAAACTGCCAAAGGCTAGAGTCAAATCCTTTACTTTCTCAAGGTATTTCATCATACTTTCCTCTCATGCTTCATAGTTTCCACCAACTTGACTGACCACTAATTAAGAATCACTGTAGACTTGAAGTCAATCTACTTTTGACTCTCTTGCTATTTTTAACCCGACGATCATTGCTTCATATTTAGCCCCATTATTAGTTGCATAAAATTTGAAGCATAGTGCGTACTCGATGATGATTCCCTCGGGGCTAACCAAGACTAACCCAACACCTGCTCCAGTGGAGTTGGACGAACCATCCATGTATAGGGTCCAAAAACCTTCGAAAATGTTGGCACTCTCTTCGGAGAGGCTCAATTGCGACAATAGAGCACCGACCTCATTCTATTCAAACTCGGCATCATCAGGAATGGTACATTCTACTACAAAATCTACCAATATCTGGGCTTTGATCGATGGCCGAGATCGATAATCAATGTCGAACTTCGTGAGCTCGATCGCCCATTTTGCTATTCTTTTGAAAGCATCCGTTTGATGAAGAACTGCTTTTATTGATTGATCTATGAGGACCATTATGACGTGCACCTGAAAGTAATGTTGAAGTCTCCTGGCAGCAATTAGAAGAGAGTAGGTCAATTTCTCAAGCTTAGAGTACCTGATCTCTGTATCCCTTAGGACCCGACTTATATAGTAGACCGATCACTGCATCTTCACTTCCTCCTTAATCAGGACTGCTACCAAGGCCGTCGGAAAGACTGCTAGGTATAAGAATAACTCTTCTCTAGATTCGGACTTTGCCAGTAGTGGGGGTGAGTTGAGGTAGTTTTTGAGCTCTTCAAATGCCCGTTGGCACTCCGTTGTCCAGCAGAAGTTCTTTGATTGCTTGAGAACTTGAAAGAAGGGCATGCATCACTCGGCCAATCTTGAGATGAAGCAATTTAGGGATGCCACTTTTTCAGTCAGGTGCTGAACTTTCTTGATTATTCTTAGAGCAGTCATCTCCTGAATAGCTTGGATTTTCTCTAAATTTGCTTCAATCCCGCATTTTGACACCATAAACCCCAGAAACTTTTCTGAGATCACACCAAAGGCGCATTTGGTCAGGTTCAGCTTCATCTTGTGTTTCTTGAGTGCACTGAAGGTCTCTTCAAGGTCGGTAAGATGGTTTATAGAAGTTTGACTTTTGACGAGCATGTCATCCACATATATCTTCATATTACGGCCGATCTGCTCTTTGAAGATCTTATTGACCAAGTGCTGGTATGTTGCCTCTATATTCTTGAGCCCAAAGAGCATAACCCTATAATAGTAAAGACCATAGTCAGTAACAAAAGCAGTTTTCTCCTCATCCTCTGATGCCATCCGTATCTGGTTATAGTCAGAGAAGGCGTCTATGAAGGTGAGGAGCTCATGGTCTGAGGTTGCGTCTACCTATTGATCAATCCTGAGAAGATGGTAGCTATCCTTTGGGCAAACTTTGTTCAGCTGTTTGAAGTCTATACACATCTTTCACTTGTTGTTTGTCTTTTTAACGAGGACCACATTTGAGACCTAGGTCGGATAGTTAACTTTCTGGATGAATCCAACTTTGAGGAGCTTATCTACTTCTTCTGCGATCGCTTTTTGCCTCTCCAGGATGTGGTTGCGCATCATCTCTTTTACCGATCGATACTTAGGATCAACGGCCAACCAATGTTTCATGATCTCGACGTCAATTTCTGACATATCCGATGGGATCTAGGTGAAGATGTCCACGTTCTTCCTAAGGAAGGTGACAAATTGCTTCCGAACCTTGTCCCCCAAGTTGAAGCCGATTTGCACTGCATACTCCGCATTTTCATCATTTAAGGACACAGATATGAGGTCCTCCATAGGCTTGCCCGCTCCTCGGTGAGGTCATTGCGGACATCCAATCCATCAACAGGATAAGGGTCAGACTATTCTTTCTTATGCAGGGTGATTGAGTAGCAGTGCCTTGCCAGAGCTTGATCTCTCCTAACCTCTCCGATCCTGTGACTTGTCAGAAACTTCATCTTCAAATAATAAGTTGATACCACTGCCTGAAGTGCATTTAGACCAGATCGATCGAGAATAGCATTGTAAGCAGATGGAGCCCTTACGACTAAAAAGTCAATCTATGCCTTAGCCAGCTTCGAATGTTGTCCTATAGTCACAGCTAAAGTTATTATGCCCTCAACTGGTACGGCATCGCTAGTGAAGCCTATCAATAGAGAGTTCCTAGGCCCCAAGTGGTTATTGAGTAAGAAAATTTTTGACAAAGCATCATAAAATAATATATCGATCGAGCTTTCATTATCTATCAAAATACGACACACATCATAATCGATAATGTTTAAAGAAATTACGATCGCATCATTATGCGGGAACTGGACTCCTTAGGCATCTACCTCAGTGAAGGTTATGGGTTCCTTAGTCCTCCATCTCTTCACTGATCCCTCGAATCCATCAGCTTCTTCTCGCCAAAGTCCCTCCAAGATAGTATTAATGATGTCGAGAGGCGGCCGATCTTCTTATTGATTCTCTCCCCTTGGTGGTTTAGACTATGATAGTGCCCTTGGCTGATCTTCCCATCCTTCAAGCCGATGCTGTAGGAATCGATCAAGTCTACCTTGCCTGATGAGCTCCTCGATCTTCTTCGAAAGCTGAATACACTCCTTAGTATGATGACCGTGGTCACGATGATAAAGGTAGAACTTGTTAGGATTGTACTTGCCGAGGTGAGTGCGCATCCTTTTTGATCTCGATAGTTGCTCCCTGATTTTCATTAGCACTTGAGTTTTTGGAGCATTAAGAGGGGTGTAGTTATGAAATTTTTGGAGGGGAGAACCCCACCGCACCCTTCTATCAAGGCTTCCCTACCTCCGAGCATAGGAAGGAGTTCGGGCTCATTTGCGCTCAGAGCGAGTTTGGGAGCGCGGCCAAGCTTCACTCATCTTTTCTTTCTCAGTGGGCCTGCCTGGCTCACCGATTCACCATTCTCCAATGGCTTCATTATCCCTAGCCTTAAAGGCCTCTTTAGCTCAGGCATAACCTTCAGTCCGAGCCAGCATATCGGCAAAGTTACTAAGGTACTTTTTTTTCAGGAAGAACAGTAAATCATTCTTCTGAAGGCCATCCTTGAGTGCGGCCATTCCAACTGACTGATCCAAGTTTTGGACCTCCAATGTAGCTACATTAAATTGGATGATGTAAGCTTGGATGGATTCTCCCTCCTTTTGCTTGATGTTCATCAGGAAATCTGAACCTCGGTGGGGACGTCGGCTGCTAATAAAATGAGCCATAAACTAATGGCTCATCTGATCAAAGGAAAGGATGGTACTCAACTTAAGGGCTGAGTATCAATTCCTGGCTACATCCTTGAGGGTGGATGGGAAGCTCAGCATAAAATGGTATCTGGTATGCCATGGAGCAGCATTATTATTCGAAAGGCCTCTAGATGGTCGATCGGATCGATGGTCCCATCGTAACTCTCAAACTGAGGGAGCTTGATGTTCGGCAGGATCAATTCCTACATAATCATCTAAAAAAAAGGAGGATTAGTGCAAATATCATTACCATGAGTGGAGGGAGCATGATGGAGTTTTTTGATTCGTCGGCTTATTTTCTAGAGCTTTTGATCAAGAAGATCTTCACAGTCATTGATCTCTAGAGTTTTTTGGCCGAGCATATGTGAAGCCTTCCCCTAGGTTGAGTTATGGTCTGAGCAAGGGTCCTCCATCCTCTGCTTCCCCTTTTCTGAGATCAACGATTGGGCAACCCAAGTCGACCATCCCAAGATTGGATCATGGGGCTCCAAAGAGGCTTGCTCTAGTCGAATCGATGCTAGGGCCTACCGACGTATGGCCTGCACCACCTTCATAAGATCGTGAACTTGCTGGTCTAGCAGGTTAAACTGCTCTACATCCACCATGGTAGCAGACGAAGTCTGAGTTATCGAGGCTGGAGTGGGAGCGGATAGGTTTGGATGGGATCTGACTGTAGAGGCCATTAATCGGGTCGAAGCTTTCCTGGAAGGCATTCTTTCTCAAGAAAGAACTCTAGAAAGGAAGAAGAGAGATCACTGTCGAGTACTCCTTTTAGAACAAGGGAACCTCAGAAATAGAGGGCCCTCCTTCTAGCGCCAATTCTGTTGGTGCAGAATCTAGTTGACGCCGGATCAAGCTGAAGTCAAGGAAGAAGAGATTACCATCGATGATCTACAAAATAAAGTTCCACCCGAAGTCGATGGTGGTGGCTTCAGTAGGACCCTCCGACGATCAAGTTAGCTCTTCTGGCCAATAGAAATGGAGTACTCAGGTAAGAATTTAGCAAAGTTTTGGAAAGAAGAAAAGAGCTTAGAGAAAATGTATCTAGAGGGTCTCTTTTTATAGACGAAGCTTGTAGTAGACTAATAGTGATGGTTCTAACCATCTGATAGTGGGCCACTTGGGGCCACGTGAAGTTTGTTATGGAGAGAGGTGTCCGTTGTTGTGATGTGGCCATTCGATAGTGGGGCCAGAAGAGTTGACTTGATCGTCAGAGGGTCCTACCGGAGCCACCACCACCGACTCCGAATGAGACTTTTTTTTGTAGATCACTGACGACGACCTCTTCTTCCTTGACTCCAGCTCGATCCGACGTCAATCAGATTCTGCACCAATAGAAATGGAGTGCTAAGCAAGAATTCAGCAGAGTTTTGAGAAGGAGAAGAGAGCTTAGAAAAAATATATCTGAAGGATCTCTTTTTATAGATGGAGCCTATAGCAGACTGATAATGACGATTCTAACCGTTCGATAGTGGACTGCTCGGGGCCACATGAAGTTTGTTATGGAGAGAGATGTCCGTTGTTGTGATGTGACCATTCGGTAGTGGGCCACTTGAGGTCACATAGAGTTTGTTATAGAGAGTGGTGTCTATTGTCATGAAGTGGCCGTTCATTGAGATTTAATAATCGAAGTTCGGAGGAAGCAGGCATTGGTTGGTGAAGAGTTTTGACATACATCAATTCCAAGAGAGTTTGGACTCCTAAAGGGAACATGGCTAGAGGAGATCATCCAGGAGGAATGCTAGTTGAAATCTGGAAGGAATCCACTAAAAAAATTCGGATGGAGTTCAACTGATGGAGAAGTCTAGGAGGAGTCTGACTGGTGGAGAAGTTCGATCGAATGAGAGGTCTGGAAGGAGTTTAGCTCCTATAGAAATTCGACTAAAGGAGTCTGAAAGGAGTTTTACTTCTGGAGGTATCCAACTGAAGGAGAGATCCAAAAGAAGTTTGGCTCCTGGAGGAACTTAACTGAAGGAGAGATTCGAAAGGAGTTCGGCTCCTATAGAAATCCGATTGAAGGAGGAGTCTGGAGGGAGTTCATCTCCTATAGAAATCCAACTGAAAGAAGAGTTTGGAAGAAGTTCGACACCTAGAAGTATCTGACTGAAGGAGAGATTCGGAAGGAGTTTGGTTTTTGGAGGAATCCGACTGAAGGAGAGATCCAGAAGGAGTTCGGCCACTGAAGGAACTTGACTGAAGGAAAGATCCGGAAGGAGTTCGACTCCTGTAGAAATCTGACTGAAGAAAATGTTCGAAAGGAGTTTGGCTCCTGAAATTATCCGACTGAAGGAGAGATCCAGAAGGAGTTCGGCTTCTAGAGGAATCTGACTGAAGGAGAGATCCGAAAGAAGTTCGGCCACTAGAGAAATTTTGATGAAGGAGAGATTCAAAAAGGAGTTTGGCTCCTGGAGGAACTTGACTGAAGGAGAGATCCGAAAGGAGTTTAGCTCTTGTAGAAATTTGACTGAAGGAGAAGTCCGGAGGGAGTTCGATTCCTATAGAAATTCAACTGAAGGAGGAGTCCAAAAGAAAGTCGCCTTCTAAAGTATCCAACTGAAGAGAGATCTAGAAGGAGTTTGGCCCTGAAGAAATCCAACTGAAGGAGAGATTCGAAGAAGTTCGACCGTTGGAGAACTTGACTGAAGAGAGATCTAAAAGAGTTTGACTCCTATAGAAATTTGACTAAAGGAGGATTCTAGAAGGAGTTCGGCTCTTGAAAGTATCTAACTGAAGAAGAGATCCAAAAGAAGTTTGGCTCTTGGAGGAAGCCGACTGAAGAAAAAATTCGAAAGGAGTTTGGCCGCTGGAGGAACTGACTGAAGAGAGACCGAAAGGAGTTCAGCTCTTATAGAAATCCGACTAAAGGAGGAGTTCGGAGGTAGTTTGGCTTCTATAGAAATCCGACTGAAGGAGAAGTCCGAAAGAAGTTCAGCTCCTAAAAGTATTCGATTAAAGAAGAGATCCAGAAGGAGTTTGGCTCCTAGAGGAATCCGACTGAAGGAGAGATCTAGAAGGAGTTTGGCCGTTGGAGAGTTTGGCTGTTGAATGAGTTCGATCGCTGGCGGAGATTAGGTGGGGCTCGACCGCTGGAGGAAGAATTTTTGATTGAAGCTCTTCTACGATTATCGGTTGTGTTAGACTAAGCATCAGACTGGTGTTCGGCGGGAGTGGAATTTATCCCCAACAAAAAGAATTTCTTACTTTTAAACTTATAAAAGGTTTGTCGTGCAACCATAAGACCTTTTATAAGGAATTAAGATCTCAATCCCATTAAGAAAAATAATTAGGTTTTCTCGATTATCATATTTAAGGGTTATGATATTCGATAAAATAGTGGAAGACATAATTAAATTAAAGTTCTAATTTAATTATGTATGTCATCATGAGTTATTTGCTTATGTATTATTTTTTAATTATGTAGATTAAATGGCTTCTTCACATTCACTATGTTCAATTTTGGATTCAAATAAGTTAATCAGTCCTAACTATGTGTATTGAGTGAGAAACCTAAAAATAGTACTCAGTCAAGAAAAGTTCTCCTATATTCTTAATGCCCCTAATCTTGAGCCATTGGGAGAAGATGCTACAGAGGAAGAAAAGTCCACATACAAGATGTGGCAAAATGATTCTCTTACTGTCAAGTGCATCATACTTGCTTCCATGAGTAATGAGTTACAAAGGCAGCATGATGGCATGGACACAGTCCATAATGCTCAACCTAAAAGAGCTTTATAGAGAATAAAGTAGAACTGCTAGACATGAGATATCTAAGCAGTTATTTCATGCCAGGATAGCAAAAGGTTCATCCATACAAGACCATGTATTAATGATAATTAATCTAATCATTCGATTAAGCTAATTAGGTTTTGTCATGGATGGAGAGTTGAGTCAAGATCTGATCCTGCAATCACTTCTAAAATTATTTTCTTAGTTTGTTATTAACTATCACATGAACAAACTGAAAACTTTCTTGCCTGAGCTGTTAAATATGCTCAAAATAGTAGAGAGCCATATCAAGAAGGATAAGGCTCCTCTTCTTCATATAGATGGGATCTCCAAGAAGAAGGCAGGCAAAAAAGGTTCAAAGAGAAAGCTAAATCGAAAAGGTGGCATAAATAAGAAGGAAAAGAAGACCTCCGGATAGATGACCTATTTTCACTATAGCAAATTAGGTCATTGGAAGAGGAATTGCAAGGCTTACCTTGCAACTATGAAGACTGATGCAAATAAAACACTAAAAGGTATGTATGAGATACATACTATATTGTCATTGAATTCTTCCATTTCAATCTCTTAGGTATTAGATATAGGCTGCATTTTCATATCTACAAATTATTTCAGGGGCTATAGAAAATTAGGAGTTTGAAGAAAGATAACTTTGAGCTCTACGGCGCTAGAGGAGAGCCCATCCAAGCGGAAGCTATAGGGATAAATATTTTGAAGTTACCTTCTAGAAAGAACTTAGAGCTGACAAATTATTATTATATGCCTAAGATTATTAGAAATATTGTATCTATACCCTTGTTATTAAAACAATGATGTAATCTTGATGTAATGAGTAATGGTTGCTCTATCAAATATTCTAATGAAATTATATGCAATGGCATTTTTAATAATGATTTGTTGACTCTATGTTTGGATGATAATATATTTCATGTTGATGAAAATAGAAAATGTAAAAGAGAGACTTAAATATACTTTACTTTGGCATTGTCGGCTTGGTCATTAATGACAGATTAACAGTTTATACAAGAAAGTTCTTTGATCATTTATGATTATGATTCATTAGAAACTTGTGATATGTCTCAATAGGTAAAATGACAGACTCTTTTTAGTGGACATGGAGAAAAGAACAAATGTATTATTAAAAACTAGATACAGATGTAGTGTTCCTATGACAACTTAGGTCGAGGAGATACCTTATTTTTATAATTCTGATGATTATTCTAGGTTTGGATATGTGTATCTTATGAAATCAATCGAAACTTTTTGAATAAATTCAAAGAGATATCAAAGTATGGTCAGAAATAAATTGAATAAAGATAAATCTTTCGATCTGATCGAGAAGGAATAGTTGTCCAATTGAGTTCTAGATTATCTTAAAGTAAAAGAGTTCTCTCTAAATGGAATCTCTCCTTATACACCACAGTTAATGTATAGCCAAATAGAAGAAAGTACTAATTGATATAGTTACGATCCATGATGTGCTTCATAGAGTTATCTATTTTCTTCTGGGATCATGCTTTAGAGACCGCAGTTTTATCTCGATAGAGTTATCTTCTAAGTCTTATCTAGCACTCCATATGAATATGGAGAGATAAAAAATCTAATCTTAAGTATCTTGAGATATGAAGTTGTCCAGCATATGTCAAAAAAAATTTTGGATATAAGCTAGATGCTAGAGCAAATAAATGTCTACTTGTAGGATATCCTAGAGATAGTATGGGATATCTATTCTACCATCCTACTGAGCAAAGGATATTTATAAATAGGAAATGCCATTTCATGGAGAAGAGAGTTCATCTAGAAGAAGACAGTGAAAAAATATTGAACTGTAGAAGTTCAAAAATAAATAGATATTTTTTCAATCAAATAAACACATAAATAAGAAAGAACTAGAACACACAACTCCAATTCGTAGATCTGACAGAGTGAAACATGTACCTATGAGGTATGGATTCATTATTAAGAATATTGAAGCCCAAGTCATTAAGAATGATGAGCCTCTGATCTATACGGAAGCTATCATGAGTAGAAACTCAGACAAATGGTTGGCTGCCATGCAATCCAAAATGGACTCCATGTACGCCAATAAAGTATTGACTTTGGTGGATGCATCAGATGGTGTGAATCCTATTGGATGCAAATGAGTCTATAAGAAAAAGATTGGAATGGATGACCAAGTTGAAACATATAAAGATTAGTAGCTAAGGGTTTCAAGCAAAAATAAGGCATTGATTATGATGAAACATTTTCACCTATTGCCATGCTTAAATCTATTCGTATTATGCTTGCCATAGCATCATACCATGATTATGAAATATGAAAAAAAGATGTGAAGATCACTTTTTTTAATGGTTTCCTTGAGGAGAAGGTCTACATGTCACAGCCAGAGAGATTCATCTCAAATGAGAGACCAAATCAGGTATGCAAGCTTAAGAGATTGATTTATGGATTAAAGCAAGCTTCAAGGAGTTGGAATATCCACTTTGATGTTATAGTCAAAGAGTTTGGCTTCATCAAAATATGGATAAACCATGTGTGTACAAGAAGACTAGTGGGAGTGCCATAGTTTTCTTGGTTCTGTATGTAGATGACATACTCTTCATTTGGAATGATATCCCAATGTTGCAATCAGTCAAGTTATGGCCATCAAATAAGTTTTTCATGAAAGATTTGGAAGAAGTGTCCTATATACTAGTTAAAAAGATCTATAGAGATAGATCTAAAGGATGCTAGGCTTATATCCCAGTCTAGGTACATTAACTTATACTAAAAAGGTTTAGTATGGATGGGAGTAAAAGAGGTTACTTACCCATGAATCAAGACATACATCTCTCTAAGAAGATGTCTTCTAGGACACTAGAAGAGAGAAATAGAATGAATTCTATTCTTATGCTTCAGCTATAGGATCAATTAATGTCATGTTTCCAGTATGTTTTTACTTGAATGGTGAGATGAGTTGGAAGAGTACAAGCAGCTCAGTTAGTGACTTAAACAGAGGCGAAGAATAGTGTAGTAAAGCCACCAAGAAAGCTATCTGGATGAAAAATTCATCTAAATTAGATATTGTTCCTAAATAAGAACTGCTGTAACACTTTACTATGATAATAATGGAGCAGTTGCTTACACAAGAAACAAGGTCTCATCGTAAATCAAGCAATTCTAAGTGCTTCCAATTCATTATGAAATAATTGAGAGACAGATATTGTCATTGAACGACTAATACAAAGAAACACATAGCAGATCATTCACTAAGCTTCTACACAGCAGCAGTTTGATTGCCCTTCTTGATTGTATGGGTTTAAAATATAAGGATGATTTTGCTTTAGTGCAAATGGGAATTAAAGAAATATGCCATCAAGCCAATCGAAATTTGTATTTTCATGGACTACTTTTTATCTTCCAAACTTATGTAATGATATTTTTCAAATAATAAAGTATTTATTATTATGTATGTTGATGTTTAATTATTTATTTAAATTATGATTGAACCCTAATTAAGACTATGATTTTAGGATTATGATGAGATCTTACCCAGTGAGATCTAAAATCTTAAAGTACTAATTTAAATATTTTGATTGATGGATATCGAGTTGGGGATAATTTTCTGGTAGACTGGCAATCTTTATATATGCTTGAATGGAGGGAATAATGATCTCACTATCACTATGTATCATTATACAAGGATGTGGTGCTATTAGAGAATGAGTTCACGGAATAGATCCAACTCGAGAACATCTAATGGAGTCTTATCTACATATCAAAAGATGGTTCTCATAGTGGGAGTTATGCATGTAATCCTTTAACCTGAGACTACCATAGAACCTTGTATGTATGAATCCATATTTTGGTTCATACTCAATCACGATTTAGTCATATGTGCGGTTATCTAGATATGATGGATTATATATGGAGGTTATGAGTAGATCAACAAGGAATCGATCACTCCTAGTAAGAGAAGATAGCATCCTACTTGCTTCAATCAAATGATGATTTAGAAAGACTTTGATCAAAGCATGATAAAAATTAAAAATAATTTTAATATTTATAATCAATCATTCATAATATAATTGGAAGAAAAATGAATATAAAAATAGATTTGACATGATTCTATATCCATAGTCATTTTTGGGATGTAGGATGATTGAAGGATCCTATTGTACAGTAACTTTCCACTAAAGGATATTTTTGATTTTTTCATCAAAATTTTATATCTTCTAGAAAGACATGATATGTTGCTAGACGTCAATCTTGTCTTGTAGGTTTGATAAAATTAAAGATTTTAATTTGATTGTTAATTAGAAAGTATTCTAATTGATCAAATTAGGTTAGCAAGTTTTGACCTCAATCTGTTTGGTTGAGTTCTAACCAAATTAAGCCAAATTGCATCCAAATCTACTACTGGCTAGATGTGGGACCCAATAGATCACATATAAAGAGAATTGATCAAGAGTCTAATTAGATTAGATTATGTTTGTAGGTTGAATATGCTAGCACATATTGCAAACCCTAGCACCTAGATTTGAATTGGATTCAAATTGAGTTCCAATTTGGACTAATTAAAACTAATTTGAGTCAAATTGAATTTGGCTAACTAATTTGATTAGCCCTTGGCTTGCTGACCAAGAGATTGGATGTCATAAATAAGCAACCCACATGCCAGAGACTCTTTCTTTGGTGCATGGGATTTGGTCCATGCGCTAGGGACATGTGGCGCATGGTTATGTTTTGACGCCAAAGTCTTCCTTAATTTTCACGTAAATTTTGTTACACAATTTTAGATGAAGAGAGGGCATAGAAGAGTCCTGCAGCTAGTTATTCTCTTCATTGGTTATCAGGTTTTTGGGTAACCAAAGAGTCTTTGCTGCCCCTTGGTTGTAGCGGCCCCTTGGACCAAGTCAAATGCTTAGAGCTTGACTTTTCCATGTTCTTATCTCCACGTCTCTCTAAATTGGTGCATAATATGAGGATCTTTGATGGTCTTGTGACGATCACACATCCTTCATAGGTGACGCCAAGCAAAATGAACTACGTGACCTTTTCAGAGAAACCGGAGATTATTTTTTGAAGAGTCTACAAAAGCAACTTTGGACTTAATTTCCTTGCTTCCACGTGGCATTATTTTTAGATGGGCATGAGATCCTTGAGTGTGTGTGAGATGAGGTTAGGGAAAGGGCATGAGAATTTGGTGGAAGCACCCCTACATATATTATAAATACGGGTGCACTCCGAGAGTCCAAGATATATTCAGAACTCTTCTTTCTTCTTACAACTCTCCCTAGTTGTCCAATTTCTTTTTTCCTTCCCTTGTTAAGACAAGTCCTAATTAAGAACAAAAAGGTCTACTTTAGGATAAGGGTTTAGAAAGATTGTAAAGGAAGATAAGGAGAAAAGAAAGATAAGAAAGAGTAGGCCAGAAGGATGATAGCAAAGGCTAGAAAAGGTTCTACCCAAATAATTTAAGTTCTTATCATAAGAATTTTAATTAAAATAATCAAAGGTGCTGGTGTCTTGATCAGTTTCGATGTGAATCAACATTGGAGGGTGAACATGTAGGCACCTAATGAAACCCCTGACGGACTGCTGCCGATGATCAGGGTCAAGTTGGGATTTAGCAATCAGAGGTATGTTTCAATACTTCATTTATTAAAATAATATTATATATTTAAATCTCATTAAGATGTGTCCTCGATTTGGGTTTGGTTTTATGATTTCATTATTTTGTTTAAATCCATGCTTCATTCCTATACAACAAACCTACATCGGTCGATAAAAAATCATCGTCGATAGATTCTGGTCGTGTCCTTTTATTGTGAGCGTTGCTGGCCACAGAGAATTCACCCCCTAGTGGTTCTAGGCAATGCCCAATCGTGGCATGCCAAACCCTAAGAGAACCCCAATCGCTAATAGAAAGTAAAATTATATGTGTCATCCTTAATTATTTTGAATGTTTCATGTTATAGATTATTGTATAATATTTTTGGATTTTATCTGTTACTTTTATATTATTACATGCATATGATAGAACGTTAATTGATTAGTATACATAATCTTGACATCTATACATTTATCATGTAATTGTATGATAGGAGAATTATGTAACAATAATCAATTGATTATCCAATTTAGATAGTTGGAGAATTTACAATATATTTATATGTAATTGTAGTAATAAAGAACGATATGTTAGAATTTTGAATAAATATTGGATAGTATTTTTTATTTATCAGAAGAACTAAGAGAAAAACTGTCAACTTTTATTTATCCCTATTGCATGTTTGTTTGATATACTGTTAAATGAACCTATAGAATTATATAATTTTGAATGAGATTAGGATCTATCTTTTGTTAATATATGTACCTTAGAATCAGAATTGGCTGAAATTGTAATACAATTCTAGGGATAAAATTATAATTTTGACTATTATCATGAAATAGATTATTTTCTATCACATATGTATATTTAGTGTCTGTGATACATCTTTTGAGTTAATGGTAATATATTTCTATTTTTAAGAGTTGAAAATTTAAGTAAATATCATTATTTAACTCATAAAATGCTCTCAACCATAGGATCATCATGAGGATGGTGATTGATCCGGATGGTTGGTATACAATTGCTTCTTTTTAGTAGATGAGTCTTGAGTCTACAATGTGGAGACACCGAAGGAGAGTATAGGTACTCATTAGAGAATGAGGGCACTAAGCGTGCCACCTCGTAGTCATTAGGAAGTCTACCTTCGTCAGATGACTGACTCGATGCTGCAGTAGTGTGTCTGGTTCTTTGACCTGAGATGCATCGGTAGTTCACCTTGAGGGTGTTATAGTTTGACTACACCATTACTCGATCTCCTAGCCATATGGAACCCTGAGGTGTATGTTGGCTATAGCATGTTCATTGTAGGAACTGGATTGCATCAAGATGGAATCTATCTACCTCGGTGGTAGAGGAGCAGCCCTATGATGATCATGAGAATCAAGTCCAGAAGCCCATGGCCATGGTAGAGTGAAATAATAGAAAGAGTTTCTATTTAGATTTTCACATTGGACTCGAATCGAATGATTACATCATATGACAGAGACTAGGGTTTGACGAGTTCACCTTAACCCTAATCTGATCGGGGCTCAAGATAGAAGAACTTAATCACACAGGTAGCTGCACCAAGAGGTTCGCATTCAGCTCTGATGGGTTGCCACCATATACTGCTAGGTGTCACTGGTGGATTTTGGGAGCAATTAGAATGATTTAGATGATCGATCATTCTAGCTGTTCGAATCAGAAGAGTTCTGATCCATCGAAAGGAGTTTCGATGATGTCGATGATAGAGATCATGACATATCCCATTACCATACAGAACTGAACCTAACTGGGTCACACAAACAAGGGTTTGAATCTGGTGATCATCAATTGAACTGATCTAGTTCAATTGATCTGAATGAGATTCAATTAGGTTCAAGGAAATCGTGCTAGCACTCGATTGAACCTAACGTTCTTCTTTTGCTATCATAAATAAGTTGTCCTGACTGAGCCAAAGGAGTTTGTGCTCAATCAGAGGCCTTCATATGGTCTGACTGGAGGTTGTCCAAGTCAGAAAAGGTTGTCTTATTTTGTAAGACATTACCTGCCATTTTTGGTCACCTGCCATTTCTTGTTCTTTGACTTTGGTCAAAAGTCTACCTTTGACTGGTCAAATGTTGACCATTGACACTTTGACTTTTGACCACATGTCATGCACCTATTGGAGAGCTGGTGGGGGCCTGTCCCCCTGCTAGAACCTGGCAAGGAGGAGGGCGCACGCCACCCTTGGCGTGTGCCCAAGTTGGAGGCGCCTAGGAGTCCTTGTTGGACAGGGACTCCATCTCCTTTTTGGATTCCAATTAGAGTTCTCCTAAGAACCAACTTTGACTGGTCTTAGGTGCACCCTCTAAGGAGGAATCCAGGGGACTCTATTCCCACCAATCAGATTTAGATCTGATTTCACAAAGGGTTGTGATTGGTTGGGAAGAAGAGGAGTTGGATCACAGCTAGTCTATAAATAAGACCCTGCGCCCAACTCAAGAGAATTGAATTGATAATTAAAAAATTCCCATGCCCCAAGGCTGCCTCTCCCCTCCTTCCTCCATGCCAAGTCCATCTTCTCCCCTTGCCTCTCCATGTCCAAAAGGAGTTTTGGACCTTGGTTGGTGCGATCCAGATCAAAGAAAGGCGATCAAAAGCTAAGAAGGCTGCGCTGCTGCAAAGGACGACTGCTGATCTTCAAAAGGAGTTTTGAAGATCCTCCAGATCAGATCCAGATCTAATTTTTGGAGATGTGATAGAGAAGAAGAGGATCTCCAGATCCAACCTGAGTGGATACCGGTAGAGGCCAGGCACTTGCGTGGCTAGATCCAGAACCTTCCGCTGCAAACAGGATCATCAACAGGGTAATAGGATTACCCACATCAAGGTAAATTAAATTTGATTTAATTTATCTTATTTTATTTTTATTATTAAAATAATAAAAATTAGATCTAAAATATATCAGATCTGATTTAGGATCAAAGAAAAAAAATTTTTGAAAATATATCTCTTGATCTGATCAGATCTGAACGAACCTGGACCGAAAAATCAGGATTTCCCTTCAACTGGTATCAGAGCCAAGGTTCTAAAAGTATTTAGATCTAATTTTAAATTTATTTTAATTAAAAAATAAGTGATTTTAGATGTCACATGAGATGTGATCAGATCTGAAAATCAGAAAAAATTAAAATTAAATGATTTGGATCTAAGATTAGAAAATATGCATGACTAGTTCTAAAATAGAATAGTTCTATAGAATAGTCTTGCATGTTTTTAATTTAATTTGATTAAATCATATTTTAGATCTATTTATTTACTATTTTTTGATATTATAATTATTATAATAACATCTAAAAAATAGCAAATAAAAATTATTTAATTTTAAACATCATATGAGATATGATTGATGCATGTCTAGACTAGTTGTAGAATAGTTCTACATAATTGTCTAGATTAGAATTTATTTTGATTAGATCAATTTAAATCTAATTTTTTAGATTATTATGAGATAATTTAGATCTGAAAAATATGCATGATTTGATACATGAGATGTATGCAAAATATGCCATGATTAGATCTAATTTGTATATGAGATATATGATATAGATCTAAAACTATTTTGTAGTATTGCATGTTCCTGATTAAGGCGTTCCTCTTGGCCGTCCGGTCATAAGAACGAAGAAGGGTTTAAAGGCCCTCTCCTTCCCATTCGATGGGGTGTTCTTATGATGTGTAGGGGTGCTGCGTGTTCGTCCTTAATCAGAAACCCAAAACTTACTTTCTGCAAAACCCTAGATCCTGAAACCCTAGGATTTATTGTGCATATTTTATTTATGAACCCTACTTAATTAAGAATTAAGATTATGGAATATTAATTAGGTCTAAAATTAAGAATTTTAGATCTAAGACATATTCATAATACTGGGTTCGGGCTTGGGTAGCTCAATTAGGTCTAAGCGGTTGATCAAACCGAATCAAGAGTTGGTTAGATGGGATCAACAATGCTTAAATTGACCAGCCTAATAGGATTAAGTCTGGGTCAAGATCGAGCCATGATCAAGCAAGACCTAATTAGGCTCAGAGGTTAGAGTCTGGATTGTAGGCTAACCCAATTGGTTCTGGCTCAACAATTTGGTGTCTAAGGTAAGTTTGGCACATACGACCGACTGGTTTTTAATTGGAAGCTACTCGACCTGAATGCGTTCTTGTACGAGTTAATGGCATATTCCTTCCACCGATCTCACTTACCTGGCCATATCTGTTGACACAGTTCTGATCTGAGGTGGTCAATAATCCGAGCTAACCCATGCCACTAGGTTAGTCATAATTGTTATGACTATGCCAAGTCTAGTTTAATGAGACCTGAATCAATTCTCCCTAAGAAAAGATTAAGTCTGAGGTCTTCCACCATTGTAGATGTGCGGGCCCTTCCCGGGGTTGATTGTTCTCGGCTGGATACAGTGGCTCAGTTGCACCGGGAAAGATGCAACCATGTCTATTAGGCATTGGATGCTATGGGCTGGAGGATGAGTTGGGCTCAATATTTTGGATACGGTGAGAGACTCAATTAGGAATCCAGTCTATGCAAATGGTGGGTCTGACTTAACTAAGGAGTGGATCAATATTTCGGATATGGTGAGATTCATGAATTAGAGACCAAGTTTGGGTGCACCATGATTAGAGAATCATTGAACAAGAGTTGTTCACTCATTGGCTAACCCATCACCAATAACTGTTAGGTGAGGTGATGAGTCAGTTGGTGAGACCGCACCACCCACTAGAAATCATTAATCATGGAGATTTTTGCATCTCTACAGAGGGAGTGTAGGGATCCGAGAAAATAGTGGGAGCTAATTTGTTTAAAAATAAAATTTCCTAAATAAATTGGTCAAGTCATAAATTACAGTATCTAACTAGAATCTTTGACTCTCTACAGGAAAAATGTCTGCGTCCAACCCATTGGCACGTATCCTGGACACACATAGACTGACCGGACCCAATTATAAAGATTGGCTCAGGAACTACAAAATTATTTTGGGTTTCGAGAAGTTAACCCATGTATTTGGACCAGGACCCTCCCACCTTACCAGCCCGTCCATCCACTTGAACAGAGAGCATCTCTGGAAAAATGGATAGACGAAGATAATAAGGCCAGATATTACATGTTGGGCTCGATGTCTGATGAGCTCCAGCGCCAACATGAAGATATCGGGACTGCTCGCCAAATGTTGGCTCACCTGCAGGAGATGTTTGGTGAACAGAGTCGCGCAGCCAAGTATCAAGTCACGAAATGACTTTTTAAGGCTAAGATGCGTGATGGGCAGTCAGTCCAAGATCACTGTCTGATGATGATCAAGGACATGGAAGAGCTTGAGAAGCTCGGTGTGAAGTTAGACTTGGATCTGCAGAATGATATTATTCTGCAATCCTTGACTGATGCATATGGGCAATTCATCATGAATTACCACATGCATAAACTTCAAAATTCCTTGGCCGAATTAATGAATATGCTGGTCACCGCTGAGCTTTCTATGAAAGGTTCTAAAGGCTCAGTTCTTGCTATGGAATGGACTTCTTCCAAAAGAAAGTCTTATGGAAAGAAAAAGAAGTCTGTGAAAAAGCAGAAGATGGAAGGAGGAAAGAAGAAGAAGGCAGAGCCGAAGATGAAGGCCGATGTCAAAGGAAAGTGTTTTCATTGCAACAGCGACGGCCATTGGAAGCGAAAACTGCCCTACTTACCTGGCCACCCTGAAGAACAAGAAGGAAGGTCCTTCTGGAGGTATGCTCGTTATTGAGTCTAACCTTACGGTTTCTTCTGCATCCAGTTGGGTGCTTGACTCTGGTTCTAGTGCTCATCTGTGCACTTCCATGCAGGGTCTTGAGGATAGCAGGAGGCTGAGGGATGGAGACATGATCCTACGCATCGGTAATGGAGCAAGAGTTGCTGCAGTAGCCGTGGGAACATACCCTCTTCGATTACCATCTGGTTTAGACTTAGTTTTGAAAGACTGTTATTATGTGCCTGCAGCTAGCAGGAATTTGATTTCTGTTTCATGCTTAGCACTAAGAAGGCTATGTGATTACCTTCTTTAAGGACCATTGTAACATTCTTTATGAAAGAAATAAAATTGCAAATGGTTTCCTTATTAATGGTCTTTATCAGCTACATATTGATGTACCTGTTCTAACTATCGAGCAAAACGTGAATGCCAAACGACCTAGGGATAGTCCAAATGATAGATATCTATGGCACCTGAGATTAGGTCATATAGCAGAAGATAGGATCAACAAATTGGAGAAAAATGGGCTATTGAGTCCATTGACTTTCGAGTCATATCCAACTTGTGAATCTTGTCTTCAAGGCAAAATGACTAAACTCCCTTTTGTTGGACATGGGGAGAGGGCCACAGATCTCCTTGCCCTAGTACATACTGATGTGTGCGGCCCATTTGATGTGCCGGCTAGAGGCAATTTTGTCTACTTCATTACCTTTACCGATGATCTGTCTAGGTATGGGTATGTGTATCTTATGAGACACAAGTCTGAAGCTTTTGAAAAGTTCAAAGAATTCAGACATGAAGTAGAAAAATAAACTGAAAAACCCATTAAGGTTCTTCGATCAGATCGAGGAGGTGAATACCTTAGCCAAAAATTCCTAGACTATCTCAAGAAAAATGGCATAGTCTCTCAATGGACTCCACCAGGAACACCCTCAACTCAACGGAGTTTCAGAATGGAGAAATCGGACTCTATTGGATATGGTTCGATCCATGATGAGCTTCACAGACCTTCCTGATTTTCTTTGGGGACATTCATTGTTAACTTCAATTTATCTACTGAATAGGGTTCCCTCTAAAACCGTTCCTACCACACCGTATGAGATATGGCATGGTAAGAAACCAAGTCTGAGTCATCTCAGAATTTGGGGTTGTCCGGCTCATGTCAAAAGACAACAAGCGGACAAGTTAGAGTTTAGGTCCTTTAGAGCTCGATTCATAGGATATCCTAAAGAGTCATTAGGATACTATTTCTACATTCCAGAAGACCACAATGTGATTGTGAGTCGACATGCCATCTTTCTTGAAAAATAGTTTATTCAAGATAGCGGCATTGGAAAGCAGATTAAGCTTGATGAGAAAGTCTCACAAGTACAACGAGCTAAGGACCAATTGGAACCAAATCAGGTTGAGCCAATAAGAACACTACCTCCTCCACCTCGTAGATCGGAAAGAGTTTTCCATCCCCCTGAAAGATACTTAGGTATTATTTCAGAGGAAGTAGAGGAAAATGTTCCTCATAGGTAATGGTGCTCATGGTGATGATCCCAAAACCTACAACGAGGCGATATCAGATATCGACTCCGAGAAATGGCTAGAGGCAATGCAGTCAGAAATTGACTCGATGCACTCAAACCAAGTCTGGACCTTGGTAGATCCACCAGAAGGTATAGTACCTATTGGGTGTAAATGGATCTTCAAGAGAAAGATTGGTGCAGATGGAAATGTGGAGACATTCAAGGCTAGACTAGTGGCAAAAGGTTATAGTCAACGCGAAGGCATTGACTATCAGGATACCTTTTCTCCAGTGGCTATGCTAAAATCCATCCGCACATTGCTTGCCATTGCAGCCTATTTCGATTATGAAATATGGCAAATGGACGTGAAAATGGCATTCTTAAATGGATATCTTGAGGAAGATATCTATATGGAACAGCCGCTAGGTTTCACATCCAGTGATACTGATCACAAGGTTTGCAAGCTGCAAAGGTCCATATATGGACTTAAGCAAGCATCTCGGAGCTGGAACACTCGTTTCAATGATGTGATCAAAATATTTGGTTTCATCAAAAATGAAGAGAAAACCATGTGTCTTTCAAAAAGGTCAGTGGGAGCGCTGTTGTCTTCCTCGTATTGTACGTGGATGACATCCTCCTTATTGGGAAATGATATTCCCATGATGACATAGTCAAAATTATGGTTGTCCAAGGAATTCTCCATGAAAGACCTAGGTGAAGCATCCTTTATTCTAGGAATTAAGGTCTATAGGGATAGACCGAATAGGATGCTAGGACTTTCACAGAAGATGTACATAGAGGAAGTACTAAAGAGGTTTAGTATGGAAAACTCTAAGAGGGGATTAATACCCTTCAGACATGGTATTCATCTTTCCAAGAAGATGTGCCCTAGCACACCTGAGGAAATAGAACGCATGAGCAAGATCCCTTATGCTTCTGCAATAGGGAGCCTCATGTATGCCATGCTATGTACACGACCTGATATAGCCCATGCTGTGAGTGTCACAAGCAGATATCAGTCAAATCCAGGTGAAGAACACTGGACTTCTGTGAAATGTATCCTTAAGTACTTGAGAAGAACTAAGGATATGATGTTGGTCTTTGGTAATGGAGAACTCCAAGTCCAGGGATACACAGACTCGGATTTCATGTCCGATGTAGATGATCGAAAGTCGACATCTGGGAGTCTGTTTGTGTGCAATGGTGGTGCTGTCAGCTGGAAGAGTTTCAAGCAAACCATGATAGCAGATTCCACCATGGAAGCAGAATATATCGCTGCATCAGAGGCTGCGAAGGAAGCATTCTGGTACAAGAAGTTTGCCATAGAAATCAAAGTAATGCCATCAGATGCCATTCCTTTGTACTGCGACAACAATGGCACCATAGCCCTTGCTAAGGAGCCGAGGTCTCACCAAAAATCCAAGCACATTGAGCGGCGATACCACCTCATCCACGATTACCTCGAGAAGGGTTACGTCGAGGTCAAGAGAGTCAACTCCGCAGATAATGCGGCAGACCCACTTACAAAGCCGTTGGGATAATAAAAATTCGAAGCCCACCTTGAGAAGATGGGACTTAGACTTGTAGCCAATTGGCTTTAGGACAAGTGGAGATTGTTAGATATATGTGCCCTAGAAGCCAGAATTGGCTGACACTTGTAATACACTTCTAGGGGCAAAATTATAATTTTGACTATTAATCAATAAAATGGATTATTTTCTATCACATATGTGTATTTAGTGTCTGTGATACATCCTTTGAGTTAATGGTAATGATAATTCATATTTTCAAGAGTTGAAAATTTAAGACATGAATAATCATTATTAACTCATAAAATGCTTCCCGACCATAGGATCATCACGAGGATGGTGATTGATCCAAAAGGTTGGTGTACAATCGCTTCTCTTTAGTAGATGAGTCTTGAGTCTATGGTGTGGAGACACCGGAGCGAGAGTACAGGTACTCGTTAGAGAACAAGGGCACTGAGCGTGACCACCTCGAGTAGTCATTAGGAAGTCTACCTTCTCGTCAATGACTGACTCGATGCTGCAGTGGTGTGTCTGGTTCTTTGACCTGAGGTGCATCGATAGTTCACCTTGAGGGTGTTATAGTTTGACTACACCATTAACTCGGTCTCCTAGCCATATGGAATCCTGAGGTGTATGTTGGCTATAGCATGTTCATTGTAGGAACTGGATTGCATCAAGATGGAATCTATCTACCTCGGTGGTAGAGGAGCAGCCCTATGATGATCATGAGAATCAAGTCCAGAAGCCCATGGCCATGGCAGAGTGAAATAATAGAAAGAGTTTCTATTTAGATTTTCACATCGGACTTGAATCGAATGATTACATCATATGACAGAAACTAGGGTTTGACGAGTTCACCTTAACCCTAATCTGATCGGGGCTCAAGATAGAAGAACTTAATCACATAGGTAGCTACACCAAGAGGTTTGCATTCAGCTCTGATGGGTTGCCACCATATACTGCTAGGTGTCACTGGTGGATTTTGGGAGCAATTAGAATGATTTAGATGATCGATCATTCTAGCTGTTTCGAATCAGAAGAGTTCTTGATCCATCGAAAGGAGTTTCGATGATGTCGATGATAGAGATCATGACATATCCCATTACCATACAGAACTGAATCCTAACTAGGATCACACAAACAAGGGTTTAAATCTGGTGATCATCAATTGAACTAATCTAGTTCAATTGATCTGAATGAGATTCAATTAGGTTCAAAAAAATCATGCTAGCACTCGATTGAACCTAACGTTCTTCTTTTATTATCATAAATAGTTATCCTGACTGAGCCAAAGGAGTTTGTGCTCAATCAGAGGCCTTCACTTGGCCTGATTGGAGCCTATCCAGGTCAAAAAAGGGTTGTCTTATTTTGTAAGACAATACCTACCATTTTTGATCACCTGCCATTTCTTGTCCTTTGACTTTAGTCAAAAGTTGATCTTTGACTGGTCAAATATTGACCATTGATACTTTGACTTTTGTATCACACACCTATTAGAGAGCTGGTGGGGGCTTGTCCCCCCGCTAGAACCTGGCAAGGAGGAGGGCACATGCCATCCTTGGCGTGTGCCCAAGTTTGGGGTGCCTAGGAGTCCCTATTGGATAGGGACTCCATTTTCTTTTTTGAATTTCTGTTAGACTTCTCCTAATAATCAAGTTTGACTGATCTTAGGCATCATCTAAGGAGGAATCCAAGAGACTCTATTCCCACCAATCAGATTTAGATCTGATTTCATAAAGGATTGTGATTGGTTGGGAAGAAGAGGAGTTGGATCATGCATAGTACATAAATAAGACCCTGCGCCCAACCCAAGGAGAATCTGAATTCATCAATTAAAAATTTTCATGCCCCAAGGCTGCCTCTCCTCTCCTCCTCCATGCCAAGTCCATCTTCTCCCTCTTTTTCTCCATGCCCAAAGGAGTTTGGGATCTTAGTTGGTGCAATCCAAACGAGAGAAAGGCGACAGAAAGCTAGAAGACTGCGCTGCTGCAAAGGACAACTACTAATCTTTGAAAGGTATTTTGAAGATCCTTCAGATCAGATCTAGATCTAATTTTTGGAGATGTGATAGAGAAGAAGAAGATCTCTAGATCCAGCCTGAGTGGATACCGATAGAGGCCAGGCACTTGCATGGCTAGATGCAGAACCTTCCACTACTTATAGGATCATCAATTATAATAGGATTACCCTACATCAAGATAAATTAAATTAAATTAAATTTATTTAAATTTTATTTTTATTATTAGAATAATAAGAATCAGATCTGAAACATCCCAGATCTAATTTGGATCAAAGAAAAAAAATTTTGAAATATATCTCTTGATCCGATCAGATCTGAACGAACCTGGTCCGAAAAATCAGAATTTCCATTCATCTTTACCAATTAGTTGGTGATAGGATGCATTTATTGTATATCTAAAAATAATATTTAATGTGAGTTTCATACATAATATTTATTTTTATCCTTGTTTATGATGTATTTTTTAGTATGGGATCTAAAATAAGGGCATGGAAGATGGGTAGAGCAATAGGGCTTTGCCGTGGTATCATCAGAATATCAAACTCCTTTGATAAGGGGTCTATTTATAGACCTAGTGCATCCCTAGAGTCCTATTTGATTAAGCAATCAAATTGCTTGATCAAAATAAATTTCCATCTGATCTCCACGTTAAACATCAGATCTAATCTAATAGAGCAGTGCAGTGGCAGGCTTAGTAGTGTAGCATTGAGTGATTGGCCTCAGGTGACTCGATGATAGAGTCGGCTTCTATGGCATCAGGGAGACTTCAATTTTAGATGGATCACCCAGTAGAGATGGCTTCATCGGTAAAGAGGATTTGACATAAATTCAGAGAGGAGGAGTGTAGAGGGAGGAGCAATATCCCAGCACCAGTATCAGAGATGCATAGTTTCAAGTGGAGCAGCATGTGCTAGAGGATAGGCATAGTTCTGAGAAGACCATGTCAAGATATACAGCAAGTGTCGGTACAGAAATGCTGTGGATCCTCCAAGAAAGTTCAAGAAAAAGTGATGCAGCTACCAAGTAGAAGGAATCCTACAATTTCATGATGGTGCAAAGAAGCAAGCCAAGGTCTTTAGCACTGGAGGCAGTCATCCAAAGGCCTCAAAGGATGCATAATAGCTGAAGAGTATTAGCAGAGGTGATGTTTGCACAAGAGACTGTCAGGGTGCGCAACGATAGTAAGATCGTGCAGGAGGGCATTGTCAAAGGGTTGGCCAAGGCTTGGAGCACCAAGATAGAGATTGTAAGGATTTGGTGTAGTGCTCCCAAGCCTGGGAAGGCCACGAGAGGAGCATGGATGTTGGCTCCAAGGATTCTAGGATAGGAGTGGTCCTAAGGCTAGGATAGGAGTTGCCCTAAGGTGGAGATGGTGTTTAGTTCTCCACAAGCTTGAGATCCAGGTGTTGAGGATCTTGAGAGGCTTGGTTGATGCTTTGGAAACTTAAGACACAAGATGGAGCAAGAAACCAAAGCCAAGGCATGAAGACTGTAGAGAAGGGCTTCTTCTATAGGTTAGTCAGCTCAATCAAAAATTGGATCGACTGTCCCAGTGGACAGGCCAAATAAAAAGGTACATGTTCGGGACTGCAGGCACGATATATAATTGGGCTGACTCAGTGCCTGACTGAGCCGATCCAGTCTCAGGTTAGCTAGCTCAGTGTTGAGACTGAGCCAACTTAGTGCATGAATAGAGTTATGCGGAAGGTTTATTTGGGGCTAGAGTCTGGGTTGATCCTAAGGTTCTTAAGGCTTTGTTTGAGAGGTCTTAATGAAGGACAAACCCAATTTTTCTGGCACAGGATCGTTCAGATCCGATCAAATTTATAGGAATATTTGAAATTTTTTTCTACTTAATCTAATCAAAGCTAAGACATCTTGGATCTGATCCTATAGATCTAATATTAAAAATTAAAATTAAATTAAATTAGATTTAATTTAGTACCTTGTTGGGTAATCAGATTACCCTGTCAATGATCTAGAAGATTCAAAGGTTCTGGATCTTAGCCATGCACGCACCTGGCCTCTATCGGTATCCACTCAGACAGGATCTAGATGTCTTCACCTCCTAAATCTAATCTATAAAATTTAGATCTGGATTTGATCTATAGCACCTTCAAAATAGCTTCTGAAGGCAACGCGTTCATCTCTTGATCAGCAACTTCTTGACTTGATCTTTGCAGCACCGCTCTCAACACTTGATTGCTGATTTTGCCCAACCTTTTGGGCATGGAGAAGAGGTATGGGATCTGGAATAAGGGCATGGAAGATGGGTAGAGTAATAAGGCTTTGCCATAGTCTAATCACAATATCAAACTCCTTTGACAAGGGGTCTATTTATAGACCTAGTGCAGCCCTGGAGTCCTATTGGATTAAGCAATCAAATTGCTTGATCAAATCAAATTCCCATCTAATCCCCACATTAAACATTAGATGTATTCTGATGTTTTGTCACCCAAAATATCCCAAGAAGTGCCGCACAAAATGAATAAGAAAGGAAGGTTGGCATGGGATCTATTCTCCTAGAGTTTGATCCATATCAAACTCTATCTATTGATCTCCCTTTTGTGCACACAATATATGGGGCAGGCCCACCTCAAAAACTATGTGAAAACCCCTTAGGACATGCGCCATTCTAAAAAGATTAAGGGGGCACATGTCTCTCCTTTAATTCTAGCAAAGATCAGGTTAAACGACCCTTGTCCTGGTCCCTTATTGCTTATTTTAAGACAAGGCTTGGTTTTATCCAGACAAGCCCTGATCTTACTAGGACAAGATCTTATCTGACTAGAATAAATTTTAGTCGGACCAAGACAAAGCCATATAGGATCCCCAGGTGAGTCCAAACTAATTTAACTGAGCTGAGATTAACCAGAAAGACTATAGAAGAAGAATTTTAGGCTCAATCGTGTATTAGCATAATTTTCTTGAACCTAATTGGATCTAATCCAAATCAATCGAACTGGGTTAGCCCAATTAATTACATCCAAACTCAAACTCTTATTTGTGTGACCCAGTTAGATTCAGTTCCGTATGGTAATGAGATATGTCATGATCTCCATCATCGACATCATCGAAATACCTTTCGATAAACTAGAACTTTTTTGATTCATACAATTAAAATGATCGATCATCAAAATTATTCTAATTTCTCTCAAAATCCACTAGTGACATCTAGCAATATATGGTGATAATCCATCAAAACTAATAATGAACCTCTCGGTGCAGCTACCTATGTGATTAAGTTCTTCTATCTTGAGCTCCGATAGGATTAGGGTTAAGGTGAACTCATCAAACCCAATATCCGTTATATGAATTAATTTTTTGATTCGAGTCCGATGTGAAAACCTAATAGAAACTCTTTCTATCATCTCACACTACCATGGCCATAGGCTTATGGACTCAATCTCATGATTATCATAGGGCTACTCCTCATCTATTGAGGTAGATAGATCTCTTATTGGTGCAATCCAATTCCTATAATGAACATGCTATAACCAACATATACCTCAAAATTCTGAATGGCTAAGAACCAAGTTGTGGTGTAGTCAAACTATAAAACCCTCAAGATAAACTATCGATGCATCTCAGATCAAAGAACTAGACATACCACTATAGCATCGAGCTAGTCATCGATAAGAAGGTAGACTCCCTTATGACTGCTCGAGGTGTTCATGCTCGGTGCCCTCATTCTCTAATGAGTATCTATACTTTTGCTCCAGTGTCTCCACACCATAAACTTAAGACTCATCTATCCTAAGAAAGCGATCATATACCAACCTTTCGGATCGATCACTATCCTTGTGATGATCCTACAATCGAAAGTAGTTTATGAGTTAACTATGAAAATTCATATCTTAAATTTTCAACTCTTAAAAATATGAATTGTCATTACCATTAACTCAAAGGATGTATCATAAATACTTTAAACACACACACTATGATAGTGTTGAAAATATGTGCTCTTCCCATACGGATCGGCATGGCCACTAGTGATTAGCCAAGCAACAAAAAAGTACTTCTTAGAGATTTCTATGAAAGCACGATCAAATAAATCAAAAAATAGAGAAAAAGAGGAGAAGAGATTTTTAGAAAAAAAGAGCTTTTATTCAGTATATTTCAGCACTCCAATAATCTTGATCTATTTTCAGTATATATACTTTACAAAGGGTCAAGCCCAAACTCATAGAAAAATTTTCCAAATCCAAACAACCCACGTACACAAAATAATGACCCATGAAAATTGAGTCGATCCAATTTCAAACTGAGCCGGCTAACCTACGACTTTCCATCTAGATTTTTCTCTAAGACCTAGCCGACCCAGTCTTGGACTGAGCCAACCCAGTTTCCAACTAAGCCAGCTCAATCTCAGAGTGAGTCAGCCCAGTTTCTGAACTTTACTATTGAGACTGATTCTTCTTTTGGCTTGCTTTCATCTTTCCATGATCTATCTTCTCATATTTTCAAGACTTGGGAGTGCCACTTCTGAGCTCACATTCTCCACCTTGGTGTTTTCAAGTCCTTATGAACTCATCTCTTCTCAACAGACCCATCCGTGCCACACATCTCTGAAAGCTATCTCTAGGAAGTACTTTTGTGAGTGCATCAGATTGATTCTCCTTAGTATGGACCTTCATCAGTTTCACTTCACCTTGCTCCATCAGCTCTTTGATCTTATGGTACCTCACGTCTATACGCTTTGTGTGTGCATGATAGATTGGGTTCTGTGCCAACAACAAAGCACTCTGACTATCACTGAATAGTGTAATCTTGCTCTACTCCACCCCCAACTCATCAATCAACCTTCTAAGCCAAAGGGCTTCCTTTGCAGCCTCTGTTATCCTAATGTACTCAACCTCTATAGTAGACAAGGCCATGATGGTTAAAGGATTGATCTCCAAGACATCGATCCACCATATATGCAGAAGAGGTATCCAGTAGTAGACCTCCTTGTATCAAGATCACCAGCATAATTTGTATCAACAAATTCTTCTAGAGGATCTGAACCTTCACACATCTTCACAGATTGTTCTCCAAATTCTCTTGACTGTCCACCAAACAACAAACCATAATCCCTTGTTTCATGCAGATATCTCAATATCCATTTCAATGCTTTTCAGTATTCCTTCCCAGGGTTAGCCATGTATCTATTAACCGTGCTCACAACATGTGCTATATCTTATCTACAGCACACCATAGTGTACATCACACTACCTACAGTATTTGCATAAGGGACTCATTCCATATACTCTCTCTCCTCTTCTGATTAGGGGTACTATAATTTGGAGAGAGACATATGGCTCGACAATGGCGGCTCTACAGGTTTGGCCTTCTCCATCCCAAACCTCTCCAAAATCTTCTAGATATACTTTTCTTATGACAAATGGAGCACTTCTTTGTATCTATCTCTGTAAATCTCCATTCTAAGGATTTTCTCAGCTGGACCCAAATCTTTCATCTCAAATTCAGATGATAATATCCTTTTCAATCTTTTCATAACATCTATGCTTCTATTGGATATGAGCATATCATCTACATATAATAACAAGTACGGGGCATCCTCCTCATCTACATCCTTGATGTAGACACAACAATCATGTTCACATCTATTGAAACTCAGGCTTAAGATAAAGTTATCAAACCTTTGATACCACTGATGAGGGGATTGTTTCAAGCCATACAAAGACTTTTTGAGTAAACATACATTTTCTTCCAATCCCATCTCCATGAAACCATCTGACTGCTTCATGTAGATTCTTTCCTCTAAAGTTCCATGAAGAAAGGCCATCTTCACGTCTATCTATTCCAATTCCATGTTATGCTATGCCACCAGTGATAGTAAAATTCGAATAGATGTATGATGCACCACAAAAGAGAAAATTTTTATGTAGTCAATCCCTTCCCTTTATGAGTATCCCTTTGCTATCAGTTTTGCTTTGAATCTGACTCCACCTTATTCTGAAGATGCTTCTTTCTTTATGAACACCCACTTTGAGCTAATAGATTGAGCACCCTCTGGAAGATCCACCAGCTGCCATGTCTGATTCTTATCAAGTGATTCCATCCCTCCATCATGGCCTACATCCATGAATCATGATCTTCACTCTCCATGGCCTCTGCATAATTTTTTGGATCTTCATTAGCAGTGAAGAGTGCATAGGAGATAACCTCATTAATGCCATATCTGATCGATCTCCTAATAGTATGCTGGGGCTTGTGCAAAGCCACTCCTACTGGCACATCTCTATCTGATGTCTATGGCTGCTCCTGCACATCTATCTGAACTGTCAGCCCTCCATGTTGATTTTCAATTTGAGACAATATTTTTCTGCCCAGCTCCACCTCAATAAGAATACTCCTATAAGTGGATGTAACCTGTATGCCATCATTCTCTGACTGGCCACCGTTGTTCACCTTTGTTTCTCTAGTTTCATCTATCCCAGACCTCCTCAAGATGCTCTTCTCATCAAAAATAATATTTCTGCTGATCACTGACTTCTGTGCCTGAGAGTCCCATAGTAGGTACTCCTTGACTCTTTGTGGATACCCTATGAATGTCATCTTTTGAGATTTTAGATCCAATTTGCTCTTGTTGATTGCCTCCACATGTGCATAGGCTATGCAACCGAAGACTTTCAGGTGGCCAAGCTTTACCTTCTTTTCACTCCAGACCTCTTCTGGAATATCTTCATTCAACTTATAATGAGGGGACCTATTCACAAGAAAATAAGAAAAAATTAGAGCATCACTCCAAAAGAACTTTGAAAGTGATGTCTGCAGCCTCAAACTCCATGCCTTCTCGATCAGTGTCCGATTCATCCTCTCCACGACACCATTTTGCTGAAAAGTCATCCTCACCATGTAATGGCATTTGATGTCATTTTCTCATAGTACCTCCTGAACTCTAGGCTAGTATACTCCTCTCCATTGTCCAACTTCAGATACTTTACACGTCTTTCTGACTCCTCTACTTCAACTCTCTAGGCTCTGAATCGGGCAAACACCTCTAATTTTTCTCTGATCACATAAATCCACACCTTCCTTGAAAAATTATCAATGAAAGTAACAAAGTATTTTGCCCCACCTCTAGCTGATACAGGAGCTGATCCCTACACATCCGAGTGCATTAAATCCAGCACTCCCTTGCTGTGCTTGGTACTTCTGGCAAACTTCATCCTATGTTGTTTGCTAAAGATACACGGCTCATAAAGATCTATACCCTCCTTCTTCAGGACTGGGATCATACCTCTTCTGCTTAGTTCTGTGAGCTCATGGTCACTCATATGATCCATTCGATAGTGCCACAGTTGATATAAAATCTGCTCCTATGCTGCTGCTAGCACCTCTGCACTATCATTTACCACCGAGCCTTCCATTCTATAAAGATTGTTGCTCAATCTTCTACCTCTCATCACCACCAAAGCTTTCTTAGAAATTTTTAGACATCCACTCTCAGTCTAGCTACTAAAAGCATAATCCTGCTCCTCCAAGTAGCCCAAAGAAATCAAATTATTTTTCAACTTCGGTACATGCCTGACATTTGATAATGTACGAATGATCCCGTCATACATCCTCATCCTGATAGAGCCAATTCTAGCTACTTTGCATGGGTGATCATCTCCAAAGCTGACATTTCCACCATCAGCCTTCTGATAGGTAGCAAACAACTTTCGATGAGAAGTATAATGGTGCGAGCATACTAAATCCAATATCCATATAGTATCGCACTCTATGGATCCATCTGATACAACTAGCAGGTCTGCTCTACTGCTCACAGAAGCTGTATCATCTCACTTGCTGGCCTTCCCTTTTTCTGATCTTAAAAGGGGGCAATCTCTCCTCAGATTTTTAAGTTGATGACATTTATAACATTTCAATGTCATCTTTCTCTAGTTGCGAGACTTTGACCTACCCTTAGATTTCTCTCTTGTCTTCTCCTTTGATCTTTCCTATCTTTCATTCATAGCCAAGATCTCAGACTTAGGATCTTTCTTGTGGATCTTCTTCCTTTGCTCATTTGATCTGAGCACACCAACAACCTCTTCATAGTTTAGGGTCTCCTTCCCATAAACTAAAGTTGTTATGAGACCATCATACAAACCTGAGAGAGAACATAATAGCAGCAATGCCCGATCTTCCTCATCAATCTTCACATCCAAACTCATCATCTTAAAACACACCTGATTGAATCTTTGGATATGTGCAACAAGATCTCCGCCTTCAGGCATCCTCAAACTATACAGCTATTTCCAGTCTCTCCCAGAGCTCCTTTGCCGTAGTCTCTATGCAAACCTCAGATAAAACATGATTGGCCAAGCACATCCAGATTGTGCTAAAAGTAATTTCCTCCAACTCTTTCCAATCCTCAGCACTGATCTTTTTCGGCATTTTTTTTGTCAAGACCTTGTAGATCCTCTACTGAACCAACAAGTTCTTTACTCTTTGCTGCCATAGGATAAAGTTTTTCTTGCCATCGAACTTCTCAAAATCCACCTTGAATTCACTTGATCCCATGACTTTAAATAAGTCAAGAACAGATCCCTAACATCCTTAATGATCATACACTAGTAAAACTATCCTTCATAGAAAATCTAACTAGCCCTAGATTCTCTTTCCAAACTTTTGTATCACTATTCCTCCGTGTAAACAATCTCCACCTCAATCTAGAGATAACCACGAAGCAAACAAGAAGTTTTTAGGATAAAACTTGGTGCAACAGATCCTAGATGTAGTAAATCCTAAGTATCTTCCTTCCTTCTACGCAACACCTCTCTGATACCAAATGTTAGAAATATGTGCTCTTCCCACACAAATCGGCATGGCCACTGGTGATTAGCCAAGCAACAAGGAAGTACTTCTTAGAGATTTCTACGAAAGCATGATCAAATAAATCAAGGAATAGAGAAAAATAGAAGAAGAGATTTTCGAAAGAAAAGAGCTTTTATTCAGTATATTTCAACACTCCAATAATCTTGACCTATTTTCAGTATATATACTTTACAAAGGGTCAAGCCCAAGCTCATAGAAAAACTCTCTAAATCTAAACAATCCATGTACATAAAATAATAACCCATAAAAATTGAGCCGGCCCAGTTTCAGATTGAGCCAGCTAACCTACGACTGGGTTGGCTCAGTCTAATTTTAGATTGAGTCGGCTAACCTACGACTGGGTTGGCTCTATCCTAGACTGAGCTGACCCAGTTGTGTACCATGCCAATAGTCCAAAAATGGGACAGAGCCGACCCAGTTGTGTACCATGCCAACAGTCCAAAAATACTGCTTTCTATTTAAATTTTTTAGGACTGAGCCGATCCAGTTGTGTACCGTACCAACAATCTAAAAATATTATTTTCTATCTGAATTTTTCTCTGAGACCTAACTGATCCAATCCTGGATTGAGTCGATCTAGTTTTCAATTGAGCCAGCTCAGTCTCAGAGTGAGCCAGCCCAGTTTCTAAATTTTACTATTGAGACTGATTCTTCTTTCGACTTGCTCCCATCTTTTCATGATCTATCTTCTCATGTTTCCAAGACTTGGGAGTGCCACTTCTGAGCTCACAGATAGAAAATAGTTTTTTTATTAAATTATAATCAAAATTATAAAACTATCCCTAGAAGTGTATTACAAGTATCAACCAATCTAGCTTTTAGGGTACACATCAAACACTTAAGGGGGTTAACTCATGTATGGGTCAGGTTTACATCCAAGAGATGAGAGCATGGAAGACATGGGTGTACATGAGCTTGGTGAGTGCTTTCATATATTAGGTTAGCCAGAAAAATTTTTGATCAGAACTAATGGCTATGTATAAATATATAGGTTGTATTAGGATTATTGAAGCTACGAAATACAAATCTTTTCTTCCTCAATCTCTCTTCTCTCTTCTCTCTAGTGTTGCTACCCTAGGTTCTTGAAAAAGTTCTAGAGAGAGAGGATGTCTCCCTCCTTGGAGGTGCCCCATCATAGATCTAAGTGAGGATTGGTGGTAAGCTGTCCTTAGAGAACATTAAAGATCTTTTTAGATCCGTGCTAAAGATCAGGGGTTTCCGCAATAGTTGGCATCAGAGCTAGATGATGCCAGGGTGCTGTCGTAATATTTGGTATCAAAGCTTGGTGATGCTCCAACATTTGGTATCAGAGCTTGATGATGCCATGGTGATGCTCCAACACATCATAATCTTTAAACATAAAAGATGCAACTAGAATGATGAATCAAATGCCTTATTTTATTGATATCAGAATAAATATTATTATAAGAGTGGAGGATTATATAGAAAAGTTCCATCACACCAAACATGTGATTGGCTTGTAGGACACTAATTTTTTCACTTAATCAACTAAGCCAAGAGTTAGTCGACTCAGCCTCAGAGGATAGCAGAAGATAGAAAGTATAGAAAGATCAAAATTTAGAATCCAGAAAACTTAGTCGACTAAGTTAGAAAGTTAGTTGGCTCAATCTCAAAGAATAGCAGAAGATAAAAAGTATAGAAACATCAAAATTCAAAATCTAAAAAACTTAGTCAACTAAGTTAGAAAGTTAGTTGACTCGGTCTCAGAGGATAGCAGTAATATAGAAAGCATAGAAAGGCCAAAATTCAGGATCCAGGAGACTTAGTTAGCCAAGTTGAAAAGTTAGTTGACTCAATCATAGAGAAGTATCAAAAGATAGTAAAGCCATTTTTCTACCACCTGATACCTAGTTGACTAAGTTTGAGTCTTAGTCGACTAAGTGAACAACTTAGTCGACTAAGAGAAAATTAGTCGACTAAGTCACTATAATGGCTAATTTTTCAAATCTACATTTTTTCTACCCCAACTTGTTCCCAACAGCTAGTTTCATTCTTAATAGCCAAGATCTTAAATGGGGCCTCTCCAGATATTTTAGAGTGGTGGAAAAGCCTTGAAATATAAAAGAAATATTAAAAAACTTCAACAAGAACTTTTTGAACACCTATTAAAGAGCTTTCAAGTCCACTTTAGTTCATTCATTGTGAGAGCCATTAAGTGAAGAGAAGAAAGTATTTTTCAAAGATTATTCTATCCTTTCAATCATCCTCAAAGTAGGAAAAGTCAAGATATAAGCATTGAAGAGCTCCACCAACTTTTCTTAAGCATTCAAAGAGAAGATCAAAGCCAACAAGCTTTCTACTTACAAACTCTTCTCTTGGGCTTTATTGGGTTTTTATTTTTAAACTCTTTTAATCATTATGATTGTATTTTTATTTGTTTACAAGTTTCTTAGGGTGAGAAACTTGGGTTGGTCCAAGCCTAGGTAAAGATTTGATTGGTGAGCCAAGAACAAAACCAATTGGGGTTGATTGTTAGCCCAAAAAAATAATCATTGTAAAGATTGTAGTTGGTGAGCCTAGATTAAAACCAAATAGATTGGATGGTGAACCCAAGAAAAATAATTAAACTATAATCAATTGAGTGATTATAGTTAAATTCTCAAGTGGTTTACTTGAGGAGTGGACGTAGGTGCCAAGTTTGGTGCCAAACCATTATAAAAGCTTGGACTTTATGTGCATGTTAGTTTATTTATATTGTTCTTATTATATTCTTGTATTTTACATTATTTCATCAAATGCATAATATTTAAAATTTAGCATAATTAAAATTTAAATTTTTAAATACCTAATTCATGACCCCCCTCTTGTGTGGCCATCCTTGGGCAGTGTATGAAAACTCTCTCATGCGCTCCTTCCTATTTATTTTAGATTTTTGACTTAAGCATCAAAAAGTCTCCATCGAAACCACCTCAATCCAAGGACTTATTTTGCAAGTTCGGTTGTGTCAAAGGGTCTCCATCAAAAATCTACCACTACAGTCATCATCCCATTGCACCTACTCAGCGCTCTCCTACTATTCCATGACCTTGTCCTCCTGCCCCTTAGCATCACCTCATCATCGTCCTTAGGAAGGCTGAGAGGGATGAAGTCAACCTAGGGAATGAGCATCTTTGCTTGATGCTCTTAGTCATAGAAGCTCTATGGGTATAACTCTGCTGAAGCTGAAGGGAGATCCCATTGGAAGGCTTGAGAGTTCTTGTATTCCTCCATTGTTCAGATGTCCCTCTCCTTGGCCAAAGCTTCTTATTGCTCAACCACTTGCCACTCCTTCTCTACCCCCGTTGCTCAGACTTGAGCAGCTTCAAAGTAGCTCTATGTGCCTCCCAACTTCACCATGGTGACCTTTAGCTGGGCTTATAGATTAGTCACTTTCCTCCTTGCTGCTCCACTATCCTCTAGCATGTTGATGAAGAAGGCGAAACATCTCTTGGAAGCATGATGCGGATGGTGCCTTGAAAAGAAGAGGTCATTAGCTATGAAACCATCTAAAAGGAGCTAACAAGCTACAAGTTACAGCATGGTGCCTAACTCGGTCTTGGAAAGCCCCATCAAATCCAATCCTTGCATTCCCATCCTCTAGCTTTTATAGTTAGCAGGGAGGGTGATCCTCCTCACTAACTCTAGGCACCTTCTAACATGTTAGGCAGATGACTTCATATCCAATCAGCATGGTGGGCCTCTTCCGTGAGAGTAGAGTATAGAGAAGCCCCAAAAATTGAGCATAAGGGAGGCATTAGTGTCTCAAAAGGAACAAACAAGGGAGGTGGTAGGATCTCCATCTCAAGATTTGATTAGAGGGGACCTCAATGGAGCCTGACCTACCCAGTAGGTCAAAATGGCTGCACTTGCAACACAACCTGACTGAGAGGTTGGGATGCCCTGGGTCCTCTTGGCGGGTGATGATGACTCACCTCTACAATAGCCTTTCTTATCAGTAACTTAGTTGACATGGATCAGCTCGAGTAGTCAAGTGATCCAATCAAAACATAATTTCACCAAGAGGCTAGGTAAGTTCGATCAGTGGGAGGGTCTGCCAAAGTTTGCCTTAGACACCATCAGAATGGCTAGGTAAGCAGGCTGCCAATTAAAGACCATCGGTCTATTTTACCTTAGATCCCAAATGGTTTAATTAATTTCAATTAGATCAACCTAATAGTTTATGCTGGACCGCATAGCCAAGAATAAAGTCCATCTTGGGTCTCGTTAAAAATATGGACTAGACCAACTACAACTATTATAATTGATCTAGAGAATCCTTGACCTAATCTAAGATAACAATTAATTAGATTTAGTCAATTCTCTAATTAAGTCCATTCTTTAATCTAACCCTAGGTCTAACCCAATTAATGGACCTAATCCCCATCAATCCATTTAACCCAATGTGTTATGATTTATGTCTTAGGATCTTCAATTCATAATTCTAAATCCTAATCAAACAACTTCTTAATTCTTAATTAAGTTTTGGGCTGAGGGTTGGTGTTCAGCTTTTTGAAAATAATTTTTATATTTATAAAATATTTTTATAACATGATTCTATCAATTAAGTTATATATTTGATTCATAATCAATATACAAGTAAAATAAGCATGAAATTACTTTAGATCTAATCTAAATAGGTTCATGTAATTGAAATAATTTCAATTATAATCTATCATAAATTATCTTAGATCAAATCTAACATATTTATGATGATTAAAATTAGATTAAAATATTTTTAATCAAATCATAAATTTTTTTAGATCTAATCTAAAATTTTATGCTCAATATTTTAAATCAGCACGTACTAGGATAATCTTTTCACTGTAAGAAATAAATCTTACAGCAGGACAACTTATAGTAGTCCGTGCAATCTAAAAATTTTATTTTTAAATTTAAAAATATTTTAAATTTATTAAATTATAAATAAAATTAGATCAAATCTAATAAATTTATGATTAAAAGTAAATCAATACGAACTAGGACAACCTTTCTACTGTAAGGGATAAACCTCACAGTAGGACAACCTTATAGCAGTTCGTACGATAAAAAATTTAATTTTAGATTTAATAATTATATTATAGATTAGATCTAATATAAAAAATAATCTAAACATGCTCAAATAATCATATAATAAAAAACTTAGTCTTTGATATCAATTGAAGGAACCAAATATAGGATTTCAGGACTAGATCTTGAAACTTTTTCAGGATCAAACAGCGAAAGATAAAAATTAATCAAAATTAATTTTAAATATTTAAAAATATTTTAGATATAATATCTATTATATGATCATGATATGTTATTAAATTAAAAATTAAAATTAAAAGAAGAAACTAAAACATGTTGATCACATCAACATGTATATATACTATATCTAATGCAGGTATGAAAATAATAGATCAGATCTTTTACCTATGCAAGTTAGATATTCTAATTTGCTGATCCAAGCTTGAGGATGATGTTGCAATCCGCACATGCATCTGACCCCTAGGAGTCATCTATACGAGCCCACGAACAAGATCAGAAGTTCAGATACTAGAAATCAGCATAGTATGCTAGTACTGTGTTGATCATTCTTTGACAGTCGATCTGAAACCATCTTCTTTAAATCTTGGACTCTTCAATTTTTAGAAGAAAGAAAAAGAGATTTTAAACTTGAGATACCTCTCACAAATCTCTAAAAAAGGAGGAAGAGATCAAAGAAAAATCCTAGAAGAACCCTTGTTCTTCTTCTTTATTCTCTCATCTAGACACCTAGTTTGGTGTCTATGAAATCTCCATGCCCCAATACTCTTTCTTCTTGATTTTCACACACCCCAAAGTTTTTTCAATATTCTAGAATATATCTAAAAAGTAGTCCAAAATTCATCCTATATAGAGAGATATAGAGGAGTCCTTGTCTAGGTCAAATACCTAGACAAGGAATGTCCAAATTGGGCAAGACAAGGGGCGCCCAACTCTTAGGCACCCCCTCTTTCTTTTCTATTGTGGACCACCAGGTTTTGTCATACAAAAATCCCTCTAAAAGCCATAAAAATTCTAAAAAACATCTAGATAGAAGTGGTGCACTATAGGAAGAGTTTTGGTTTTCCAAAATTCTATCTCATAGAATTTGAAATCAAAACAATTCCTACTTTGACTTGGTCCATACTTAATTTACCATGTAAGAAACAAAGAGGACTTTGGAACGTGGTGGGCTTCTCTTGGGCATGGATAATTCATGCAAAATCAAAGGGGGCATGAAGGATGGGCGTTGGGACTAAGGTGGCGCAAGGAGGAAAGTTCCTAGTCTTACTAGGATTCTTATTTTCACTTGATCCAATATGGTTTCTCAAACCAAATCAAACTAGAATTAATTTAATCTAATTAAATTAGATTTTAAACTAATTAAGAACTTAATTTAATTATATTAAATTAGATTTAATTTTAATTTAATTTTTTAATTAAATTAGAAAATTAGGTTGACCCAAGTCTTAGTTGAACTAGGACTAGTTCTTCCTTGCACTTGGCTTATCCAATAAACCAATTAAACTTAATCCAATCAAGCCCAAACTAAATTTAATTAAATTTTATTTAATTAGACTTAATCTTAGTCCTCTAACTTAATCAAATTAAGTTAATTAGTAATCTAATTGCTAATCGATCTTTCTGCAATACTTGCACTAGGTTAAACATCAATCGTATTGATTGTTTAATCCTACAATGATTTTTAATCATTGATGAACCATCTGATTAGATCATGAATTCTAATATATGTGACCTCATAGGTCTAAATCTAGATTGATGGTACAAGAATAAATTTTTGTACTAATCAAAGTGATCATCTAGCAATGGTACCCCATGGTCAGATAGGTCGAATGTGTAGAATAACATCCTTAGAACCCATGCGGATATAGTTTCCATATAATTTATCTCCTTAACCAAAATACTCGTAGGACACTTAGAATTTAACTATCAACTCTGATAAGGTTGTCCACATTATATTTCAAAATATCAAATCCATCTGATGGATTATCCTAGCCAAGATTTTGCTATATTGATATACAGTGATACATTTTTCTCCAACTCTTGAAGTGGTCAATTCTATCTTGATCACACTCTAACTTTGCAAGTACTTGACTATGGCCAGAAGCCTTCCATTACTGAATTAAAAATTTAGTTAGTCTGATACCAAAGCATAGTGAGTTGCTTGTAAGTCACTGAGGTGATCTCAAGTCTAAGGGACACTTATACCTATATCCCATCAGAGACATTCTCGATAATAGAATACTCTGAAGTTGGTCACATTCAATGATGATGTACCCCTACATCTCATCTGTATGCCATATCAGTATCTCCACACTCCTTGGTGAAGAGGACAACCAATCTATATGACATACAGCGATCTATGCTCAATAGATACTGTCGTCCTAATTAACAACCTATCATTTAGTCATGAATAGATTTAAGGACTAATCGATAAATCATCTCTTTATTGAAGCTAAATAGTCTGAAGGACTTCATCACAATAATGGAGTTCGTTAGAAGATGAATATTTTATGATAAAAAAATATCAAAAATATATTTTATTTATTAATGAATCAATTACAGATACAATATAGCTCAACCGTCAACAAGCTAATGATTATCTTTTGGATACATTTTCCAACAGTAGCTACTTGTGTGATTCAGTTCTTCTATCATGAGCTCCGACAGGATTAGGGTTAAGGTGAACTTATCAAATCCAACATCCCGTCATATGATTGAATCATTCAATTCGAGTCCAATATGAAATTCTAATAGAAAATACTTTTCTATTATATCACACTACCATGGCCATGGGCTTAAGGACTTGATCTTATGATCATTATAAGACTGCTCCTTCTCTACCAAGGTTGATAGATTCTATCTTAGTGCGATCTAGTTCCTACAAAATAATGAACATGCTATAGTCAACATACACCTTAAAATTTCGAATGGTTAGGATACCAAGTTATGGTGTAGTCATACTATGATGCACTCAAGGTGAACTATCGATGTACCTCAGGTCTAAGAACTAGACACACAACTATAGCATCGATCTTAGTCATTGATGAGAAGGTAGACTCCTTTATGACTGCTCGAGATGGTCACTCTCAGTGCCCTCATTCTTAACGAGTATCCATACTCTTACTCCGGTGTCTCCACACCATAGACTCAAAACTCATCTATCCTAAGAAAGCGATCATACATCAATCTTTCAGATCGATCACCATCCTCGTGATGATCCTACGATCGAGAGCTATTAATGAGTTAATTCTAAAAATTTGTATCTTAAATTTTTAACTTTTGAAAATATCAATTATCATGCCTATTAACTTAAAGAATGTATCATAGACACTTTATACACAATGTGATAGAAGAAAATAATCCTTTATTAATTTTAAGTTAAAATTATAAAAATGCCCCTAGAAGGTGTATTATAAGTATCAGCCAATCTGGCTTTCAGGATACTCATCTAACAAACTCCTACTTGATCTAAAGCTAATTGGCTATAAATCTAAGTTCCATCTTTTCAAGATGGGCTTCGATCTTCTACTGGCTTAATGACTTTGTCAGTGGGTCTGCCGCATTATCTGCGGTGTTAACTCTTTTGACCTCGATGTAATCCTTCTCAAGATAATCATGGAAAAGATGATATCACCGTTCGACATGCTTGAACTTCTGGTGAGATCTTAGCTCCTTAGCTAGGGCTATGGTACCATTATTATCGTAATACAAAGAGACGGCATCTGTGGCCTCACTTCGAGCTCTACGGCGAACTTCTTGAACCAAAATGCCTTCTTCACAGCTTTCAATGCAGTGATATACTCAGCTTCTATTATGGAGTTTGCGATTATTGTCTGTTGGAAACTTTTTCAGCTAACAACACCATCATTACACATAAACAGACTTTTAGATATTGACTTTTGTTCATTTATATCAAACATAAAGTCTGAGTCTGTATACCCCTAGACCTGGAGTTCTCTATAACTAAAGATCATAAACATATTCTTAGTCCTTCTCAAGTACTTAAGGATACATTTCACAGAAGTTCAGTGCTCTTCACCTAGATTTGACTGATATCTGCTCATGATACTCACAGCATGTATGATATCAGGTCATGTACATAATATAGCATACATGAAGCTTCCTATTGCTGAAGCATAAGAGATCTTGCTCATGCGTTTAATCTCCTCAGATGTGTTGGGACATATCTTCTTAGAGAAATGAATGCCATGTCTGAAGGGCACAAATCCTTTTTTGGAGTTTTCCATACTGAACCTCTTCAGCACCTCCTCTATGTACATCTTTTGTGATAGACCCAGCATCCTATTTGGTCTATCCCTATAGACCTTTATTCCCAATATGAAGGATGCCTCTCCTAAGTCTTTCATAGAAAACTCTTTTGACAACCATATTTCAATAGATGTCAATATAGAAATATCATTCCTAATTAGAAGGATGTCATCTACGTACAATACGAGGAAGACAATAATGCTTCCACTGACCTTTTTGAAGACACAGGGCTCTTCCTTATTTTTTACAAAATCAAATAATTTTATCACATTATAAAATAAGCATTCCGACTCCGAGATGCTTGCTTAAGTCTATATATGGATATTTGCAGCTTGCAGACCTTGTGATCACCATCACTGAATGTGAAACCAAGTGGCTGTTTCATAAAGATATCTTCCTCAAGATATCCATTTAAGAATGCCATTTTTATATTCATCTACCATATTTCATAATTGATATAGGCTACAACAGTAAGTAGTATATGGATGAAGTTTAGCATGACCACTAGCAAAAAGGTATCTTGATAATCAATACCTTCACGCTGACTATATCCTTTCGGTACTAGTCTAGCCTTAAATATCTTTACATTCTCATTGACACCAATTTTTCTCTTGAAGATTCATTTACATCCAATAGGTACAATACCTTCAGATGGATCTACCAAGGTCCAAACTTGGTTCGAACGCATTGAGTCAATCTCTGACTTCATTGCCTCTAACCATTTTTCAAAGTCAATATCAGATATCACCTCGTCATAAGTTTTGGGATCATCACCATAAACTTCATTTCTTATGAGGAACATTTTCTCTACATCCTCTAAAATGGTACCTAAGTACCTCTCAGGAAGATGGAAAACTCTACCTAATCTATGAGGTGGTAGAGGTTGTGTTTGGATCAGCTAAGACTGAATGGGTTTCACAGGTTCATTAGCTCGTTGCTCTTTAGAGACCTTCTTCTCAAGCTTAACCTATCTTTCGATGCCTCCATCTTGAATAAACTATTTTTTAAGAAAAATGATATGTCGACTCATAATCACATTGTGGTCTTTCAAAAAATAAAAATAATATCTTAATGACTCTTTAGGATGTTCAACAAACTAAGCTCTAAATGACCTAGACTCTAATTTATCCACTTGCTGTCTCTTGACATGGTCCAAACAACTCTAAATTTTGAGATTACTCAGACTTGGTTTCTTACCATGCCATATCTCATACGGTGTGGTAGGAATGATTTTAGAAGGAATCCTATTTGGTAGGTATATAGCGGTCAATAAACTATGTCCCCAAAGAAACTCATAAAGGTCTATGAAGCTCATCATAGATCGAACCATATCTAATAGGATAGTTTAGAAATTCTCGACTAAGGTATTCACCTCCTCGATCTGATCGAAGAATCTTAATAGACTTTTTGATTTGCTTTTCTACTTCATATTTAAATTTTTTAAACTTTTCAAAAGCTTCAGACTTGTGTCGCATCAGATACACATACCCATATCAAAATAGATCATCAGTAAATATAATAAAATAGACATAATTATCTCTAACTGGCATATCAAATGGATTACACATATCTATATGTACCAGTACAAGTAGATCCATGGCATTTTTTCCATGTCTCACAAAAGAAAACTTGGTCATTTTGTCTTGAAGGCATATTCACAAATCGGATATGACTTGAAAGTCAACGAACCCATTAGTCCAAATTTCTCCAATTTATTAATCCTATCTTTCGCTATATGACCTAGCCTATGGTGCCATAGATACCTTTCACTTAGACTATCCCTAGGTTGTTTCGATCATATGGCATTCATATTTTGCTCAACATTAAATATAGAGACATCAATATGCTACTGATAGAGACCATTAACTAAGAAATTACTTGTAATTTTATTTCTTTTGAAAAGAATAGTATAGTGGTCCTTAAGAAAGCTAATTACATAACCTTCCTGTGCTAAACAAGAAATAGAAATCAAATTTCTATTTATTGCTGGCACATAATAACAATCCCTAAGTACTAAATCTAAATCAGATGGTAGTCAAAGAGGGTAGGTTTTCATAGCCACAACAGCAATTCTTGTTTCATTTCCAACGTGCAGGATCATCTCACCATCCCTCAGCCTCCTGCTCTTCTCAATACCCGACATGGAAGTGCATAAGTGAGCACTAGAACCAAAGTCAAGCATCCAACTGGATGTAGAAGAAATCATAAGGTTAGATTCAATTACGAGCATACCTCCAGAAGGACCTACTTCCTTCTTGTTCTTCAAGCTGGCCAGGTACAAAGGGCAGTTCCACTTCCAATGGTCGTCGATGTTGCAATGGAAATACTTTTCTTTGTCATCGGCCTTCTTCTTTGATTCTTCCTTCTTCTTTTTTTCATTTTCTACCTTCTGCTTCTTCGCAGACTTCTTCTTCTTTCCGAAAGATTTTCTTTTGGAGAAAGTTCGCTCCATAGCAAGTACTAAGTACTTTGAACCTTTCATAGAAAGCTCGGCAGTAACCAGCATGTTCATAAGTTCAGCCAAGGTACATTATAGTTTATGCATATGAAAGTTCATGATGAACTATCTATATGCATCAGTCAAGGATTGCAGGATTACATCAATCTATAGGTCCTTATCTAACAGGACACTGAGCTTCTCAAGCTCCTCCAGATTCTTGATCATTATTAAATAATTATCTTAGACCGACTGTCCATCATGTATCTGAGTCTTAAAAAGTCTTCGAGAGATTTGATATCGGACTGTGCGACTCTACTCACCGAACAACTCTTACAGATGAGCCAACATTTAGCGAGTAGTCTTGATGTCTTCATATTGGTGCTGCAACTAATCTGACATCAAGCCTAATATTTAGTACTAAGCTTTGTTAACATTGTCTGTCCACTTCTCTAAAGACGCTCTTTATTCAGTTATTGGATGGGCTGGTAAGATGGGGGGGTTTTGGTCTACTACGTAAGTCAGCTTCTCAAAGCCCAAAATAATTTTGAAGTTCCTCAATCAATCTTTATAATTGGGTCTGATCAGTTTGTGGATGTCTAGGATTCGGGCTAGTGGGTTTGACGCAGACATTTTTCTATAGAAAGTCAAAATTTTTAGTTAAACTTTATAATTAGACTTAACTAATTTATTTAGGAGTTTTATTTTTAAATAAATTAGCTTTCATTATTTTTTTAGATCCCTATACTCCCTTGGCAGAGATGTAAAAATCTCTACGATCATAGACTTCTAGTGGATGGTGCGGTCCCACCAACTGGCTCACTAGCTTACCTAATAATTATTGATGATGGGTCAATCGATGAGTTGACAACTCTTATCCAATGATTCTCTAATCATGGTGCACCCAAACTTTGTCTCTAATTTATGAAGCTCACCATGCCTAAAATATTGCTCTACTCCTTAGTTAAGTTAGACCCACCATTTGCACAAATTGAATTTATGATTAGGCCTCTCACCATATCTAAAATATTGAGGCCAATCCATCCTCCAACCCATAGCATTCAATGTCTAATAGATATAGTTGCATCTTTTCGATGCAATTAAACCACTATATCAGTCGAGAACAATCAACCCCAGAAAGGACCTGCACATCTACAATAGTGGAAGACCTATGACTTAATATTTTTTTACAAAGATTTTATTTAGGTCTCTTAGACATGATTTGACTTAGTCATAATAATTATGACTAACTTAGTGGCATGGGTTAGCTCGAATTGTTAGCCACCTTAAACTAGAACTAGATCGACCCAAATAGCCAGATAAGTAAGATCGATGGAAGGGATATGCCATTAACTTGACAAGAATGCATTCAGATTGAGTAGCTTTCAATTAAAAATCAGTCGATCATATCTGCTAAACTTACCTTAGACACCAAATTATCGAAATAGAACCAATCAGGTTAGCTTACAATCCAAGCTCAAACCACGGAGCCAAATTAGGTCTTAACTTGATCAACCACATGTGACTATGAGTCGACTTTTATCCAGACTTAATCCTATTAGACTGATCAAATTTAAGCATTCTTGATCCCACCTAACCAACTCTTGATTCAATTTGATCAACTGCTAGATCTAATTGAGCTACCCACATCCGAACCCAAATTTACGAAAGTATCTTAGATCTGAAAATTCATAATTTTTAGATCTAATTAATTTTGTAAACTTAATTCTTAATTAAATTAGAGTTCATAAATAAAACATGCATAAAAATTCTAGAATTTTAGGATCTAGGATCTTGCAAAAAAATAAATTTTTAATTTTTAATTAAGGACAAACACGCAGCACCTCTACACGCCATAAGAGCATCCCATCGAATGGAAAGAGAGGGCCTATAAATCCTTCTTACTCTTATGATCGGATGGTCAAGGAGAATGTCTTAATCAGAAATAATAATTATACTACAAAACTATTAGATCTATAATATATATCACATATAAAATTAAAGATCTAACTATGCATGCTTTGTATACATCTCATGTATCAAAATTTAAACCTACATATGTATGTTTTCAAATCTGATATATCTAATATAAGATCTAAAAAATAAAATTTTAAATGATCATATCATATAAAATTCTATTCTAGATAATTCATAGAATATTCTATCAATCTAGTCTAGACATGTATCAAATATATCTCATATATTAATTAAAATTTTAATATACTGATTTTAGATCTAATCATATTTGATGTGACATCTAAAATCATTAATATTATATTATAAATTAATTAAAAATTAGATCTAAAGTACATCTGAAGAACTGCAAATGCAGCTCTGATACCAGTTGTAGGAAAATCTAGTTTTCTACCGCATGATCAATATGATTTGATCAGATCTATAGCAAAAATTTTTAAATTTTTTTTATAAAATTTGATTAGATATAAAAGTTCTTAGATCTGATCCTAATGATCTAATATTAAAAATAAAAATAAATTAAATTAAAATAATCATTATTACCTGATTAGGGTAAATTATTCACCTTGATGATGATCTATCAGCATCCGAAGCTCTGGATCTAGCTGCACACGTGCCTGGTCTCTACCATAGTCCACTCGAGCTAGTTCTGGATGCCTTCTTCTTCGATTCGAGTCTGATGTGAAATCCTAATAGAAAACTTTTTTATGGCCTTGGGCTTAAGAACTCGATCTCATGGTCATCATAGGACTACTCCTCCTCTACCAAAGTTGATAGATCCCATCTTGGTATGATTCAATTCCTACAATGAACATACTATAGTCAACATACATCTCAGGGTTCCAAATGGCTAGGAGTCCGAGTTATGGTGTAGTCAAACTATGACATACTCAAGATGAACTGTCGATGTACCTCAGATCTAAGAACTAGACACACAATTATAGCATCAAGCTTAGTCATCGACGAGAAGGTTATGACTGCTCGAGGGCGTCACGCTCAGTGCCCTTGTTCTCAATGAGTATCTGTACTCTCGCTTCGGTATCTCCATACCATAGACTTAAAACTCATATACCCTAAGAAAGCGATTGTATACCTATCTTTCGGATCGATCACTATCCTCATGATGATCCTACCATCAGAAGCTATTTTTGAGTTACTTATGAAAATTAATATCTTAAATTTTCAACTCTTAGAAATATGAATTATCATGCCTATTAACTCAAAGGATGTATCACAGACACTTTATATACAATGTGATAGAAAAAAATATTTTTTATTAATTTTAAATTAAAATTATAAAAATACTTCTTCAAAGTATATTATAAGTATCAGTCAATGTGGCTTATAGAGCACTCACCTAATACAGCCAACTAGTAGAAGAATGATATGTATCGTATAGAATTAATGGTCAAGCAAATTTTTAAATAATCAATATGGATGGTTATAGCTTGGCACAATCTTAACTCACCAAATAAAGAATTCATAACCATCCAAAATAGAGATAAGGAGAGAGAATAACTTCTCGAATAGAGATCTTGCAATCATGATGGTGGCAGCACCTTCCTCTTTTATATAAGGGATCCTCGGATAAGGAACTTCTCCTTGACGCTCATCTCATCATTTTTCTCAGATCTTTTTTGTTTTCCCAAAAAATCCTACCTGACTTAATTAAGCATTCGAAGGTTCCTCCCTCGACACACTCCGACGACCCCGTAATCACTCTTCTTTCGATGCAACTCGGAGCTCGGAGGTTTCACCGCATCATCCGCTTATCGAGCATGGTAAGCCCGCTTTCACACGCTGAGTCAATCATGTGAGATTTTGGACAGCAACACTTATAACATGTAGTTTTGAGTATTCTAATACTTTAACATATTTTAAAAAAGTGAAATTACTTATGTAGCGAAGCTCTGTGAACTCGACGATAGAGTTTGCTAGGCATTTGCCGGTAGTTGATTCCACTCTACCTTGTTCATTAAGAAACCTTGTGTTCAACGATAGTTTTTAATTCTTATTCAATTTGTAATGCATGTTTCTCAACCATCATATTCAAACTTATTGTTTGTTGGTATCAACAAGTTCGTTAAATTGATAAAGTTTCTAGGAATTGTTACTAGTGACCTTGGTTTAACCCTCAATTGGACTATTTTTAAATAAATCAGGGAGCAAAAGACACCATCTTGTAGTCTGAAACAATTCTTAATTCTATAACACATATTTCTCGATGTTTTAGTCCAGTATTTTAGATGAATTGACATTACCGTTGTAACAAAAATTTCTTGGCCTTATTCCTTGAGAATAGAGTTTGATAATATATTTTTCTCAACTTATTTAAATCCGAATCCATTTTTTTTTTTCATGCTTAGACTTATCGTCAAGCTAGCTCAGCCGCAAGCTTAAATCAGCCTGATCTTGTGCTTGACTCGTACCCTGGTGAGGTCTATAATATATCTAGGTAACTATTAGTTTTGGTTTGCAATATGGCTTATTACTTGTGCTATCTAGAAAGTTAAGCTTCCTCAACTCCCTCCCATTGTTTCAAAACAATTAAATTTCATCATCTTGGCACAATTTGATTTTATAACGTTCATGTTAAATTAGGTGGAGCCACAACATTCCAGGGATGTCTAAATGAAAAGGAAAAAGGAAAAGAAAAAAACACTAGGTATGGTTTTCAGGCATTTTTGTGCCCAATTCAATTTCGTTATGTGTGTCATAAATTGGTTGGTGCTCGGAAACCATATCCTGTTATGTCAAAAAAAAAAAAAAAAAAGATTATTTATATTTGTCCAGTATCCTAATTCCTAGTCCGTATTCTTAATTTAGGATATGAATTGAATAAAAATTTGCTGAATTTATTTACGAAGGACAGAGTTTGGTACGCTGACGGTGGTTGGTCTGGAGGGTGCCCCAAACCTGAGAACGCTTCGAACACACCCGCGCAAAACCCTTGCAGAAAGCATCTAATGCCATGATTGCTCCAATTCCTTATCCAATTTAATCAGAACACCTCTTTGGGTTTAATTTTATTACTGCTGTTTCAATTCAGTAACGTAGTTGCAATTAAATCTTACAATGTACGTGCATTTTTCTTCTCATGTTTTAATTTAGTAACGTATTTGAACTTACTTCCATGACAAAAATATGTTGGGCTTATTTGAGCTCGGTATGTTTTGGAAACTTGCCGTCCTCCTCATAAGGACGCTTCCATCAACGCTCCCTTCTCCAAGCTCTTCCCCTTGTCCTCCTCCTCCCTCCTTTCTCTGCTTCTCTACAGTGTCATAAGCCTCGAAACAAACTTCAAATTTTGATGGAGTCATGGTTCTCGATGCCTCTTTCGAATCCTCCGTTAGCAGAGATCTGGCTTTCGATCGCTCACATCAGCCTTGTACGTGAAGGAAGTTTCCTTGAATCCGGAGTAGCAGGGGTCCAGTAAAGTATGAATCTCTGCTTCTGTCTTTCCTTCACCCTTTATGGTTTGTTTGATGGAATTCTGAAGCTTTTTACGCAAACTGACAGATGATAGGGTCTGTCATCAAAATTTATAATCGGGCGTGAGTGAGCAAGTGCATTTGCCGGAGCTTGGTGATGGGATACTATCATTGGTCGCGCTTCTAGATGCCAAGGAATTTGAAGAGGCACACTGCATTATCATTTGAAAGAGCTCAGAATAGGAAATGAGGACTGCATGTTATCGCCATGTGCTCGGGAGATTTAGTGTACGGGTTTTCAGAACCTACTTGGATTAGGCCTATGCTAGCAATACTTTGAAACTGTAATTTGTGTATCTTGCAGGTATCATTTTTTTTTGGTAACAGCAGGTATCATTTTGAAGTTCGTATTGTTGACGTGATGTATTTTCAGCTAAGAGTTAATGCAGATTATATGGTATATATGTTGCCAATACAAGATTGGCATGCCCTATTTTATTTATTAGGTTTTTATTTCTCCTATGACTGATCAAAGAAAGTAATTATCTGCTGCCATCAACAAAAAACTCTAGCATATTTTCCATATCCTAACAATTAATTTAAATATTTCAGATAAAAGTGTTTTGCAGAAGAAATCAAGATCACATCTTTTTCCCACAAAAAAAGAAAATTGAGTTATCTTTCTTGCGCTCGTCACGAGTCTATGATTTTTAATTAGTTTTTTCTAGGAATGTTGAACGAATTATGCAGAGGAAGATGAGAAATATGGGGCATCTCAAGGAAAAGGCATGGAGAGAGAGAGCCGTTGTCCTATGATTTCTAGTTGTCCCGAGAGCGAGTGCACGGCCGGGATATACCCTGCTGCCTGTTGCTTATTGACGATTCTACCAATTGATCTGCGGTGTTTTTGGTCCAATAGCACTACTCCAATCCTCTATCAACCTCGGCCTTCCACAGAAGTCCTCCTGCTGTACATTTTTTCTTCCGGTTACATGCTGAACTTTAATCTTTGTTTTACATGCATGTACCTTTGTTCTATATGTCTATGAAAATGACCTAGTTTTTTCCTTAGACTAACCTACTCATGATTACCATGAAGCTATTAATAGTCTTATTTCGACAAATCTTTCTATTTCTACAAACCAGAACGATTTAGAATATGTTCCTTATTTAAGTCATCCCCCGAATTGTAAGCACATGTCGAGCATAAGATAGACGCTGCATATTCATAGGGTTTAATCCACAGGACATTCAAGGCATGCCTCTTGATTTATGCATATTCAAGTCATTTTCAAACTAAACTCCGACGGCAGTGGAAACAATTAATCCAATGCAATTATTCAAGAGAAATAGCCCACAATCACTGATAATGGTAAATAAGAATATACATGTCTAATGAAATTTATTTAAAGAAAAGCTACTCAAATGTTTTCTAGATTCTAAGTTTGTCACTGCTCAGTTGCAACCTCATCGGTTCTTTTGCATCTGAAAAAAATAGAAGAGAGACAATCAGTTGTATAAGCTTAGTAAATTACCAAAATCTCTTATGACATCAAGTATAAAATAATTTTTTTTCAAATATAAATAATTCAACAATATTAAGATGCATTCACCAAGATAATTATTTTCAAAATATACCATGTATAATGATAAACCATTAACTCTCTTTTTGACTTTGGTAACCATGGTTATAATCAATCCCATGATAATTAAGGCCCTAAAGAGTCTAGCTTCTAAATTTAGTATATGGGATCCATTAGAGCATATGCCAACAACCAGCCCCGACTAACTAGGCTCAAAAAGAATTTAGCTCTGAATCACATGGCCACGATTCATCTTGTGGCAAGATAAAGAAGTTAGTCTTAAAAACAAAACACATGATGGAATCAGGATGCATCGATCATTAGCACCGACTAGCTAGGTTTAAAAGGACTAGCTTTGCTAGCGATCAATCCTGACTGGCTATGTCCGTAAATATCACGCCCTCATCTCGAGATCATGAACTAAGAGTCATGGCAACCATCGCATACTCATAGAAAACTTCTCATAAACACGTAAAGCATCTCATCATGATATCACAAACAAACAACAGAAAAAAATTAAATGATTAATGTTCAAACCTTAATTCAAATAAGAAAATTAACTCAATGTCAACCAAAAAGAAATAAATATTTGATAAAGTTAACATTAGATAAGATTTTACATCAACTCTGATAAACCCTAAATCAAATAAGTAGGCTAATTCCATCTCTAAATGCACTCCCATAACGAAACCCTATATCAAGCTAATTTTTTGAATTTGAAAAAAAAACAAAAACTCATCATAAGCTAAACAATCTAGTAAGTAATGTATACTTTTAACTAAATAAATCAGACAATAATGTTATATATATTATTTTACTAAAACAACATAATAAATATGTCAGTTCAAAAATTCAAACCTTGATGTATCATACTAACAAATATTCATACATAGAATTTCAATTCATCATAAAAATAAGTTATATCATAATCTCAATTTTTATCAAATTCTCAAGTTCTTCCTATTAATCATTAGCTATGACTATATTTTTCCTATGACAGGGTCATGACACTATGTATCCTCTTGTAGTGGGCCACGTATCATCTTGCAGTGGGCTGCATACCATCTTATGGCTGGCTACATATCATCTTATAGCCTATTGCATATCATCCTATGGCGTGCTGTGTATCATCTTACAGTATCATCCATAAAAATTATGAATCTACTGACGATTTGTCATAAATCTATCGGTGACATATCATATATTTGCTTGCAAGATAGTCTTGCATATAGCTAGGTTGACAATTCATATCATCATTTAATTCTATATATTGTTTGACATTCATATCATCATCTATCTTTATATCTTGTTCAACAATAGTATAAGTATAAAATAATAAAATTTTAAATTAATCCATCAGATCATTCATTATGATCACACATCACAATTATTTCAAAAAAAGATAGAATATTTTCAATGCCTTTCATCATGTTCACGTCATGAAATAATATAACTCAAAATTCATCAATTTATTTATTGATAAATTGTCAGATAAATTTGATAAAGGTAAAATACTACTTACCTCTTATGTATTTTAATAAATCTACATCATCCTAGAAATTTTTTTCTAAAATCTTTGGTTCATATATCATATCGCAATATCCCATTATCAGACATCTACAACCCTAAATAGGATCTGTTGGGTGTAAAAAAATCCTAGCCGAAGTTCAATAAGATGACCAAATTTGATATAACTCCATCTAGTATTGTAACAATTGTGATTAAACTTCAATTGAACTGGTTTAGCTCAAAGGGATTGATCTTCAAGCCGTGGATGCTGAATAAACTTCTTGATGGAAACAATCCTCCTTTTCTCAGCAATTGCAGAACTCCTTTAAGGCATGACAAATTTCATCCAGCCGAACTTGAACAGTAAAGGGCATAATACCTAACTCTGGTCTTGATGACAGCAGAGCCCAACTAAAGATTGAACCTCAACATCTTTCGATTTTGTCTATAACGAACCTTGAGTGTGGCCGAATCCCTTTGTGGCTTGCAACATGTCTCATTAACCTTGCCGTAGGAACCTCTCCTAGTTGAATTCCTTCCTAGCCATATTCTTGAAGGAGAAATCATGATTTTTTGGATCAGATTCGTTCAGATTTGATTGGATCGAGCGATATATTTCAAAAATTTTTTCTTAGATCCTAATCAGATCTGATATTTTTCAGATCTAATTTTATAATCTGATAAATAAAAAAATTAAATTAAATTAAATTTAAATTAGTTTTACCTTGATATGGGTAATTCGATTATCCATTGATGATCATGCTGAAGCCCTGAGGTTTTGGATCTAGCCACGCAAGTACCTAGCCTCTATCGATATCCACTTGGGCTGAATCTGGAGATCTTCTCCTTTCCTTTTTTCTTCAAAAATCAGATCTGGATCTGATTTAGAGGATCTTCGAAACTCCTTTCGAAGATCAGCAGTCATCTCTACAGTAGTGCTGCCTTCTTCCTTTCTCATCAGCCTTTTCTTACCTGAATCGCACTAATCTGAAGCCCAACTATCCTTGGGCGTGGAGAGGAGAGAGATGGCCTAAAGGTGGCATGGAGAAAAGAGAGGGACAGCCTTAGGGCATAGCTAAGATAGAAGTCACTTGAAAGTTGGGCACAGACAGATCTTTATAAGACTCTACTGCGCCATGCAGTGCCACATCACCTCGGCCAATCACGTTGCTTCATTTAATCAGATCTAAATTTGATTGATGGGATGACATCACTTGATCCAATCAGATGAGAGATCCACAGATTCATCCTAAGGTGGTGCCTAAGACTGATCAAAGTCTATAGGTGAGGGTCACCTAGTTTGAATCCAAGAAGCAACCTGAAGTTCCATCCATGGGTGCACGCCATCCTAGGCATGCACCCCCTTCTTTCCAATTTTTAGGGAGGGGACAAGCCTCCTATCTGCTCTGCAATAAGTGTATGACACATGGGCAGATGTCCAAGGATCAAAGGTCAACATTTGACCAAAGTCAAAGGATAAGAATTAGCAAGTGACAAAAAATGGTAGGTGTTATCTTAAATTTATCTCATAAATTAAGACAATCCTTTTCTAACCTGGACAAGCTCTAGTCAAACCAAGTAAGAATACCTGAGTGAGCACAAACTCATTTGGCTCAATTGAGATAACTTTTAATGATAGAAAAAGGAGAATGTTAGGTTCAATCATGTGCTAGCATAATTTTCTTAAACCTAATTGAATCTAATTCAAATCAATTGAACTGGGTTAGTTCAATTAATGATATCCATATCCAAACCCTTGTTTGTGTAACCCAGTTAGGTTCAATTTTGTATGGTAATGGGATATGTAGTGATCTCCTATCATCGACATCATCGAAACTCCTTTCGATGGATCAAAACTCTTTTGATTCAGATAACTAGAATGATCAATCATCTAAATCATTCTAATTGCTCTCAGAATCCACTAGTGACACCTAGCAGTATATGGTGGCAATCCATCAAAACTGAAGATGAACCTCTCAGTGCAGCTACTTGTGTGATTAAGTTCTTCTATCTTGAGCTCCGATCAGATTAGGATTAAGGTGAACTCATCAAACCCTAATTTCTATCATATGATTTAATCATTCAATTCAAGTCCGATGTGAAAATCTTAATAGAAACTCTTTTTATTATTTCACTCTCTGCCATGGCCATGGGCTTATGGACTTAATTCTCATGATCATCATAGGACTGCTCCTCATCCACCGAGGTAGATAGATTCCATCTTGGTGTAATCCAATTCCTACAATGAACATGCTATAGCCAACATACACCTTAGGATTCCGAATGGCTAGGAGACCGAGTCATGATGTAGTCAAACTATAACACCCTCAAGGTGAACTATCGATGCACCTCAGATCAAAGAACCAGATACACCACTGCAGCTTCGAGTCAATCATCGACGAGAAGGTAGACTTTCTTATGACTACTCGAGGTAGTCATGCTCGGTGCCTTCATTCTCTAACGAGTACCTATACTCTCACTCCGATGTGTCTACACCATAAACTCAAGACTCATCTACTATAAAGAAGCAATTGTACACTAACCTTCCAGATCAATCACCATCCTCATGAGATCCTATGGTCAGGAGCATTTTATGAGTTAATAATGAAAATTCTTGTCTTAAATTTTCAACTCTTGAAAATAAGAATTATCATTACCATTAACTCAAGGGATATATCACAGACACTAAATATACATATGTGATAGAAAATAACCCATTTTATTATTTATAGTCAAAATTATAATTTTGCCTCTAGAAGTGTATTACAAGTGTCAACCAATTCTGACTTTTAGAGCATACATATCTAACAAACTTTCACTTGACCTAAAGCGAATTGGCTATAAATCTGAGTTTCATCATCTCAAGGTGGACTTCGATCTTTTGCTTGCCCAACGACTTTGTAAGCAGGTCCGCCGCATTATCTGCGGAGTCGACTCTCTTGACCTTGACGTAATCCTTTTCGAGGTAATCGCGGATGAGGTGGTATCGCCGCTCGATGTGCTTAGATTTCTGAAGAGACCTCGGCTCCTTAGCAAGGGCTATGGTGCCATTGTTGTCGCTATACAGAGGAATGGCATCTGATGGCATCACTTCGATCTCTGCGGCAAACTTCTTATACTAGAATGCTTTCTTCGCAGCTTCTGATGTAGTGATATATTCTGCTTCCATAGTGGAATCTGCTATCACTGTCTGCTTGGAACATTTTCAACTGACAGCTCCACCATTGCACACAAACAGACTTTCAGATGTCGACTTTCGATCATCTACATCGGACATAAAGTCCGAGTCTGTATACCCCTGGACTTGGAGTTCTCCATTGCCAAAGATCAGTAACATATCCTTAGTTCTTCTTAAGTACTTAAGAATACATTTCACAGAAGTCCAGTGTTCTTCATCTGAATTCAACTGATATCTGCTCATGACACTCACGGCATAGGTTATATCAGATCGTGTACATAACATGGCATACATGAGGCTTCCTATTGCTAAAGCATAAGGGATCTTGCTCATGCATTCTATTTCCTCAGGTGTGCTAGGGCACATCTTCTTGGAAAGATGAATGCCATGCCTGAAGGGTACTAAACTTCTCTTAGAGTTTTTCATACTAAACCTCTTTAGTACTTCCTCTATGTACATCTTCTGTGAAAGTCCTAGCATCCTATTCGGTTTATCTCTATAGACCATAGTTCCTAGAATAAAGGATGCTTCTCCTAGATCTTTCATGGAGAATTCTTTAGATAACCATATTTTAACTATGGCCAACATGAAAATATCATTTCCGATAAGGAGGATGTCATCCACGTACAATATGAGGAAGACAACAGCGCTCCCACTGATCTTTTTGAAGACACATGACTCCTCCTCATTCTTGATGAAACCAAACATTTTGATCATATCATTAAAATGAGTATTTCAGCTCCGAGATGCTTGCTTAAGTCCATATATGGACCTTTGCAGCTTTCAAACCTTGTGATCATCATCACTGGATGTGAAACCTAGCAATTATTCCATATAGATATCTTCCTCAAGATATCCATTTAGGAATGTTGTTTTCATGTCCATTTGCCATATTTCATAATCGAAATAGGCTACAACAACAAGTAATATGCGGATGAATTTTAGCATTGCTACTAGCGAAAAGGTATCTTGATAGTCAATGCCTTTGCATTGACCATAACCTTTTGCCACTAATCTAGCCTTGAATGTCTCCACATTTCCATCTATACCAATCTTTCTCTTGTAGATCCATTTACACCCAATAGGTACTATACCTTCTGGAGGATCTACCAAGGTCCAAACTTGGTTTGAGTGCATCGAGTCAATTTTTGACTTCATTGTCTCTAACCATTTCTTGGAGTCGATATCTGATATCACCTCGTTATAAATTTTGGGATCATCACCATGAACCCCATTACCTATGAGGAACATTTCCTCTACATCCTATGAAATAGTACCTAAGTACCTCTCAGGAGGATGAAAATTTTTTTTCAATCTACGAGGTGGAGGAGGTAGTGTATGGATTGACTCAACTTAATTTGGTTCCATATGGTCCTTAGCTCATTGCTCTCATGAGACTTTCTCATCAAGTTTGATCTGCTTTCCTATGCCTCTATCTTGAATAAACTATCTTTCAAGAAAGATGGCATATCGATTCACAATCATATTGTGATCTTCTGAAATATAGAAATAATATCCTAATGACTCTTTAGGATATCCTATAAATCGAGCTCTAAAGGATCTAAAGTCTAACTTATCCGCTTATTGTCTTTTGACATGAGCTGGACAATCCCAAATTCTGAGATGACTTAGACTTGGTTTCTTACCATGCCATATCTCATACGATGTGGTAGGAATAGTTTTAGAAGAAACCCTATTCAGTAAGTATATTGCAGTTAACAAATAGTATCCCCAAAGAAAATCAAGGAGATTTATGAAGCTCATCATAGATCGGACCATATCTAATAGGATCCGATTCCTCCATTTTGAAATCTCGTTGAGTTGAGGTGTCCCTGGTGGAGTCCATTGAGAGACTATGCCATTTTTTGAGATAGTTTAGGAATTTTCGACTAAGATATTCTCCTCCTCGATCTGATCGAAGAACCTTAATGGGTTTTCTAATTTGTTTTTCTACTTCATGTCTGAATTCTTTGAACTTTTCAAATGCTTCAGACTTCTGTCTCATAAGATACACATACCCATACCTAGATAAATCATCAGTAAAGGTTATGAAGTAGACAAGGTTGCCTCTAGCCAGCACATCAAATGGGCCGCACACATCTATATGTACTAGGGCAAGAAGATCCGTGGCCCTTTCCCCATGTCCTACAAAAGGGAGCTTAGTCATTTTGCCATGAAGATAGGATTCACAAATTGAATATGACTCAGAAGTCAGCAGACTCAATAGCCCAATTTTCTCCAATTTGTTAACACTATCTTCTACTATATGACCTAATCTTAGGTGCCATAGATACTTATCATTAGGATAAATCCTAGGACATTTTGATTTTATGGCATTCATATTTTGCTCAAAATTAAAAATAAATACATCAACATGTAACTGATAAAGACCATCAATAAGAAAACCTCTTACAATTTTATTCTTTTCATAAAGAATGTTACAATGATCCTTAAGAAAACTAATTACATAGCCTTCTAATGCAAGGCAAGAAACAGAAATCAAATTTCTGCTTGCTGCAGGCACATAATAATAGTCTTTTAGTACTAAGTCTAAATCAGATGATAGTCGAAGAGGATATGTTCCCACAGCCATGGTAGCAACTCTTGCTCCATTTTCAATACATAGGATCATCTCACCATCCCTTAACCTCCTGCTATCCTCATGACCCTGCATAGAAGTGCACAAGTAAGCACTAGAACCAAAGTCAAGCATCCAACTGGATGCAGAAGAAACCGTAAGGTTAGACTTAATAATGAGCATACCTCCAGAAGGACCTGCCTCCTTCTTCTTTAGGGTGGCCAGATAAGTAGGGCAGTTCCGCTTTCAGTTGCCATTATTGTTGTAATGAAAACATTTTTCTTTATCAGCGGCCTTCTTCTTTAGCTCTATCTTTTTCTTCTTTCCTCCTTCCTTCTTCTGCTTTTTCATAGACTTACTTCTTCTTCTTTCCAAAAGACTTTCTCTTAGAAGAAGTTCATTCCATAGCAAGTACTGAGCCTTTAGAATCTTTCATGGAAAGCTCAGCGGTAACTAGCATGTTCATAAGTTCGGCCAAGGAGTTTTAAAGTTTATGCATATGGTAGTTCATGATGAACTGCCCATACGCATCAGTCAAGGATTGTAGAATTATATCATTCTACAGATCCAAATCCAACCTCACTCCGAGCTTCTCAAGCTCTTCCATATTCTTGATCATCATCAGATAATGATCTTAGACTGACTACCCATCACGCATGTTAGCCTTGAACAGTCGTTTAGTGACTTGATACTTGGCTGTATGACTCTGTTCACCAAACATCTCCTGTAGGTGAGCCAACATTTGACGAGCAGTCCTGATATCTTCATGTTGGCGCTGAAGTTCATCAGACATCGAGCTCAACATGTAGTATCTGGCCTTATTATCATCGTCTGTCCACTTATCCAGCGACGCTTTCTGCTCAGTGGATGGACGAGCTGGTAAGATGGGAGGGTCCTGGTCCAATACATGAGTTAACTTCTCGAAATCCAAAATGATTTTGAAGTTTCGAAGCCAATCCTTGTAATTTGGTCCGATCAGTCTATGGGTGTTCAGGAGTCATGCTAGTGGGTTGGATGCAGATATTTTTCTGTAGAGAATCAAAGTTTCTAGTTAGATACTATAATTAAGACTTAACCAATTTATTTAAAAATTTTATTTTTTAAATAAATTAGCTCTCACTATTTTTTTGGATCCTTATACTTTCTCTATAGAGATGCAAAAATCTCCATGATTACTGATTTCTAGTGGGTGGTGCAGTCCAACCGACTTACTCATCACCTCACCTAACAGTTATTGATGATGGGTTAGCTAATGAGTGAACAACACTTGTTCATTGATTCTCTAATCATGATGCATCCAAACTTGGTCTTTAATTCATAAATCTCACCATGTCCGAAATATTGATCCACTCCTTAGTTAAGTCAGACCCACCATTTGCATAGATTGGATTCCTAATTGAGTCTCTCATCGTATCCAAAATATTGAGCTCAATCCATCCTCCAGCCTATAGCATCCAATGACTAATAGACATGGTTGCATCTTTTCGATGCAATTGAGCCACTATAACCAATCGAGAACAATCAACCCCAAGAAGGATCCGCACATCTACAATGGTGAAGATCTTAGACTTAATCTTTTCTTAGGGAGATTTGATTTAAGTCTTATTAAACTAGACTTGACATAGTTATAACCATTATGACTAACCTAGTGGCATGGGTTAGCTCGAATTATTGACCACCTCAGATCAGAACTGAGTCAACAAACATGGCTAGGTAAGTGAGATCGGTGGAAGGGATATGCCATTAACTCGACAAGAATGCATTCGAGTCGAGTAGCTCCCAATTAAAAATCAGTCGATCGTATCTGCCAAACTTACCTTAGACACCAAATTGTTGAGCCAGAACCAATCGGGTTAGCCTACAATCCAGACTCTAACCACTGAGCCTAATTAGGTCTTAGCTTGATCGATCACTCACGTGACTCGATCTTGACCCAGACTTAATCCTATTAGGCTGGTCAATTTAAGCATTGTTGATCCCATCTAACCAACTCTTGATTCGATTTGATCAACCGCTAGACCTAATTGAGCTACCCAAGCCCAAACCCAATTTTATGAACATGTCTTAGATCTAAAAATTCTTAATTTTAGATCTAATATGTTTCATAATCTTAATTCTTAATTAAGTTTAGGGTTCAAAAAATAAAACATGTAAATAAGATCCTAGGGTTTCAGGATCTAGAGTTTTATAGAAAATAAGTTTTTAATTTCTGATTAAGGACGAATACGCAGCATCCCTATACATCATAAGAACACCCCATCGAATGGAAGGAGAGGATATTTAAATCCTACTTTTTTCTTATGACCGAATGACCAAGGAGAATGCCTTAATCAGAAATACAACTAATCTATAAAAATTAATTAGATCTAAGCATATATCTCATATAAGGAAATTGATCTAATTAAAACATGTTTTGCATACATCTCATGTATTATGCATGCATATTTTTTAGATCTAAATTATCTCATAATCATCTAAAAAATTAAATTTAAATTTGATCTCATCAAATAAAATTTAATCTAGACCTATTTGCAGAACTATTCGATAACTAGTCTAAACATGCAACTATCATATCTCATATGAATAAATTAAATTTAATTTATTTTCTATTTTTAGATCTAATTATAATAATTATAAGATTATAAAATAGCAAATAAATAGATCAAAAAATTATATTCAATCAAATAAAAATTATGATTATATTAGACTACACATAGATTAATTCTATTCCTAGTCTAGTTATATATCTTATACATATTAGATCTAGATTAATTAATTTTAATTTTTTAATTTTTTGATTTCAGATCTAATCATATCTCATGTGATATCTAAAATTACTAATTTATCAAATTAAATTAAGTCTAAATAAATTTTATAAGAACCTGGCTTTGATACCAATTGAAGGAGAAATTGTGATTTTTTGGATCAGGTTCGTTCAGATCTGATTGGATCGAGAGGCATATTTCAAAAATTTTCTCTTAGATCCTAATCAGATCTGATATTTTTTAGATCTAATTTTATAATTTAATAAATAAAAAAATTAAATTAAATTAAATCTAAATTAGTTTTATCTTGATATGGGTAATCCGATTATCCGTTGATGATCATGCTGAAGCCCTGAGGTTTTGGATCTAGCCACGCAAGTGCCTGGCCTCTATCGGTATCCACTCAGACTGAATCTAGAGATCTTTCCTTCTTCTTTTTTTTTCCAAAAATTAGATCTAGATCTGATTTGGAAGGATCTTCAAAACTTCTTTCGAAGATATCGATCCTCCTCAATTACTTGCACTAAGTTAAACACTAATCGTATTGATTGTTTAACCCTAAAATGATTCTTAATCATTGATCAACCAGCCGATCGGATCATAAGCTCTAATGTGTATGACCTCATAGGTTCAAACTTAAGTTGATAGCATGAAAATAAATTTTTATACCAATCAAAGTGACTATCTAGCAATGATACTCGACGGCTGGCTAGGTCGAAGGTATAGAACACCATCCTTAGAACCCATATGGATATAGTTTCCATATAATTCATCCCCTTGACCATAATGCTCAAAGAACACCTCAGAGTTCAACTGTCAACTCTGATCAGGTTATCCACATTATATTTCAAAATATCAAATCTATCTAATGGATTATCCTGATCAAGGTTTTGCTATATTAAAATATAGTGATACATTCTTCTCCAAGTTTTGGAGTGGTCAATTCCATCTTGATTGTGCCCAGAAGCCTTCCATTGTTGAATTAAAAATTTAGTTAGTTTGGTACCAAAGCATAGTGAGTTGCTTGCAAGTCACTGAAGTGATCTCAAATCTAAGGGATACTTAAACCCTATATCCCATCAAAGACATTCTCAACAGCAGAATACTCTAAAATTGATCACATCAATGACGATGTACCCATACATCTCACTTGTATGTCATACCAGTATCTTCATATATCTTGGTTAAGAGGACAACCAACCTATATGGTATATAGCGATCTATGCTCGATAGATGCTGTCGTTCTAATTAACAGTCTATCATTTGATCGTGAACAAATTTAAGGACTAATCGATAAGTTCTTTCTTTATCGAAACTAAATAGTCCTAAGGACTTCATCACAATAATG
>QRFJ01000531.1:404408-434292 GCA_006176705.1 Cocos nucifera | reverse complement strand
GCTACGCCAAGACTGTCCTCTCTTTTTCTTCATGCACCTTTTCAGCCATCTCCTCTCCTCTGTGTGCCAAGGATAGTGGGCTTTCGAATTTAGTGTGATTTCAGCAAGAAAAGGCTGACGAGAAAAAAAGAAGCAGTGCACTGCTAGCCGAGACGACTGCTGTAGCAATTGGATTGCTAATTAGCTTAATTTGATTAAGCCAATAGGTTGAGATTAAGTCTAATTAAATATAATTTAATTAGATTTAGTTTTGACTTGATTGGATCAAGTCCAATTGATTTATTGGATCAGCCAAGTGCAAGGAAGAACTAGTCCTAATCTAACTAGGACTTGGATTAACCTAATTTTCTAATTTAATTAGAAAATAAATTAAAATTAAATATAATTTAATCTAATTTAATTAAGTCTTTAAATGGGTTAGGGTATTATTTAATTGGGTTTGTTTAATCTTGATTTTATTTGATTAAAAGATCTTGTTTGACCAAGTCAAAATAGGAGTCCTAGTGCTATCTCCATACGCCACCTTGGTCCCAACGCCCTCCATACCTATTTTTTAGATATTTTTCATGAAAGATCTCTTTCTTCCTAATTTCCATGCCTTCTTTCCCCCTCCAAGTAATATTTGAAAGTTAGGTGGAAGACCAAGTCAAAGGAGAAATTGGTTTTGCTTAGGATTCCATGAGATGGAATCCTTGTTAACCAAAACATCTTCCCTTGAGTGCCACCCTCTCTTTTAATTAATTCTTCTCTTATTCCATAAAAATAATCTCTTTTCTTATGCACCCTCTCTTGCTGGTCCATGCCAAAAATTATGGAGGAGGCGCCCAAGTGTTGGGCACCCTAATAACTTCCCATGTTTGGATATTCCTAGTCTAGGAATTTGACCTAACTTGGACTCTTCTTTTTCCCCATTTATTGGATGAATTTTATTCTAATTTTTTTGTAGAATATAGATCAGGTATAGGTTTAGGGTGTGCAAAAATTAGAGGAAGAGGATCCTTGGCCATGGGGGTTTCATAGGCACCAAACTAGGTGTCTAGGTGAGAGAAAAGAGAAGAAGAAGAGGGTCGTCTTGTAGGGCTATTTTATTTTCAATCTCTGCTCCTTTCTTTTGAGTTTTTTTGAGAGAGTCTCAGATCAACAAACTCTCATCTTTCTTCTCATATTTTGAAGAGTTCAAATTTTGAAGAAGGGAGCATCAGATCAACCGTCGAAGAAGGATCAGCATAGTACTAGCATGTTATGCTTATTTCCTGCATCGGACTCAGATTAGAGATCGTAAGCTCATGTGAATGACTCCTAGAGGCTGGATGCATGTGCGGCTCATGACTTCATCCTCAAATCTAGATCAGTAAGTTAGAATATCTAAACTTGCTCGGGTAATAGATCTGATCTATCAACTTCATACCTGCATTTGATGTAGTGTAGATCTAGGTTGATTTGATCGATCTTTTCTTTCTTATTTAATTTTAATTTTTAATTTAATATCATGTCTTGATCATGTAATAGATTTGAGATCTAAATATTTATATAGTTATTTAAATAAATTTTAGATTTATTTAAGTCTTTCACTGCAAGATCTTGAAAAAGTTTCAAGATCTACCTGTGAAGCCCTAGATCTGGTTCCTTCAATTGGTATCAGAGCCTAGGTTCTTATTACATAATTTTTATAAATATCTAGATTATTTCTTAGATTAAATTTAATTTATAATTTAATTATTAAATCTAAAATTAAAAAAGTAAATAAATAAAATATTTTAGATTGCACGGACTGCCATAAGGTTGTCTTGCTGTAAGGTTTATCCCTTACAGTATATAGGTTGTCCTAGTACGTGCTGATCTAAAATATTGATCATAAAATTTTAGATTAGATCTAAAAAATTTTATAATCTAATTAAAAATATTTTAATCTAATTTTAATCATCATAAATATGTTAGATTTGATCTAGAGAGATTTATGATTGATTATTATTGAAACTGTTTCAATTACATGAACCTGTTTAGATTAGATTTAAAGTAGTTTTATATTTATTTTACTTGCATATTGATTATGAATCAAACATACAACTTGATTGATAGAACCATGTTGTAAAAATATTTTTCAAATATGAAAATTATTTTTGAAAAGTCGAACCCAACCCTCAGCCCAAAACTTAATTGAGAATAAAGAAGTTGATTGATTATGACCTAGGATTGTGAATTGAAGGTCCTAAGACACAAATAATAACACATTGGGTTAAATGGGTTAGTGAGGATTAGGTCCATTAATTGGGTTAGACCTAGGGTTAGATTAAAGAATGGACTTAATTAGAGAATTGACTAAATCTAATCAATTGTTGTCTTAGATTAGGTCAAGGATTCTCTATATCAATTACAATAGTTGTAGTTGATAGAAAACATGCAGGATTTCATACATAGATTTTAAAACTTTTTCGAAATAAAGAGCAGCGGAAGATATAGATTAAACTATTTAATCTACAAATGCATGTAATCAAATTATAAAATCCTAAATTAAGGATCTATAACATGTTATGATGTAAATATAAATCTAAAATTAAATTAATCATAAGTGGTATTGATCACATCAATACCTAGATCTAGAACAATTCTAGATCTAATCCTATATCGCATCTAGGTCACCAAGAGATTGGATCTCTTACCTTTGCATTGGTCGAGAACTCTGTGGTTAAATCCATTGTTGCTTTTGGAGCCGCACATGTGTCCAACCTCTATAGGTGATCCACACGAACCTGTAATACAGATTGAAGGTTCATCGAACGAAGATCCGCTCGAAGTGCTAGCTTCTTGTGGATCCCTCCTGATGGTTAATCAAATATATATTCTTTGGATCTCTTGGACAATCCAAGAGATGAAGAACATGAGGAGGAATGAGGGAGGAATCCAATCCTTGGATCTTCTATTAATCATAAATAAATACATATGAAAAATCCTAGGAGAAGATAAATCTTCTCCTTTAGGACATCAACGGTTGATGTCCTGAAAACATCTCTTATGCTAGGTTTAGAGGAGACCTTCTTTTCTAGATTTTTTTCCACTTTTCTAGATCTCACTCCCTCAAATTTTTCTCATAAAAATCTCATAAATAAAATAGAGAAGAAGATACTCAAAAAAAAAAAAAAAAAGAGAAGATAATCTTCTCTTACCTTTGTGCCTTCATGACATCAATAATTGATGTCCAGATGAAGACCTTTTCTTTAAGGATCTTGGCACCATCTTTCCTCAAGCCCTTCCTCTCTTTCTCTCTCTCAAATTTTTATCATATAAACATTATAAATAAAATAGGAAGAGAGAAACATAGAAGAAAATTATAAGAGAAGATAATCTTTTCTTACCTTGTCTCTTCAAGACATCAACCTTTGATTTCGTATTTCAGGGCTCTTCTTCAAGAATCCTGGCACCATAAATCCTTTATGGTCAAAGAAAGAGGCATCCCCTTTATATTGCAAAATTAGATCAAAATCTAGTCAAAGGAGGACTTCTATGGGGCATCCAACTCTTGGATGCCCCTCCCACTTATTTTTTCGTATAACCATTGATTCTCATGCATAAAACCAAGAGAAAAAGAGCCAAATAAGATAGAGAGGCATGGTTAGAGTTGGCGCATAAGGGAGGGAGGAGTTTGGGTCAAAGAAGACTCTTCCAAGTAGGAAATAATTTTCAACTTTCTTCTAATTTTGACCAAGTCAAAATAAATTTCCAAATATTCTAAATAGTGGGTGTGGAAGGCTTTGTTGGGCGTTGGGATACATAAAGAAAATCTAAAATTAAAATATGACATGGGCTTTCTTAGGTGCAAGTGAAAGAGAGAGAGAGAGTCTCAGTCCAACTGGGACTCCTCTTATTTGACTAGGTCAAAATTATTTTAAATCTAATTTAAATTTTATTTAAATTAGATTAAATATAATCTAATTAAGAATGATCCTAGTCCAACTAGAAGCTTAATTAAATCAGATTAAATCAAAATTTAAATCTGATTTAAATCCTAAGTCAATCAGGTGGATCCAAGTCCTAGTCAAATAAGAAATTATTCTTTTCTTGCAATTGGCTTATCTAATAAATTAATTAGACTTAATCTAATTAAATTCAAACTAATTTTAATTGAATCTAATTTAATTAGACTTGATCTCAGCTTAATTGCTCAATCAAATTGAGCCAATTAGCGATCCAATTGCTAATCGATCCTCCTGCAACACTTGCATTAGGTCAAACATCAATCGCATTGAATGTTTGACCTCGAAATGATTCTCAATCATCGATTAACTATCTAATCAGGTTATATGCTCTAATGTGTGTGACCCCATAGATTCGAACCTAAGTCGATAGCATAAGAACCAATCTTTGTACCAATCAAAGTTACCATGTAGCAATGGTTTCCGACATCCGGATAGATTGAATGTATGCAAAGCAACATTCTTAGAATCCTGGCCCATGGTTACTGTATAATTCATTCCTATGATTAGTAATGCTCAAGACAACTTTGAGTATGCAATCAACACTCATACAATTCATCTCTATTGTGTCTCAAAATTTTGCAAATCCCATGACACCTCACGAGGATTACCCAGGCCTAGGTTTTGCTAAATTAAAATACAGCGAGACATTCTCTTCTTGAAGTTAATCAGGAGTGGTCAATCCCATATTGACTCACACACCGACTCTACAAGTACTTGGCTGTACCCAAAAATCTTCCATCACCTATGTTAGAAATTTAGGCAGTCCAGTACCAAAGTATAGTGAGTTGCTCGCAAGTCATAGTGGCGATCTCAGGTTGGAGGGACACTTATACCTATTGGCTTTAGCTAGCTATTCTTAACAGTAGAGTACTACATTGGTCACGTTCAGTATAGATGTACTCCTACATCTTACCTGGATGCCATACTAGTATCTCCACACCACTTGGTTACGTGGACAACCAACGTATATGGCATACAGCAACCTACACTCGATTATTTATCATCCTTGTTAATAACTTATCATTTGATCATGAATAATTTAAGAACCATCCGATAAATTTGTCTTTATCAATTGATTGTGGTTCTAAGAACTTCATCATAATTTAGGAGTTTATTTAAGAAAGATAGAACTTTTATGATGAAATAACCAAATTACTATTATTATTAGATAATTCATATACTAATTTCAGTCATCTACTACTTAGATGATTGGCTTTAGAACATATTTTTCAATAACTTTCACTTAGACTAAAGCTAATCAGAATGATATCAAATATCCTATCTTCCATTTGAATTCATAGAACTTCTTAGTTCCGAGGCCTTAGCAAATGGGTTGGTCAATTTCTTTTTTTACATCGATCTTCTAAAGATCATCATCACCTTGGTCAAATATCTAAGATAAAAATGATGTAGAATATGCTAATCCTTTGGTTCTTTAGCCTGAGCTATGGCTCCAATGCTATGATAGGATTGGACCATGGGTGGAGGGTGCCACTCCCAACCTGCTAATGAACCTCAGTAACTACACAGCTTATATGGCAGTATCATATACCATGATGTACTCTACATCACTAATTGAATAGACTAAAGTTTCTTACTTGAAATTTTTTCAGTAGATTGCTCCTATAATTATGGTATGAGTCAATATTCTCTTGTCATCTTGTTCTAACTGAAATCAAAATATTCATATATTTTAAGTCAGTATTTCCATATTTGAGTCACTAGACCTTAGTATTTTCTAAATACTTCGGGATTGTCTATACAATTCTCCAGTGACTCTTACTTGGATCAGACTGGTATCTACTCACTACCTCTAGTGAGTATACTATGTCTAATGTCATATGTGGATAAATAAGATGACAGCTAAACCTTTATTTCTTACAATATTGGAATGCTATTTCGAATTAAGAGAATTTTATCCTCAAACATCATAAGTAATAACACCATAAAACATTTTGCCCAATAATAAGTGCAGGGTTTGTCTTTGTTCATAACTAAGATATATGTTCAGAACGTATATTCAAACTCTGAGATGATACTCAAACGGGCTTTATAGGTCCTTACCTTTCCATCTATACTACTCATCCTATTAAAAGTCCATTCACACCCAATGGGTTTTATCCCTTTAGGTGATCAACTAGTGTCCATACACTATTGATTTTCATAGACTTCAATTTGGATCATATGGCTCCAAGCCACATCTCATAATTAGGCCACTGCACTATATCCTTATAGATGATCGGATCCTTGTTGTTCTCATCGAGCTCAACATGATTGTCATTCTAGATCTAGACACTGAAGTATCTATCCGGCTAATGCAATACTCTACCGAATCTCCTTAAAAATGACACTTTAATAGACTCCGGATTTGATCTGATCAAATCCGATTCTGTAGGTTTATCAGATAACATCTGTTCTTTTCTACCAGTCAAACTTTTACAAGTTCAACTTGATAGGCATCATTTTTTTTTCTAAGGAACTCCTTTCCAAAAGGAATGCCCTACTATTGATGAACATCTTATGTTCTTTAGCATAGCAAACTAATAACCCTTAAACACTTATTGGACCAGGATCTAAGTTTATCTGTATGCAAATATACGACATAGGCTGATCAACTCTAAATCTGAAAGTGAGAGAGTCTAGGTCTACGCCCGATCAATATCCCGTATGGAGTCAATGCAATAGATTAGCTTTGTATAAATTTTTAGAGTAAAAAAATAGTCACAAGAGCACAACCCTACAACAGGCAGACAAGTATACCCTATTGTGGATTGAACCATATCTAACAAAGTTTAATTTCTTCTTTTAGATACACTATGTTTCGAAAAGGAATCCACTAAGAGAGAATCTAAGTCTCTCCTAGATATGTCAAAAACTCACTAAATAAGTATTCACCTCCTCGATCCAATTGAAGAGTTCTAATATCTTTTTAGTTTGTTTTTATATTTCATTATTGAATCGTTTGAACATTTCAAATAATTTAGGATAGATGCACACATGCCCAGATAGGTCATTTGTAATGAAATATTAGTATCTTCCTTTGGCACTTAAGTTCATAAGTCCACATACATCACTATGTATGAGACTTAGAACTTTATCGGCTCCTTCACCTTTTCTAGTAAAAGATGATTTTGTCATCTTTCCAAAAAGACAAGATTCATAGGCTATCAATAATTCACAATCATTGATATCGAGATTTTTCTCTCAAGCTAATATGTTTATCCTGTTCTTGTCAATAAGAATAAGCCTGTAATGCCAAACATAAACATCCATGACATAATCTAACTAGGGTGTGTACAATCCACTTTTCTTAAGTCCTTGCAATGAATTGCATAAGACCACTGGTATCTAATACCCAAGTAGTAGAATTACATATAGAGAAGTTTTAAGGTGTTATCATATAACATCTTTAATGAACAATTTTTGCTTCTTTCTCTTGTTCAGCCTGTTATGGTCAAGGGAAGCAGGATAAATCTTCTTCCTATGACCCCGTTTCAAACATTAGAATTACTATGCCTGATTTAGGTTAACCTTGGACTAATTATTTTGATTGAGCTCAGAAACCCCAATACAAATCCATTCATACTGCTGAACCAATATTCAACTTTTGATACTGATTATCGAAGTTGGGTCCATAAGTCTTCACTGTCTAATAGTGGTAGGAGCAATTAGGATTTAGCCTTAATAAAGAATAATGACCTATTGTATATAAATCATTTTAAGCCTAAAGACTTGGACTTTAGTTTAAAGATTCTCCCACTATTTTATTCGAATTGGTAGCCTTTATCTCCAATTCGAGGATTTACTTTAATTTCTTGGTAGGTACTAGAATCAACATAGATTGCACACGAGCCCAACTTTGGTTGGCCCAACCATGTACATCTAAGGATAGGTTCATAACCAATTATTTCTCCAAATAATTTCTAGTAATTTTAATTTTCCCCTAGGCCCTGATCAGTTGGCTTTGGCCTTCTCAGAAAATGGTCCAGTTAGGTCCAACCATTAACATGACCATACTTGGTATATCCAACCAATGAATGATCAGACCCAACTTTGGTTGGCCAACCCAACCACCATTAAAGAGACACATCCAAGTCGTCGTATGATGCATGATAATTTTATTAGTCAACAAGCACCAAGCCTTTGGGCCTCCAATGATTATTGAATTAATGGACCCATTATCATAACATCTTAATGGGAGGCTATGACTCCGTTATCCCTATAACTTTATCATTTTAAGGATCTAATAATTTTAGAGGATTTAAATTATTAGTGATTTAAGGATAGAAAGGACATGGACCAATTTGCTTCCACTGACTTTACCAAGTCAAGTCCTCCCACTGACTTCGTAAGTCACTAATGAGGACTATGATCGATTACGGTCCATGAGCACCTAAATCAGTCTCACTGAATAAAATCAATCTCACTAATTTTCTATATGACATGGGTTAGCATGAATCAATGAGCAACCTAATTAAAAACTTGATTAACCACATTGGCCAGGTAAGTGAGATCGATGGAAGGGTCTGCCAAGGCTTGCCTTAGACACCATCAAAAATGGTCAAGTAAGCAGGCTACCAATTAAAAACCATCGATCTAGGATGCCAGACTTACCTTAGACACCAATTGATTTATCAGTTTTGAGTTGGTCTACCTAAAGACTCGGGCTCGACTACTGAGCCATGATGAGCATCCATTTATTAGATGTATGGACTTTGATCAACTACAACTATTGAAGTGATCTATAGAAATGATCGAATCCTAATTAACTATTAATTAAATTTGATCAATTTCTTAACTATATCCATATTTAATCTAACCCTAGGTCTAACCTAGTTAAGGACCTGATCAAAGCTAATCTATTTTTCTTTAACCCATGTATTATAAAATTATCTTAGGATCTTTAAATCACAAACCTAGATCCTAAACAATCACATAATTCTTAATTAAGTTCAAGTCTTATGGGTTTAGATTTATGGAATCTTAGAACTAGTTTTTGATTTTATTATTTAAAATATTTTTAAATTGTATTGAATCATATTCAATATATAGTTTTAAATCTGATTTGTTTCATTGTTTAGATCTTATCCTAGGATTTCAAATCTAGAATTTTATAGAAAGTAAGTTCGTGATTTAATTTCTACAAAATAAATATGTCACACACATATATTCTAGATTCAAAATAAAAATTACATATCAACATATGCAATAAGAGGATTAGATCTAAACATAAAATATATCATATGGATTAGATCATAAATCATTTAAAATTAGATTTAAAATATAAAAATAAATCATAAATTATTTTAGATCTCATCTAACACATTTATGACTTAGGTTTCTTAGATTAGCACGTACTAGGATAACCTTTCCACTGTAAAGGATAAACCTTACAGCAAGACAACCTTATGGTAGCATGTGCAATCCTAATATTATTTAGATCTAATCTAAATAATCTAAAATAGATCTAATATCTATTAAATTTTAGATTTAAATTACAAAATTAAATCATAAATTTCTTCAATCTAATCTAAATAATTCATGATTTTGATTTAGATCAGCACATACTAGGACAACCTTTTCATTATAAGGGGTTAACCTTACAATAGGACAACCTTATGGCAGTATGTGCGATCTTTAATTAACTTTAATTTTTATATTTAATTTAAAGCATACATAAACATGTTATAATAGAACCTCGATGCTTTGATACCACTAATAGGAAACATGCAGGATTTCATGCATAGATTTCAAAATTCTTTCAAAATAAAGAGCAGCGGAAGACATAGATTAAACTATTTAATCTATAAATGTATGTAATAGAATTATAAAACCCTATATCAAGGATCTATAATATGTTATGATGCAAATATAAATCTAAAATTAAATTAATCATGAGTGGTATTGATCACATCAATACTTAGATCTAGAATAATTCTAGATCTAATCCTAGATCGCATCTAGGTCACCAAGAGATCAGATCTCTTACCTTTAAATAGGTCGAGAACTCCATGGTTGAATCCATTGTTGCCTTTGGAGCCACACATGTATCCGACCTCTATAGATGATCCACACGAACCTGCAACACAGATCGAAGGTTCATCGAACGAAGATCCGCTCGAAGTGCTAGCTTCTCGCGGATCCCTCCTGATGGTTAATCAGATACATATTCTTGGGATCTCTTGGATAATCCAAGAGATAAAGAACATGAGGAGGAATGAGGAAGGAATCCAACCCTTGGATCTTCCATAAATTAGAAATAAATACATTTGAAAAACCTTAGGAGAAGACAAATCTCTCCTTCAAGACATCAACGGTTGATGTCCTAAAAACATCTCTTATGCTAGGTTCAGAGGAGACCTTTTTCTCTAGATTTTTTTCTACTTTTCTAGATCTCACACCCTCAAATTTTTCTTATAAAAATATCATAAATAAAATAGAGAAGAAGATACTCAATAATAATAATAATAATAAAGAGAAGATAATCTTCTCTTACCTTTGTGCCTTCATGACATCAATGATTGATGTTCAGATGAAGATCTTTTCTTTAAGAATCATGGCACCATCTTTTCTTAAGCCCTTCCTATCTCTCTCTTAGATTTTTGTTATATAAAAATTATAAATAAAATAGGAAGAGAGAAACATAAAAGAAAATTATAAGAGAAGACAATCTTCTCTTACTTTATCTCTTCAAGACATCAAACTTTGATGTCTTAATTAAGGGCTCTTCTTCAAGAATCTTGGCACCACAAATCCTTCACACCTTCTCCTCCTTCTCCTCTAATTTTTTATGATTTTTTTAGGATTTTTTACATCCTTTATGGTCAAAGAAAGAGGCATTCCCTTTATATTGCAAAACTAGGTCAAAACCTAGTCAAAGAAGGACTTCTATGGGGCGTCCAACTCTTGGACGCCCCTCCCACTTATTTTTTCATGTAACCATTGATTCTCATGCACAAAACCAAAAAAAAAAAGGGTTTAATAAGATAGAGAGGCATGGGTAGAGTTGGCGCACAAGGGAGGGAGGAGTTTGGGTCAAAGAAGACTCTTCGAAGTAGGAAACAATTTCTAACTTTCTTCTAATTTTGACCAAGTCAAAACAAATTCTCAAATATTCTAAATAGTGGGTGTGGAAGGCCTTCTTGGTCATGGAAATACATAGAAAAAATCTAGAATTAAAATATGGCATGGGCTTTCTTAGGTGCAAGTGAAAGAGAGAGAGTCCTAGTCAACTAAAACTCCTCTTATTTGATTAGGTCAAAATTATTTTAAACCTAATTTAAATATTATTTAAGTTAGATTAAATATAACATAATTAAGGATGATCCTAGTCCAACTAGGAGCTTAATTAAATCATATTAAATCAAAATTTAAATCTGATTTAAATTCTAAGTTAATCAGGTGCACCCAAGTCCTAGTCAAATAAGAAATTGTTGTTCCCTTGTAATTGGCTTATTCAATAAACTAATTAGACTTAATCTAATTAAGTATAAACTAATTCTAATTAAATCTAATTCAATTAGACTTGATCTCAGCTTGACTACTCAATGAAATTGAGCCAATTAGCAATCCAATTGCTAATCGATCATCTTACAACACTTGCATTAGGTCAAACATCAATCGCATTGAATGTTTGATCTTGAAATGATTCTCAATCATCGATTAACCATCCGATCAGGTTATAAGCTCTAATATATGTGATCCCATAGATTTGAACCTAAGCTGATAGCATAAAAACCAATTTTTGTACCAATCAAAGTTACCATCTAGCAATGATTTTCGACATCCAGATAGGTCGAATGTATGCAAAGCAACATTCTTAGAACCCTGGCCCATGGTTACTGTATAATTCATTCCTATGATCAGTAATGCTCAAGATGACTTCAAGTATGCTATCAACACTTATACAAGTCATCTCTATTGTGTCTCAAAATTTTACAAATTTTGTGATACGTTACGAGGATTACCCAGGCCTAGGTTTTGCTAAATTGAAACACAATGAGACATTCTCTTTCTGAAGTTAATCAGGAGTGGTCAATCCTATCTTAACTCACACACTGACTCTATAAGTACTTGACTATACCCAAAAACCTTCTATCACCTATATTAGAAATAAGACAGTCCAGCATCAAAGTATAGTGAGTTGCTTGTAAGTCATCGTGGTGATCTCAGGTCGGAGGGACACTTATACCCATTAGCCTTAGCTAGCTATTCTTGATAGTAGAGTGCTACATTGGTCATGTTCAGTGCAGATGTACTCCTACATCTCACCTGGATGCTATACCAACATCTTCACACCACTTGGTTACGAGGACAATCAACGCATATGGCATACAGCAACCTACACTTGATAAATTATCATCCTTGCTAATTACTTATCATTTGATGGTGATCAATTTAAGAACCATCCGATAAATCCTCCTTTACTAATTGATTGTGATTCTAAGGACTTCATCATAATTTAGGAGTTCATTCAAGGAAGATAGAACTTTTATGATAAAATAGCTAAATTACTATTATTATTAGATCATTTATATACTAATTTCAATCATCTACTACTTAGATGATTGGCTTTAGGACATATTCTCCAATAGTAGTTGGTCAAGTCCATGTCTTTAACAAGATCCAAGATGGACTTGATTCTTGGCTAAGCGGTCTAGCATGAATTGTTAGGTTGATCTAATTGAAACTAATTAAATCAGTTGGTGTCTAAGATAAACTAGACCAGTGGTTTTTAATTGGCAGCCTGCTTACCTGGCCATTTCTAATGGTGTCTAAGGCAAGCCTGGCAGACCCTTCCACTGATCGAACTTACCTGGCCTCTTAGTGAGTTTATGTTTTGATCGGATCGCTTGACTATTCGAGCTAACCCATATTAGCTAGGTAAATCAGTGTGACTAATTTAGGTGCTCCTAGACCATCCTATTAATGGTCTCCCTTAAGCTGACTTGGTGAAGTCAGTGGGAGGATCATGACAAGTTGGTTAATCTGACCTACTCACTTCTATAAATAAATCCTCCAAAATTATTAGGTCCCTAAAATAAAATAGTTATATGATAACTAGATCATAGCCTCCCATTAAAGTGGATGATAATGGGTCCATCAATTGGATAATCATTGGAGGCCCAAAAGGTCTAGTGCTTATCGGTTAATGAAATTATCATTCATTATATGATCTCTTGGATATATCTTTCTAAATGATGGTCAGGTGGGCCAACCAAAGTTGGGCCTGATCATTCATTGGTTGGATGGGCCAAGTATGGTCATGTTAATGGTTAGACCTATCTAGATCCTTTTCTGAGAAGGCCAAAGCCAATTGATTAGGGCTTGAGGCAAAATTTAATTACTGAAAATTGTTTGAAGAAATAATTAGTTATGAACCTATCCTTAGATGTATATGGGTGGGTCAACCAAAGTTGAGCTTCTGTACAGCCAATGTGAATTCTAGTACCCACTAAGGAATTAGGGTAAGTCCTTGAATTAGAGGTAGAGGCTACCAATTTGAATAAAATAGTGGAAGAAACCTTTTGATTAAAGTCCAAATCTTTAGGTTTAATGAATCAATTACTAATTAGATTTTAGTTTTCTTTTATATAGATATGGCCACTTCTCTATCGCTCTGATCATTGTTGGATAATGATAAGTTGGTGGGATCCAACTTTGATAGCTAGTACCGAAAGTTTAATTACTAATAGATTTACTTGGTGTAAATTTTCAGAGTAAAACAAGTAGTCATAAGAGCACAATCCTGAAACAGACAGATAAGTAAACCCTATCATGGATTGAACCATGTCTAACAAAGTTTAATTTCTTTTTTTTGATATACTATATTTCAAAAAAAATCCACTGAGAGAGAATCCTATTCTCTCCTAGATATGTCACAAACTTACTGGATAAGTATTTGCCTCTTCGATTTGATCAAAGAGTTCTAATACCTTTTCTAGTTTATTTTTCTATTTCATTATTGAACCATTTGAACATTTTAAATGATTCAGGCCAAATGCACCCATGCCCAGATCGGTCGTCTATAATGAAATATTGATATCTTTCTTTGGCACTTAAGTTTATAGGTCCACATACATCACTATGTATGAGACTTAGAACTTTATCGACTCTATCATATTTTTCAGTAAAAGATGACTTTGTCATCTTCTCAAAAAAATAAGACTCGCAAGCTATCAATGATTCACAATCATTAATGTCAAGGTTTTTCTCTTAAGCTAACATGTTTATCCTATTCTTGTCAAGATGACTAAGCCTATAATGCCAAAGATAGATATCAATGATATAATCTAACTTGAGTATTTATTAAATGTATACATTACACTTAACAGGCTGTATAAATGTTAAATATTATTTTTCTATTATCCATGTATTATTATAATATTATTTATAATAATATCGTAATAATCTCTTTATTGATAAATAATAACTATCTCTGATAAAAAGGCCAACAAAGATCACATTTATCATAAATGATGGACAATAGTGATAATCACTCTAAATGATATCTTTTGAAAATAAGTTTAACAATTTCTAAAGCTAGGATTGGAACAGAATTTCCATCCATAACATTCAAATATTTTGCACCATTTTCAAACATTCCACTTACCTAAAATCCTTGTAATAAACTACATAGGACTACCCATATCCCATACCTAGGTAGCAGAATTACATATAGAAAAATTTCAAGGTGTTATCATATAACATCCTTGATAAGCAACTCTTGCTTTTTTCTCTTGTTCAACCTGTTATGGTTAAGAAAAGCAAGACAATTCTTCTTCCTATGACCTTGCTTCTAATAGTATAAGCACTATACCTGATTTGGATTAATATTGAACTAATTATTTTGATTGAGCTAAGAAGCCCCAGTACGAACTCATTCGTACTGCTGAACCAAATTCAACTTTTGATACTAATTATCAAAATTGGATCCCATAAGTCATCACTGTCTAATAGTGATAGGAGCAATTAGGGTTTAGCCGTATTTTGTGATAAAAGAGAATATAGATCTAATGTATATGAATTATTTTAAGCCTATGGACTTGGACTTTAGTTTTAAGGTTTTTTTACTATTTTAATCGAACTGGTAGCCTCTACCTCCAATTTAAGAAATTACTTTAATTTTCTAGTAGGTACTAGAATCCACGTAGACTGCACACAAGCCCGATTTTGATTGGTTAATCAATGTGCATCTATGGGTAGGTTCATTAACCAATTATTTTTCCAAACAACTCCTAGTAATTTAATTTTACCCCAGAAACCTAATCAGTAGGCTTTGGCCTCTACTGTAAAGATCTGGTTAGGTCCAACCATTAACATGACCATACTTGGTGCATCCAACCAATAAATGATTAAGTCCAACTTTGGTTGGCCAACCTAACCACCATTAGAGAGATACTTTCAAATTATCATATTATGAATGATAATTTCATTAGTCAATAAGCACCAGGCCTTTGGGTCTCCAATGATTATTGAGTTAATGAACCCATTATCATCCAACATAATGGGAGGCTATGACTCAGTTATCTCCATAACTTTATCATTTTAAGAATTTAATAATTTTAGAGGATTTAAATTATTAATGATTTAAGGATAGAAAGGATATGGACCAATTTGCTCCCACTGACTTTACCAAGTTAAGTCCTTCCACTGACTTCTCAAGTCTTAGACAAGAACTAGGATCAATATTGATCCATGGGCACCTAGATCAGTCTCACTGAATAAACTCACAAATTTTCTATGTGATATGGGTTAATATGAATCAATAAGCAACCTAATCAAGATCTGATTAACTACATTGGTCAGGTAAGTAAGATCGGTGGGAGGGTCTACCAAGACTTGCCTTAAACACCATCAGAAATGGTCAGATAAGCGGGCTGCCAATTAAAAATCATCAGTTTGGAAATGTCAGACTTATCTTAGACACCAATCAATTTATCAATTTTGATTTAGTCTGCCTAATGACTCGAGCTCGACCACTGAGCCATGATCAATATCCATTTGTTAAATATATGGACTTTAATCAACTTCAACTATCAAAGTGATCTAAAGAAATGACTAATTAGATTTGATCAATTTCTTAACTTAGTCCATTTTAATCTAACCCTAGGTCTAACCCAGTTAAGGACTTGATCAAAGCTAATTCATTATCCTTTAACCCATGTTTTATGAAATTATCTTAGGATCTTTAAATCACAAACCTAGATCCTAAACAATCACTTAATTCTTAATTAAGTTCAAGGCTTATGGCTTTGGATTTATGAAACCTTAGAACTAATTTTTGATTTGATCATTTAAAACATTTTCAAATTATAAATAGTTTATATTGAATCATATTCAATATATGATTTTAGATCTAATTTGTTTTAATGTTTGGATCATGTCCTATGATTTTGAATCTAGGGTTTTGCAGAAAGTAAGTTCTTAATTTAAATTTTATAAAAAAAAATATCATACATATACATTCTAGATTCAAAACAAAAAATATATATCAACATATGCAACAAGAGGATCTAGATCTAAACACAAAATACATCACATGGATCAGATCATAAACCATTTAAATTTAGATTTAGAATCTAAAATAAATCATAAATTACTTTAGATCTCATCTAACATATTTATGATTCATTCAGGTTAGCACATACTAGCACAATCTCTCCACTATAAGGGATAAACCTTATAGTAGGACAACTTTATAATCAGTATGTCTGATCCGATATTATTTAGATATAATCTAAATAATCCAAAATAGATCTAGCATCTATTTAATTTTAGATTTAAAATTAAAAAAATAAATCATAAAATTATTTAGGTCATATCTAACTTATTCATGATTCAAGAATAGATTAGCATATACTAGGACAACCTCTCCACTATAAGGAGGAAACCTTATAACAGGACAACCTTATAATCAATATGTGCGATCTATAAAATTTTATTCTTAAATTTATTTTAATGCAAACATGATCATGTCATAAAAGAACCTAGATGCTCTGATACCACTGATGAAAAATATGCAGGATTTCATGCTTGAATTTCAAAATTTTTTTTCAAATATAATGCAGTGAAAGATGTAGATTAAATTATTTAATCTATAATAGCATATAATCTAATTACTAAATCCTACATCTAGAACCTATAATATGTTATAATGCATATATAAATTAGAAAATAAATATTTTTGTATTAATCAAATCAATACTCTAGATCTAGAATAATTCTAGATCTAAATCCTAGATCGCATCTAAGTGAGAGAAGAAATCAAATCTCTTTCCTTCGCATGGGTTGAGAACTCCATTGTTGAATTTTATTATTATCTTTAGAGCCGTACATGCATCCGACCTCTATAGAAAGTCCACATGAGACTGTAATACAAATTGAAGGTTCGTCGAACGAAGATCCACTTGAAGTGCTAGCTTCTCGTGGATCTCTCCTGATGATTAATCTAAAAATTATTCTTTGAATCTCTTGGACACTTTAGAGATAAAGAATAAGAGGAAGAACAAGGAAGAAATTTAATTCTTGGATCTTTCAAAAATTAAGAAATAAAGATAAGAAAAAATATCCTAAGAGAAGATAGATCTTCTCTTTCAGGACATCAATGATTGATGTCCTAAAATCATCTCTATGTTAGGATAAGAGGAGACCTTCTTCTCTAGATTTTTTTATGCTTTTAGATCTAATACTCTCTAATTTTTTTTAAAAAAAAATCTCACAAAAATATGAAGAAGAAGGGTTCTCAAGGAAATCCTAAGAGAAGACCTTCTTCTCTTCTTCTCTCATCAGGACATGATCAAGCCTTAGCAAGGATAATCCATGAGATGGATTTGATATTTTAAAATATAATGTAGATGACTTAATCGAGGTTGATAGTTAAACTCTAAGGTATTCTATGAGCATTTTGGTCAAGGAGATGAATTATATGAAAACTATGTCCACATGAATTTTAAGGATGTTGTTCTATACATTCGTCCTATCCGACCGTGGAGTACCATTGCTAGATGATCATTTTGATTGATGTAGAAATTTATTTCTATACTACCAGCTTAGATTTAGACCTATGAAATCATACACATAAGAGTTTTTGATCTGATCAGATTGTTGATCGATGATTAAGAATCGTTCTAGGGTCAAACATTCAATACGATTGATGTTTGACCTGGTACCAATATTGCAGGAGGATTGATTGGCAATTTAATTGATAATTAGATTAATTTGATTAAGCTAGAGGACTAAGATTAAGTTAAATTAAATATGATTTAATTAGATTTGATTTGGTATTGATTGCATCAAGTCCAATTGATTTATTGGATGAACCAATTGCAAGGAAGAACTAGTCCAAGTTCAATTAGGACTTGTTTGAACCCAATCTCTAATTTGATTAAAATTAAATTAGAATTAAATATAATTTAATCTAATTTAATTAGATTATTAGTTAGACTAAAATCTAATCTAATTAGATTAATTAAATCCTAATTTAATTTGGTCTAAGGATCAAGTTGGACCAAGTCAAACTAGGAGTCCTAGCAAGACTAGGACTCCTATTTCCTTGCGCCATCCTAATTTCCAAAGCCCATGCATTTTTTCTTTGGATTTTTTTGTGAAAATGTTCTCTCCTAGTCCTTCACATATGCCCCATATCCTCCCTTTCTTTCTTACATGAAAATTAAAAGTGAACCATGTCAAAGAAGGAGTTTGAGTTGATTTAAACTCTATAAGATAGAATTTTAAGCAACTAAAACTCCTCCCTTTTTTGTGCTACCTACATCTCTGATTTTTTTTTAGAATTTTTATGACTTTTAGAGGTGCTTTTGTGCAATAGAAATAGGTGGTCCATGTAGAAAAAAAAGAAGAGGGCACCCAAGAGTTGGGCGCCCCAAGTCTAGCCTTGTTTGGATAACTCTTGACTAGGTATTTGATCTAGTCAAAGATTATTCTATATCTCCATCTATAAAAGTCTTTTTGGCTTGAATTTTTCATTATTTCTAGAGACTTGGGAAAACTTGAGAGAGAAAAGCTTAGGCATAGGAATTGTAAAGGCACCAATCAAGGTGCTTTGGTGAGAGAAGAAAGAAGAAGAAAAGGAACTTCTTCTAGGATTTTTCTTTCACTCCTATTCCTCCATCTTTGTGAGTGTTTGAAAGATGTCTCAGCATCACAAATCATCTTCCTTGACTTTTAAAAGTTGGAGATGAAGAAAAAATCTATTTTTTGGATCAGGTTCGGTTAGATCTGATGGATCAGGAGAGATATTTCAAAAATTTTTTCTCTAAGATCCTAATCAGATCTAATACTCCTCAGATCTGATCTTATTGATTTGATAATAAAAATAAAAATTAAAATTAAATCTAACTTAATTATACCTTTGTTTTGGATAATCCAATTATCCTGTGATGATCCCGATGTTTGTCTGAGGTTCTGGATGTAGCCATGCAAGTGTCTGACCTCTACCGGTATCCACTCGAGTAGAATGTTAAGATCTTCTCCTTCTTAATCAATCTTTTAAAAAGTAGATCTAAATCTGATCTTGAAGATCTTCAAAATTATTTTTGAAGAACAGTCGTTATCTCTTGCAGTAGTGCTGTCTTCTTCCTTTTTTAGTGCCTTTCACTTGCTTGGATCGTACCTTGTTCGTGCCCCAAAGCCCTTGGGCATGGAGAGGAGAGAGAGGACCAGAGGGTGGCATGGAGAAGGTGGGAGAGGGGCTATGTGGCATGGGCTAAAGGCAGAAGAATTAAATTCTAAGCGCAGATAGGGTTTATATAAATCCTTCTGTGCCATGCAGTGCCACATCATCTTGGCTAATCACGGCCCTTTATGCAATCAGATATAAATCTGATTGATGGAATGACATCATCTGATCCAATCAAATGAGAGACCCTCAAAACTCTCCTAAGGTGCTGCCAGGACTAGGTCAAATAAGGCTTCTTGGTACCACATAATTTAATCCCCTGAAGCAACCTAGAGTCCCATCTATATGGGACTCCATCTTTTATCCTCATGGGGTGCATGCCTCCCTAGGAATGCACCCCCTTTCTGTCTACTTTTTAGCAGCGAAACAAGTCCTCAGGTACTCTCCTATGGGTGCATGATACATGGGTAGATGTCTAAGCATCTAGGGTCAACATTTGACCAATGTCCGAAAATAGGAATTAGCAGGAGATCGAAAATGGCAGGTGTTGTTTTAAATTTATCTCATAAATTAAGACAACCCTTTTCTGACCTAGACAAGCTCTAGCCAAACCAAGTAAAGGTTCTTGAGTGAGCCCAAATACATTTGGCTCAGTCGAGACAAGCTTTAATGATTGTTAAAGGAGAACATTAGGCTCAATCGTGTGCTAGCATGATTTTCTTGAACCTAATTGAATCTTATTCAAATCAATTGAACTGGATTAGTCCAATTGATGATATCTAGATCCAAACCCTTGTTTGTATGATCTAATTAGGTTTAATTTTGTATGGTAATGGGATATGTCATGATCTTTATCATCGACATCATCGAAACACCTTTCGATGGATCAGAACTTTTCTGATTCAAATAACTAGTATGATCGATCATCCAAATCATTCTAATTGCTCCAAAAATCTACCAGTGACACCTAGCAGCATATGGTGGCAATCCATCAGAACTAAAAGCGAACCTCTCGGTGCAGTTACCTATGTGATTAAGTTCCTCTATCTTGAGCTCCGACCGAATTAGGGTTAAGGTGATCTCATCAAAACCTAATTTTCATCATATGAATTAATCATTCGATTCAAGTCCAATGTGAAAACCCTAATAGAAAATCTATTTATTATTTCACTCTGCCATGGCCATGGGCTTATGGATTTGATTCTCATGATCATCATAGGGCTACTCCTCATCTATCGAGGTAGATAGATCTCCTATTGGTGCAATCCAATTCCTACAATGAACATGCTATAGCCAGCATATACCTCAAGATTTCGAATGGCTAGGAGACCGAGTTATGGTGTAGTCAAACTATAACACCCTCAAGATAAATTATCGATGCACCTTAGGTCAAAGAACCAGACACACCACTGCAGCTTTGAGCCAGTCATCGATGAAAAGGTAGACTTGCTCATGACTGCTCAAGGTGGTCATGCTCAGTGCCCTCATTCTCTAATGAGTACCTGTACTCTCGCTTCAATGTCTCTACACCATAAATTTAAGACTCATCTATCCAAAAGAAGCAATCGTACACCAACCTTCTGGATCAATCACCATCCTTATGATGATCCTACGGTTGGAAGCATTTTATGAGTTAATAATAAAAATTTATGTCTTAAATTTTTAACCCTTGAAAATATGAACTATCATTACCATTAACTCAAGGGATGTATCATAGACATTTTCAAATACACACTGTGACAGAAAATAATCTATTTTATTATTTATAGTTAAAATTATAATTTTGCCCTTAGAAGTGTATTACAAGTGTCAGCCAATCTGACTTCTAGGGCACATATATCTAACAAACTCTCACTTGACCTAAAGCCAATTGGCTACAAATCTAAATCCCATCTTCTAAAGGTGGGCTTCGATCTTTTGTTGGCCCAATGGCTTTGTAAGTGTGTTTGCCGCATTATCTGCATAGTCAACTCTCTTGACCTCGACGTAACCTTTCTCAAGACAATCGTGGATGAGGTGGTATCGTCGCTTGATGTGCTTGGATTTTTGATAGGACCTCGGCTCCTTAGCAAGGGCCATGGTGCCATTATTATTGCAATACAGAGGAATGGCATCCGATGGCATCACTCCAATCTCTATGGCAAACTTCTTGTACCAAAATGCCTCCTTCGTAGCTTCTGATGCAGCGATGTACTCTGCTTTCATGATGGAATCTGCTATCACTGTCTGCTTGAAACTCTTTCAACTGACAGTACCATTATTACACACAAATAGACTCCCAGATGTCGACTTTCGATTATCTATATCAAACATAAAATTCGAGTCTATATACCCCTGGACTTGGAGTTCTCCATTATCAAAAATCAACATCATATCCTTAGTTCTTCTCAAGTACTTAAGGATACATTTCACAGAAGTCTAGTATTCTTCATCTGAATTCGACTGATATCTGCTCGTGACACTCACAGCATGGGCTATATCAGGTCATGTACATAACATGGCATACATGAGGCTCCCTATTGCTGAAGCATAAGGGATCTTGCTCATGCATTCAATCTCCTTAAGTGTATTGGGACATATTTTCTTGGAGAGATGAATGCCATGTCTGAAGGGTATCAATCCCCTCTTGGAGTTTTCCATGCTAAACCTCTTTAGCACTTCCTTTATGTACATCTTTTGTGAAAGACCTGGCATCCTATTCGGTCTATCCCTATAGACATTAATTCCCAGAATGAAGGATGCTTCTCCTAGGTCTTTCATGGAGAATTCTTTAGATAACCACATTTTAACTATGGTCAATATGAAAATATCATTTCCAATAAGGAGGATATCATCCATGTACAATACGAGAAAGACAATAGCACTCCCACCGATCTTTTTGAAAATACATGATTTCTTTTCATTCTTGATGAAATCAAATAATTTGATCACATCATTAAAATGAGTATTCCAGCTCCGAGATGCTTGCTTAAGTCCATATATGGATCTTTGCAGCTTGCATACATTGTGATTAACATCACTGGATGTGAAACCTAGCAGCTGTTTTATATAGATATCTTTCTCAAGGTATCCATTTAAGAACGTCGTTTTTACATCCATTTATCATATTTGATAATCAAAATAGGCTGCAACAGCAAGTAATGTGTGGATGGATTTTAGCATGGCTATTGGCGAAAAGGTATTCTGATAGTCAATGCCTTCATGCTGACTATACCCTTTTGCCACTAATCTAGCTTTGAATGTCTCCATATTCTCATCTGCACCAATCTTTTTCTTATAGATCCATTTACACCCAATAGGTACTATACCTTCAGATGGATCTACCAAGGTCCAGACTTGGTTTGAGTGCATCAAGTCAATTTTGATTTCATTATCTCTAACCATTTCTCGGAGTCGATATCCGATATCGCCTCATCATAGATTTTGGGATCATCATCATGAACCCCATTACCTATGAGAAACATTTTCTCTACTTTCTTTGAAATAGTACCTAAGTACCTCTACGGGAGAAAAAATTCATTTCAATCTATGAGGTGGAAGAGGTAGTGATTGTATTGGCTCAACCTAATTTGGTTCCATAGCGTCCTTAGCTCATTGCTCTTGTGCGATTTTCTCCTCAAGCTTGATCTGCTTTCCAATGCCACCATCTTGATTAAACTATTTTTCAAGAAAGATGGCATGCCAACTCATAATTACATTATGGTCTTCTGAAATATAGAAATAATATCCTAATGACTCTTTAGGATATCCTATAAATCGAGCTCTAAAGGACCTATAGTCTAACTTGTCCACTTGTTGTCTTTTGACATGAGCCGGACAACCTTTGAGATGACTTAGACTTGGTTTCTTACCATGCCATATCTCATATTGTGTGGTAGGAACGATTTTAGAAAAAATCCTATTCAGTAAATATATAGCAATTAACAGACTATGTCTCCAAAGAAAATCAAGAAGGTCTATGAAGCTCATCATGGATCGAACCATATCTAATAGCATCCGATTCCTCCATTCTGAAATCCCATTGAGTTGAGGTATTCTAGATGGAGTTCATTGAGAGACTATGCCATATTGCTTGAGATAGTCCAGAAATTTCTGACTAAGGTATTCACCTCCTTAATATGATCGAAGAGCCTTAATAAGTTTTCTAGTTTGCTTTTCAACTTCATGTCTGAATTTCTTAAACTTTTTAAAGGCTTCAGACTTGTGTCTCATAAGAAAGACATATCCATACCGAGATAAATCATCGGTAAAGGTTATGAAATAGTCAAAGTTGTCTCTAGCCGGCACATCAAATGGACCGCACACATTAGTATATAGTAGGGCAAGTAGTTCCATGGCCCTTTTCCCATATCCTACAAAAGGAAGCTTAGTCATTTTGCCATGAAGACATGATTCATAAATTGGATATGACTCGAAAGTCAACGGACTCAATAGCCTGATTTTCTTCAATTTATTAATCCTATCTTCTGCTATATGACCTAGTCTTAGGTGTCATAGATACCTATCATTTGAACTATCCCTAGATCATTTTGATCTTATGGTATTCACATTTTGCTCGATATTAAAGATAGACACATCAATATGTAACTGGTAGAGACCGTTAATAAGAAAACCACTTTAATTTTATTTCTTTCATAAAGAATATTACAATGGTCCTTAAAAAAACTAATTACATAGCTTTCTTGTGCTAAACATAAAATAGAAATCAAATTCCTGCTTGCAGCAAGCACATAATAATAATCCTTAAGTACTAAATCTAAGCTAGACCGTAATCGAAGAGGATAGATTTCCACGGCCACAGCAGCAACTTTTGCTCCATTTTTTATGCATAGGATCATCTCACCATCCCTCAACCTCCTGCAATCCTCAAGACCCTGCATGAAAGTGCATAAATGAGCACTAGAATTAGAGTCAAACACCCAACTGGATGCAGAAGAAATTGTAAGGTTAGATTCAATAATGAGCATATCTCTAGAAGGACTTGTCTCCTTATTCTTCAGGGTGGCTAGATATATAGGGCAGTTCCACTTTCAGTGACCATCAGTATTATAATAAAAATATTTTTCTTTGTCAATGGCCTTCTTTTTCAACTCTGCCTTCTTTTTCTTTCCACCTTGCACCTTCTATCTTTTCACAGACTTCTTCTTCTTTCCAAAAGGCTTTCTCTTTAAAGAAATCTATTCCATAGCAAGTACTGAGCCTTTAGAATCTTTCATAGAAAGCTCAGCAGTAACCAGCATATTCATAAGCTTGGCCAGAGTATTCTAAAGTTTATGCATATGGTAGTTTATGATGAACTACCCATATGCATCAGTCAAGGATTGCAGAATTATATTATTCTGTAGATCCTGATCTAACTTCACTCTAAGCTTCTCAAACTCTTCCAAGTTCTTGATCATCATCAGACAATGATCTTGGACTGACTGTCCATCACATATTTTACCCTTAAACAGTCATTTAGTGATCTGATATTTGGCTATGTGACTCTACTCACCAAATAACTCTTGCAGGTGAGCCAACATTTGGTGGGCAGTCATGATATCTTCATATTGGTACTGAAGCTCATCAGACATCGAGCCCAACATATAGTATCTAGCCTTATTATCTTCATCCGTCCATTTGTCAAGAGACGCTCTCTGTTCAGTGGACGGACGAACTGGTAAAGTGGGGAGATCTTGGTCAAATACATGAGTCAACTTTTTAAAATCCAAAATAATTTTGAAGCTTTAGAGCCAATCCTTGTAATTAGATTCGGTCAGTCTATTGGTGTCCAGGATACAGGCTAGTGGGTTGGACACAAATATTTTTCTTTTTTCTATAGAGAGTCAAGGTTTCTAGTTTGACCAATTTATTTAGGAATTTAATTTTTAAATAAATTAGCTTTCACTATTTTCTTGGATCCCTATACTCCCTCTATAGAGATGTAAAAATTTCCACAATTACTGACTTCTTATGGATGGTGCAGTCCCACCAACTGACTCATCACCTCACCTAACAGTTATTAGTGATGGGTTAGCCAATGAGTGAACAACTTTTGTCCGATGATTCTCTAATCATGGTGCACCTAGACTTGGTCTCTAATTCATGAATCTCACCATGCCTGGAATATTGATCCACTCCTTAGTTAAGTCAGACCCACCATTTGTATAGATTGAATTTCTAATTAGATCTCTCATCGTATCCAAAATATTAAGCCCAATCCATCCTCCAGTCCATAGCATCCAATGTCTAATAGACATGGTTGCATCTTTTCAGTGCAACTAAATCACTGTGACCAGCCGAGAACAATCAACCTTGAGAAAGACCTGCACATCTACAATGGTGGAGACCCTAGACTTAATATTTTCTTAGGAAGATTTGATTTAGGTCTCTTTAAATTTGACTTGACATAGCCATAACCATTATAACTAACCTAGTAGCATGGGTTAGCTCAGATTGTTAGCCACCTAAGCTCAAGATTGGGCCGATAAATTTGATCAGATAAGTGAGACCGATGGAAAGGATATGCCATTAACTCGATAAGAATGCATTCGAGTCAAGTAGCTCTCAATTAAAAATCAGTCGATCGTATCTGCCAAACTTATCTTAGATACCAAATTATTGAGCTAGAACCAGTCAGGTTTGACAATAATCCAGACTCTAACCACTGAGCCTAATTAGGTCTTAACTCGATCGATCACTCATGTAACTCGACCTTGACCCAGACTTATGAAGGGAAATCCTGATTTCCCGGTCCAGGTTCGTCCAGATCTGATCAGATCAAGAGATATATTTCAAAAATTTTTCTCTTGATCCCAATCAGATCTTGATATGTTTCAGATCTGATTCTTATTATTTTAATAAATAAAATAAAATAAGATAAATTAAATCAAATTTAATTTACCTGATTTGGGTAATCCTATTACCCTGTAGATGATCCTGATTGCAGCGGAAGGTTCTGGATCTAGCCATGCAAGCGCCTGGCCTCTACCGGTATCCACTTAGGTTGGATCTGGAGATCCTCTTCTTCTCTATCACATCTCCAAAAATCAAATCTGGATCTGATCTGGAGGATCTTTAAAACTCCTTTTGAAGATCAGCAGTCGTCCTTTGCAGCAGTGCAGCCTTCTTCTTTTGATCGCCTTTCTTTTGATCTAGAATGCACCAACCTAAATCCAAAACTCTTTTTGGATGTGGAGAGGAGAAGGAGGAGAAGTTTAGGCATGGAGGAAGAGGAGAGAAGCAGCCTTGGGGCATAGGAAATCTCTATACGTTTTGGGTTGGGCGCAGGGTCTTATTTATAGACCTCTTATGATCCAACTCCTCTTATTCTCAACCAATCACAACCCTTTGTGAAATCAGATCTAAATCTGATTGGTTGGAATAGAGTCCCCTGGATTCCTCCTTAGAGGGCGCCTAAGACCTATCAAACTGGATTCTTAGTAGAACTCTGATTGGAATCCAAAAGGGAGGTGGAGTCCTTGTCCAACAAGGACTCCAAGGCGCCTCCAACTTAGGCACATGCCTAGGGTGGCGTGCGCCCTCCTCCTTGCCAGGTTCTGGTAGGGGGACAGGCCCCCACCAGTTCTCCAATAGGTGCCTGACACGTGGACAAAAGTCAAAGTGTCTATGGTCAACATTTGACCAGTCAAAGGTCAACTTTTGACCAAAGTCAAAGGACCAAAAATGGCAGGTGACCAAAAATGGCAGGTCATGTCTTATAAAATAAGACAACCTTCTCTAACTTGGACAACCTCCAGTTAGACCATATGAAGGCCTCTGATTGAGCACAAACTCCTTTGGCTCAGTCAGGACAACTTATTTGTGATAGTAAAAGAAGAACATTAGGTTTAATCGAGTGCTAGCACGATTTTCTTGAACCTAATTGAATCTCATTCAGATCAATTGAACTAGATTAGTTCAATTGATGAGCACCAGATTCAAACCCTTGTTTGTGTGACCCAGTTAGGTTCAGTTCTGTATGGTAATGAGATATGTCATGATCTCTATCATAGACATCATCAAAACTCCTTTCGATGGATCAGAACTCTTCTGATTCGAACAGCTAGAATGATCGATCATCTAAATCATTCTAATTGCTCCCAAAATCCACCAGTGACACCTAGCAGTATATGGTGGCAACCCATCAGAGCTGAATGTGAACCTCTTGGTGCAACTACCTGTGTGATTAAGTTCTTCTATCTTGAGCCCCGATCAAATTAGGGTTAAGGTAAACTCGTCAAACCCTAGTCTCTGTCATATGATATAATCATTCGATTCGAGTCCAATGTGAAAACCTAAATAGAAACTCTTTCTATTATTTCACTCTGCCATGGCCATGGGCTTCAGGACTTGATTCTCATAATTATCATAGGGCTGCTCCTCTACCACCGAGGTAGATAGATCCCATCTTGATGCAATCCAGTTCCTACAATGAACATGCTATAGCCAACATACACCTCAGGGTTCCATATGGCTAGGAGACCGAGTAATGGTGTAGTCAAACTATAACACCCTCAAGGTGAACTGCCGATGCATCTCAGGTCAAAGAACCAGACACACTACTGCAGCATCGAGTCAGTCATTGACGAGAAGGTAGACTTCCTAATGACTACTCGAGGTGGTCACGCTCAGTGCCCTCATTCTCTAACGAGTACTTGTACTTTCGCTCCGGTGTCTCCACACCGTAGACTCAAGACTCATCTACTAAAGAGAAGCGATCATACACCAACCTTCCGGATTAATCACCATCCTCGTGATGATCCTATGGTCGGGAGCTATTTATGAGTTAATAATGATTATTCATGTCTTAAATTTTCAACTCTTGAAAATATGAATTATCATTACCATTAACTCAAAGGATGTATCACAGACACTAAATACACAAGTGTGATAGAAAATAACCCATTTTATTGATTATAGTCAAAATTTATAATTTTGCCCCTAGAAGTGTATTACAAGTGTCAGCCAATTCTGGCTTCTAGGGCACATATATCTAACAATCTCCCACTTGTCCTAAAGCCAATTGGCTACAAGTCTAAGTCCCATCTTCTCAAGGTGGGCTTCGATCTTCTGTTGTCCCAATGGCTTTGTAAGTGGGTCTGCCACATTATCTGCGGAGTTGACTCTCTTGACCTCAACGTAACCTTTCTCAAGGTAATCGCGGATGAGATGGTATCACCATTTGCTTGGAACTCTTCCAGCACAAATAGTCTGCCAGATGTCGACTTTCGATCATCTATATCAGACATGAAATCTGAGTTTGTGTATCCCTGGACTTGGAGTTCTCCGTTACCAAAGACCAACATTATATCCTTAGTTCTTCTCAAGTACTTAAGGATACATTTCACAGAAGTTTAGTGTTCTTCACCTGGATTTGACTGATATCTGCTTGTGATACTCACAGCATGGGCTATATCAGGTCGTGTACATAGCATGGCATACATGAGGCTCCCTATTGCAGAAGCATAAGGGATCTTGCTCATGCGTTCTATTTCCTCAGGTGTGCTGGGGCACATCTTCTTGGAAAGATGAATACCATGTCTGAAGGGTATTAATCCCCTCTTAGAGTTTTCCATACTAAACCTCTTTAGTACTTCCTCTATGTACATCTTCTGTGAAAGTCCTAGCATCCTATTCGGTCTATCCCTATAGACCTTAATTCCTAGAATAAAGGATGCTTCACCTAGGTCTTTCATGGAGAATTCCTTGGACAACCACATCTTGACTGATGTCAACATGGGAATATCATTTCCCAATAAGGAGGATGTCATCCACGTACAATATGAGGAAGACAACAGCGCTCCCACTGACCCTTTTTGAAAACACATGGTTCCTCTTCATTTTTGATGAAACCAAACTTTTTGATCACATCATTGAAACGAATGTTCCAGCTCCGAGATGCTTGCTTAAGTCCATATATGGACCTTTGCAGCTTGCAAATCTTATGATCAGTATCACTGGATGTGAAACCTAGCGGCTGTTCCATATAGATATCTTCCTCAAGATATCCATTTAGGAATGCCGTTTTCACGTCCATTTTCCATATTTCATAATCGAAATAGGCTGCAACGGCAAGCAATATGCGGATCGATTTTAGCATAGCTACCGGGGAAAAGGTATCCTGATAGTCAATGCCTTCACGTTGGCTATAACCTTTTGCCACCAGTCTAGCCTTGAATGTCTCCACATTCCCATCTGCACCAATCTTTCTCTTGAAGATCCATTTACACCCAATAGGTACTATACCTTCTGGTGGATCTACCAAGGTCTAGACTTGGTTTGAGTGCATCGA
>QRFJ01000531.1:246765-403408 GCA_006176705.1 Cocos nucifera | reverse complement strand
TTAGCCTACAATCCAGACTCTAACCTCTGAGCCTAATTAGGTCTTGCTTGATCGTGACTCGATCTTGACCCAGACTTAATCCTATTAGGCTGGTCAATTTAAGCATTGTTGATCCCATCTAACCAACTCTTGATTCGGTTTGATCAACCGCTTAGACCTAATTGAGCTACCCAAGCCCGAACCCAGTATTATGAATATGTCTTAGATCTGAAATTCTCAATTTTAGACCTAATTAATATTCCATAAACTTAATTCTTAATTAAGTTGGGTTCATAAACAAAATATGCACAATAAATCCTAGGGTTTCAGGATCTAGGGTTTTGCAGAAAGTAAGTTTTGGGTTTCTGATTAAGGACGAACACGCAGCACCCCTACACGTCATAAGAACACCCCATCGAATGGGAAGAGAGGGCCTTTAAACCCTTCTTCGTTCTTATGACCGGACGGCCAAGAGGAACGCCTTAATCAGGAACATGTAAATCTACAAAACAGTTATAGATCTATATCATATATCTCATATACAAATTTAGATCTAATCAAGGCATATTTTGCATACATCTCATGTATCAAATCATGCATGTTTTCAGATCTAAATTATCTCATAATAATCTAAAAAATTAGATTTAAATTGATCTAATCAAAATAAATTCTAATCTAGACAATTATGTAGAACTATTCTACAACTAGTCTAGACATGCATCAATCATATCTCATATGATATTTAAAATTAAATAATTTTTATTTGCTGTTTATCAGATGTTATTATAACACTTATAATATCAGAAAATAGTAAATAAGAAGATCTAAAATATGATTTAATCAGATTAAATCAAAGACATGCAAAACTATTCTATAGAACTATTCTATTCTAGAACTAGTCATGCATATCTTCTTAATCTTAGATCCAAATCATTTAATTTTAATTTTTCTGATTTCAGATCTGATCACATCTCATGTGACATCTGAAATCACTTTATTTTCTAATTAAAATAAAATTAAAATCAGATCTAAACAATTTAGAACCATGGCTCTGATACCAGTTGAAGGGAAATCCTGATTTCCCGGTCCAGGTTCGTCCAGATCTGATCAGATCAAGAGATATATTTCAAAAATTTTTCTCTTGATCTCAATCAGATCTTGATATGTTTCAGATCTGATTCTTATTATTTTAATAAATAAAATAAAATAAGATAAATTAAATCAAATTTAATTTACCTGATTTGGGTAATCCTATTACCCTGTAGATGATCCTGATTGCAGCGGAAGGTTCTGGATCTAGCCACGCAAGCGCCTGGCCTCTACCGGTATCCACTCGGGTTGGATCTGGAGATCCTCTTCTTCTCTATCACACCTCCAAAAATCAGATCTGGATCTGATCTGGAGGATCTTCAAAACTCCTTTTGAAGATCAGCAGTCGTCCTTTTGCAGCAGTGCAGCCTTCTTGCTTTTGATCGCCTTTCTTTTGATCTGGAATCGCACCAACCTAAGTCCAAAACTCTTTTGGACGTGGAGAGGAGAAGGAGGAGAAGTTTAGGCATGGAGGAAGGAGGGGAGAGGCAGCCTTGGGGCGTGGGAAATCTCTGAATTGCATTTTTGGGTTGGGCGCAGGGTCTTATTTATAGACCTAAGCTTGTGATCCAACTCCTCTTCCTCTCAACCAATCACAACCCTTTGTGAAATCAGATCTAAATCTGATTGGTTGGAATAGAGACCCCTGGATTCCTCCTTAGAGGGCGCCTAAGACCAGTCAAACTGGATTCTTAGTAGAACTCTGATTGGAATCCAAAAGGGAGGTGGAGTCCTTGTCCAACAAGGACTCCAAGGCGCCTCCAACTTGGGCGCACGCCTAGGGTGGCGTGCGCCCTTCCTCCTTGCCAGGTTCTGGCAGGGGGACAGGCCCCCACCAGTTCTCCAATAGGTGCATGACACGTGGACAAAAGTCAAAGTGTCTATGGTCAACATTTGACCAGTCAAAGGTCAACTTTTGACCAAAGTCAAAGGACCAAAAATGGCAGGTGACCAAAAATGGCAGGTCATGTCTTATAAAATAAGACAACCTTCTCTAACTTGGACAACCTCCAGTTAGACCATATGAAGGCCTCTGATTGAGCACAAACTCCTTTGGCTCAGTCAGGACAACTTATTTGTGATAGTAAAAGAAGAACGTTAGGTTCAATCGAGTGCTAGCACGATTTCCTTGAACCTAATTGAATCTCATTCAGATCAATTGAACTAGATCAGTTCAATTGATGATCACCAGATTCAAACCCTTGTTTGTGTGACCCAGTTAGGTTCAGTTCTGTATGGTAATGGGATATGTCATGATCTCTATCATAGACATCATCGAAACTCCTTTCGATGGATCAGAACTCTTCTGATTCGAACAGCTAGAATGATCGATCATCTAAATCATTCTAATTGCTCCCAAAATCCACCAGTGACACCTAGCAGTATATGGTGGCAACCCATCAGAGCTGAATGCGAACCTCTTGGTGCAGCTACCTGTGTGATTAAGTTCTTCTATCTTGAGCCCCGATCAGATTAGGGTTAAGGTAAACTCGTCAAACCCTAGTCTCTGTCATATGATATAATCATTCGATTCGAGTCCAATGTGAAAATCTAAATAGAAACTCTTTCTATTATTTCACTCTGCCATGGCCATGGGCTTCAGGACTTGATTCTCATGATTATCATAGGGCTGCTCCTCTACCACCGAGGTAGATAGATCCCATCTTGATGCAATCCAGTTCCTACAATGAACATGCTATAGCCAACATACACCTCAGGGTTCCATATGGCTAGGAGACCGAGTAATGGTGTAGTCAAACTATAACACCCTCAAGGTGAACTGCCGATGCATCTCAGGTCAAAGAACCAGACACACTACTGCAGCATCGAGTCAGTCATTGACGAGAAGGTAGACTTCCTAATGACTACTCGAGGTGGTCACGCTCAGTGCCCTCGTTCTCTAACGAGTACCTGTACTCTCGCTCCGGTGTCTCCACACCGTAGACTCAAGACTCATCTACTAAAGAGAAGCGATCGTACACCAACCTTCCGGATCAATCACCATCCTCGTGATGATCCTATGGTCGGGAGCTGTTTATGAGTTAATAATGATTATTCATGTCTTAAATTTTCAACTCTTGAAAATATGAATTATCATTACCATTAACTCAAAGGATGTATCACAGACACTAAATACACAGGTGTGATAGAAAATAACCCATTTTATTAATTATAGTCAAAATTATAATTTTGCCCCTAGAAGTGTATTACAAGTGTCAGCCAATTCTGGCTTCTAGGGCACATATATCTAACAACCTTGATATATCTAACAAATACCCAATAACAATAAAATAAAACCCTTAAATCTTACTTCATTCTTATGACTGGATGGCCAAGGAGAATGCCTTAATCAGAAACATGATAAATCTATAAAATTAGTTAGATCTACATCATATATCATATATATAAAAATTAACCTAACTAAAAATATGTTTCGCATACATCTCATGTATCATATCATGCATGCTTTAGATCTAAATTATCTTATAAATATCAAAAAAATAAGATTTAAATTTGATCATATTAAATTAAAATTTATTCTAGATAATTTTGTAGAACTATTTTATAACTAGTCTAAACATGCACCTATAATATCTCCTATAAACAAAATAAATAAATTTTTTTCTATTTTTTAGATCTAATTATAATATTTATAATATTAAAAAATAGTAAATAAATAGATTTAAAAATTATAATAAATTAAATTAAAATTATGATCATGCTAGACTACACATAGAATAATTCTATTCCTAGTCTAGTCATGCATCTCATACATCTTAGATCTAGATTATTTAATTTTTTTTTTAATATTAGATCTAATCATATCTAATGTGATATCTAAAATCATCTAATTATTAGATTAAAAATAAATTAAAATTAATAATGTGTGCTAATTTATAGCTATGGCAAGTGCACCAATCGATCAAGTAATAAAGTGAATGAGTAGAGTATCATTCCTAGAGGATTGAAAAATAAGTACTGAAAAGCTCTTTCCTATCCTTTATTTAGAAGATCGATTTATGAGAATAAAAAATTAAAAAAAATAAAAAAAAATAATTAAAAGTTTTTAATTAAATAGAGAGAGTGTAAATTATTAGGGTTTTAAATTCAAGAGCAATGGATTACTAAGGCAATCGGTTCACCAACTCAGTCAATACAATATTCAGATTTTTAGATTAATTTTATTTCATGTGATGGTGGAGTCTCCTAATTTATTCACTACCCTTTGGTCCAGGCATAGCAAAACTATTAATATTTATTAATTACCCTTTGGTCCAGGTGTAATTTAAATAAATATTAATGCATTAGGTTTTGTGAAACCCTCTAATTAAAATACGCTGCGTCCAAAGCGCACTAAAATTTCCGCATGCATATGAATTCTAATTTGATTCATAATACAAGGTATATAATCAAGAAGCATTAACATAGATGTACTTGGTCCGTAACATCTATGTTCATCAGATCAATTAGAAGATGGCCAGTAATCTAAAAGCATTAAGATCAGATTTATATACTCCTCATGAATAAAATTTAAAAATAAATCATACTGAATATTGCATCAAAAGAGTGGCTACACCTTAGCCTTAGTAAAAAAAATTTAGTTCATGATAACAAGTTCAAAAATAGCAAATAAAATAAAAAGCATAGAGAAATTAGGCTGTTTGATTGCTGAAATTAATTATCTGCTGCTCTTGATGTGGAGAACTTGGCGAAGATGAAGAGGCTCCTTAATCGATGTCTTGATCATCGAAAGAAATCAAAAACTCTTTTTGATTATTTTACAAATCACTCTTCTCTTTCTACCTCTCTCCTCTCTCTTTCTCTCTCTCTCTTTTTCTCCCTCTCTCTCTTTCTCCCCATCTCTCTCTCTGTCTCTCTCTTTTTTGATTTTTTTTCACGGCAACAGTAGGTTTTTTTATAGATGAAGAGTTTGATTTTCTCCCAAAATCCATCAAAAATTAGGTTTAAGACTCTCAAAATAACTCAAATTAAGATCTGGGTAAATCTGCCCATTGGATGTTGATCAAACGATCCAAAAACTACTCAAAAACCCTTTAAAATAACCCAGATCAAGTCAGATTTAATGCCAGCCATTAGATCTACCATTGGATTGAATCTGGGCCATCCGATCGGGCTTTTGATCTTTAGTTTACCATCGGAATGAATCTCAACTGTTGGATCTTGATCGGGAGCTATAGATGCCATCCATCAGCGCCTTCGTTTCGGCCGTCGGATCAAGTTTTAGTGAATACCGCCCGTTGGATCAGCCAAAATTCCCAAATTGCCCTCCATAGATCATGCGCGAGCCCGGTGTTGCGTGGACCGCCGCGTTCTTCAACCAATCAGAGCACGCCTCTTGCTGTGAAATTCCCAAAATACCCTTCAGATGGTCCATCGTGTGCCGCAAAAAATGCTGACGTCAGCATTGCATTGGCATTTTTTTTTTTTTTAAATTCAATTTTGGGCTCGTTTGAAGTCCGTTTTGTCTGAAATTTATTTCATCTGAATCAAAAAAATAAGATCTTCACATTGGTGGCCTTCTTTTCTATATAAGATTAATAAAAATATCAATTTTTAAAGAAATAGATTAATTTATTTTATAATTTAATACTTTTATTAGTATATTTTTACCACTTATCACACCCCCCAACTTAGTCATTGCTAGTCCCTTAGCAATGTTTTATTTAATACCATGTTTCAATAAGATTATCCATCACAAAGATAAAATCTAGGATTAAAGGTCAAAAAGTTTAGAAAATACTGCTAACTAAGCATTGAGCTTCAGAAGCAAATTTTTCAGTCAATACAATTAAAAACTTTCTTAGAGTACATCAAAGATCTATAGCACTTGTGTTCGTGATGACTAACTTTAGCATTTCAGTATTAAATTAAAAGAACAAAAGTATCCTCTCTTATCACCTATTTTGGATCAATTTTCTATACATTCTCAATTTTATACTCATGAATTAAGGTAGCTTTCACACTGCCTTTTTCTTTTCTTTTTTTTTTACTGTGCTGAGCATCCTGGCCTTTCCTTCACCATTTTACGTGAATTTTCACACTTGACCTAGGTGCAGAGACCCAGTTACTAGGCTTTGGGCAATCCACATATACTCTGTCTTTTGCACTTTATTTATAGGCAGGTAGCTCTTTCCTTAAATTCAAGTTTCTTTGATTAGAATGTATATTAATTACCAATTTTTAGTGATAATTGAATCCTCAGTTGGCCTTATAATCAATACCTACTTTGCCTTGTTAGTGTGCATGTGCAATAAAAAGTGCTAATAAGTCTTTTAATGACCTAAGTAGGCTTGCTAAAAGTTGACCAAACTAATCTACTTCTTTAACTCGTTACATTCATTAGCAAATAATTCTATCTTTTATCACTTATCCAGTTTATCTTGCTCAAGATTTTCTTCTTGACACATGATTTTTTTTTTTTTTTTAATTATTCTACATTGTCTTAAAGGAGAAAGAAAAATAAAGGGATGCAATAAAGGATAGGAAGGAATACACCTGATTTGGTTCAGTCTGGTTCTTTGGAGCTTTGAAATTTTGCTTGAGTTCTCATTGATTTTTCTGCAAAATTGAAAATACACACCAGAGCAGTAAAAGAGCAACAATAAATTACTGAAAAATAAAAGAAAAGAAAAATGATCAAAACTAAAAAGAAAAGAAACAACCTATCTAGTAGTTCTGATTTATAGTCTTCAGCTTGACTTTCTTTAAGTTCTAAAGTGGATCAATCTGGTGCCACTTCAATTGGAATACTTTCATGTTTGATTGAGTCCTTCTTTCAATTTGACATTGCTCGCTTTTATAGTCTCAAACCTATTTTCTACAGAATTCTCATATAATGGATTGTCAATAATATCAATTAGAAAATAAGTTTGATTATCATCAGTTTGTTTAGTATCTTTGAAAACATTAAAAGTAACTTGTTTGTCTTGGACTCTAAGAATTAATTTTTCTTGTTGAACATCTATTAAAGCTCCTCCAGTAGCTAAAAAGGGTCTTCCCTAAAATAAGGGGTACATCATAATCTTCTTCCATATCAAGAACAATAAAATCAACAGGGAAAATAAACTTGTTTACCTTTACCAAGACATCCTCCACTATACCTCTTGGATATTTAATGGATCTATCGGCTAATTGAAGAGTAATAGTGGTAGGCTTTGGTTCTCCTAGACCCAGCTTTCTGAAAATAGAAAAAGGCATGAGATTAATGCTTGCTCCTAAATCACATAAAACTTTATCAAAACTACAATCACCAATAATGCAGGGGATAGTAAAACTCCCTGGATCTTTTAAGCTTCTGTGGTAATTTATTTTGAAGTATTGCTGAGCATTCTTCATTCAAATTTATTCTCTCATGCTCCTTCAGCTTTTTCTTATTTGTTAAGATTTCTTTGAGAAACTTGGCATACCTGGGCATTTGAGTAATAGCATCTACAAAAGGAATATTAATATGTAAATTCTTTAAAATTTTGAAAAAGTTAGAAAATTTCTTATCTGGATGCTGTATTTGTCTCTCTGGGAATGGTAGTGGCGGCACGTAGGGCTTCACATTTGGATCAGCAAATCGTATACCTGGAGACCATCCATCTGCTGGTTGTTTTGGTGACTGATGAATTTTAGTTGATGGTTCCTTATTTGTAGTTGGCTCTTCAGTCTCATTCTTCTGATGTGGCTCCTCCAGCTTTGTACCACTTCTTAGGGTGATAGCATTGACTTGCTCCCTTGGATTTGTCTCCGTATTGCTTGGCAAGGATCCTTGAGGTCTCTCGGAGATTATCTTAGCCATTTGACCTATTTGCATCTCCAAGTTTCGAATTGCTGCTGTTTGGTCCTGCCTAAGTTTGGCTTCCAAATTTTTTATAGTTGCTTCTTGGTTTTGCATAAATTTGACCATCAGCTCTTCCATGTTGGACTTCTTTTTAGGTACTTGGAATCCTGGGGGTGGCTGTTGTGCTGCATTTTGATTGCTCCATGAGAAATTTGGGTGCTGCCTCCACCCTTGATTGTATGTGTTGGAGTAGGGATTGTTTTGTTGCGGCCTGAAAAAATTATCAATATAATTAGCTGTATCAGTTGTTTTAGCAAAAGGATTACCTATCTGGCAATTGCTCGTATCGTGTCCTCCTCCACACAGGTCACAAGTAATGCTCTGAACATGCATAGCTGTTCCCTTTAAGTTGTTGACTTCGGCTCTAAGGGCTGCAATTTCAGCTAGTAAGGTTGGCACGCAATCTACTCCCTGCACAGCTGCTAGTCTTTTTGGCATCATACATTCTGTCTGCCATTGATAGCTATTTGATGCCATCTCATCGATCAGATCGAAAGCTTCTTCCTCCATTTTTTGATTAATGGTTCCTCCTGCTGCTGCATCAATCATAGAATGATTAGTAGGAGATAAACCATTATAGAAAGTTTGTACCTGAAGCCATACGGGTAGTTGATGATGTGGACATCTCCTCAGCAATTCTTTGAAATGCTCCCAAGCCTCATATAGTGTCTCCATGTCCATCTGCATAAAGGAAGTGATATCGTTGCGCATCTTGGCAGTCTTGGAAGGTGGAAAGTACTTGGCTAAGAATTTTTGGGCTAGGACATCCCAAGTTGTGATAGAACCTGTAGGAAGAGAATGAAGCCAACTCTTAGCTTTGTCCCGTAAAGAGAAAAAAAATAACCTTAATCTAATAGCATCATCCGACACCCCATTAATTTTAAAAGTATTGCAAAGTTCAAGAAAATTAGAAATATGGGCATTCGGATCATCATGCACGTGTCCACTGAATTGGACAGTTGATTGAATCATCTGGATCATCACCGATTTTATTTCAAAGTTGTTTGCTCGTACAGACGGTCTCCTGATGCTCGAAGCTGCATCGACTACAGATGGTGTGATGTAATCATTTAATGGATGATGTACTGGTCGAATAGCTTCATGCTGTCCTTCGGTCGCCATATCCAATCCTAGATTGATGTCGTTAGGATCTTCAGCTGCCATGTTTCTCTCTTGTTGTAGTCTTCTAATAGTCCTTTCAATTTCTGGATCTAGAGGTAGTAAGTTACTATGTCCAGTACGTGTCATGCACTAAATTTTTTTTTTTAATAATAAAAATTAAAAATAAATTTCTAAAGTAAAGCTAGGATCAAAATTTTAATATTATTTTAGACACAATCCCCGGCAATGGTGCCAAAAACTTGATGCGTGCTAATTTATAGCTATGGCAAGTGCACCAGTCGATCAAGTAATAAAGTGAATGAGTAGAGTATCATCCCTAGAGGATTGGAAAATAAGTACTGAAAAGCTCTTTCCTATGCTTTATTTAGAAGATCGATTTATGAGAATAAGAAATTAAAGAAAATAAAAAAAATAATTAAAAGTTTTTAATTAAATAGAGAGAGTGTAAATTATTAGGATTTTAAACTCAAGAGCAATGGATTACTAAGGCAATCGGTTCACCAACTCAGTCAATACAATATTCAGATTTTTAGATTAATTTTATTTCATGTGACGGTGGAGTCTCCTAATTTATTCACTATCCTTTGGTCCAGGCATAGCAAAACTATTAATATTTATTAATTATTCTTTGGTCTAGGTATAATTTAAATAAATATTAATGCATTAGGTTTTGTGAAATCCTCTAATTAAAATACGCTGCATCCAAAGCGCACTAAAATTCCCGCATGCATATGAATTCTAATTTGATTCATAATACAAGGTATATAATCAAGAAGCATTAACATAGATGTACTTGGTCCATAATATCTATATTCATCAGATCAATTAGAAGATGGCCAGTAATCTAAAAGCATTAAGATCAGATTTATATACTCCTCATGAATAAAATTTAAAAATAAATCATACTGAATATTGCATCAAAAGAGTGACTACACCTTAGCCTTAGTAAAAAAATTTTAGTTCATAATAACAAATTCAAAAATTGCAAATAAAATAAAAAGCATAGAGAAATTAGACTGTTTAATTGTTGAAATTAATTATCTGCTGCTCTTGATGTGGAGAACTTGGCAAAGATGAAGTGGCTCCTTAATCGATGTCTTGATCGTCGAAAGAAATCAAAAACCCTTTTTGATTATTTTACAAATCACTCTTCTTTTTCTACCTCTCTCCTCTCTCTTTCTCTCTCTCTCTTTTTCTCCCTCTCTCTCTTTCTCGCCATCTCTCTCTCTCTGTCTCTCTCTTTTTTGATTTTTTTTCACGGCAACAGTAGGTTTTTTATAGATGAAGAGTTTGATTTCCTCCCAAAATCCATCAAAAATTAGGTTTAAGACTCCTAAAACAACTCACATTAAGATCTGGGTAATTCTGCCCATTGGATGTTGATCAAACAGTTCAAAAACTACTGAAAAATCCCTTAAAATAACTCAGATCAAGTCAAATTTAATGCCAGCTGTTGGATCTACCATTGGATTGAATCTGGGCCATCCGATCGGGCTTCTGATCTTTAGTTTACCGTCGGGATGAATCTCAGCCGTTGGATCTCGATCGGGAGCTATGGATGTCGTCCATCAGTGCCTTCGTTTCGACTGTTCGATCAAGTTTCAGTGAATACCACCGTTGGATCAACCAAAATTCCCAAATTGCCCTCCGTGGACCATGCGCGAGCTCGGTGTTGCATAGACCGCCGCGTTCTTCAGCCAATCAAAGCGCGCCTCTTGCTATGAAAATTTTGAAATACCCTTCAGATGGTCCATCGTGCACCGCAAAAAATGCTGACATCATCCTGACGTCAGCATTACGTCGGCGAATTTTTTTTTTTTTTTAAATTCAAGTTTGGGCTCGTTTAAAGTCCATTTTGCCTAAAATTTATTTCATCTAAACTAGAAAAATAAGATCTTCACATTGGTGGCCTTCTTTCCTACATAAGATTAATAAAAGTATCAATTTCTAAAGAAATAGATTAATTTATTTTATAATTTAATACTTTTATTAGTATATTTTTACCACTTATCAATCAGATCTAATGAATTATGGAACTCGGTTCTGATACTAGTTGAAAAAAAAATCTATTTTTTGGGTCAGGTTCGTTCAGATCTGATTGAATCAAGAGAGATATTTCAAAAAAAAAATTTCTAACATCCTAATCAGATCTAAGACTCCTCAGATCTAATCTTATTGATTTGATAATAAAAATTAAAATAAAAATTAAAATAAAAATTAAATCTAATTTAATTATACCTTTGTTTTGGGTAATCCAATTATCTATGATGATCCCGATGTTTGCCTGAGGTTTTGGATGTAGCCATGCAAGTGCCTGACCTCTATTGGTATCAACTTGGGTAGGATCAGAAGATTTTCTCCTTTTCAAATAATTCTCCAAAAATCAAATCTAGATCTGATCTTGAAGATCTTCAAAACTGCTTTTGAAGAACAGCCATTATCTCTTGCAGTAGTGTTGCCTTCTTCCTTTTCTAGCACCTTTCACTTGCTTGGATTGCACCTTGTTCATGCCCAATAGCCCTTGGGCATGGAGAAGAGAGAGAGGACTAGAGGGTGGCATGAAGAAGAAGGGAGAGGGGCTATGTGGCATGGGCTAAAGGTAGAAGAATTAAATTCTAGGTGTAGATAGGGTTTATATAGATCCTGCTATGCCATGCAGTGCCACATCGTTCTGGCTAATCACAGTCCTTTATGCAATCAGATCTAAATTTGATTGGTGGGATGACATCATCTAATCTAATTAGATGAGGGACCCTCAAAACCCTCCTAAGGTGGTGCCAAGACTGGGTCAAACAAGACTTCTTGGTGCCACACAGTTTAATCCCCTAAAGCAACCTGAAGTCCCATCTGTATGGGACTCCATCTTTTATCCTCATGGGGCGCATGCCTCCCTAGATGTGCGTCCCCTTTCTATCTACTTTTTAGTAGGGGGACAAGTTCTCAGGTACTCTCCTATAGGTGCATGACACATGGGTAGATGTTTAAGTATCCAGGGTCAACATTTGACCAATGTTCGAAAACAAGAATTAGTAGGTGACCGAAAATGGCAGGTATTATTTTAAATTTATCTCATAAACTAAGACAATCTTTTTTTGACCTGGACAAGCTTCAGTCAAACTAAGTAAAGATTCCTAAGTGAGCCTAAATATATTTGGCTCAGTCGAGATAAGTTTTAATGATTGTTAAAGGAGAACATTAGGCTCAATCATATGCTAGCATGATTTTCTTGAACCTAATTGAATCTTATTCAAAATAATTAAATTGGGTTAGTCCAATTGATGATATCCAAATCCAAACCCTTGTTTGTGTAATCCAGTTAGGTTCGGTTTCGTATGGTAATGGAATATGTCATGATCTTTATCATCGACATCATCGAAACACCTTCCAATGGATCAAAATTTTTCTGATTCAGACAACTAGTATGATCGATCATCCAAATCATTCTAATTGCTCCCAAAATCTACCAGTGACATCTAGCAGCATATGGCAACCCATCAGAACTGAAAGCGAACTTCTCGATGCAATTACCTATGTGATTAAGTTCCTCTATCTTGAGCCTCGATCGAATTAGGATTAAGATAATCTCATCAAAACCTAATTTCTGTCATATAAATTAATCATTCGATTCAAGTCCAATGTGAATACCCTAATAGAAACTCTTTCTATTATTTTACTCTACCATGGCCATGGGCTTATGAACTTGATTCTCATGATCATTATAGGGCTGCTTCTCATCTACCGAGATAGATAGATCTCCTATTGGTGCAATCCAATTCCTACAATGAACATGCTATAGCCAACATACACCTCAGGGTTCTGAATGGCTAAAAGATTGAGTTATGGTGTAGTTAAACTATAATACCCTTAAGATGAACTGCCGATGCACCTCAAGTCAAAGAACCAGACATACCACTGTAGCTTCGAGCCAATCATCGATGGAAAGGTATTCCTCATGACTGCTCAAGGTGGTCATGCTCAGTGCCCTCATTCTCTAACGAATACCTATACTCTCGCTCTGGTGTCTCTACATCGTAAATTCAAGACTCATCTATCCAAAAGAAGCGATCATACACCAACCTTTTAAATCAATCACCATCCTCATAATGATCCTACGATCGGAAGCATTTTATGAGTTAATAATAAAAATTTATGTCTTAAATTTTCAACTCTTAAAAATATGAACTATCATTACCATTAACTCAAGGAATGTATCACAGACACTTTCAAATACACACTATGATAAAAAATAATCTATTTTATTATTTATAGTTAAAATTATAATTTTGCCCTTCGAAGTGTATTATAAGTGTCAGCCAATCTGGCTTCTAGGGCATATATATCTAACAGGAGAGTTCAAGCTTAAAGGAAGAAAGATCCAGATCGACCATCGAAGAAGGATCAGTATAGTACTAGCATACTATACTGATTTTCGGGCATTGGACTTCAGATCTATGATTAAAAGCTCATGTGGACAACTCGTAGAGCTCAGACGTGTATGCGGCTTAGAGCAACCATCTCAAGCCTAGATCAATAAGTTAGGAAACTCGAGATTCAAAGGTAAGGATGATCTAATCTCCTTATTACATATCTAGTTTAGATCTAGTATAGATCTATATTGATGTGATCAATAATTTTCTCTTTTGATATATTTTATTTTTTGATTTAATATCATACTTAGATCATGTAATAGGATCCTAGATCTAGAATTTTATGTTATTTCATTTATGAATTGATGTGATTAATTCATCTTTTTCACTATTTTGAAAATTTTCAAAATTTAACCCAAAAATCCTAAATCGATTTTCTTCATGCACTTGATCAATCATCAATTGCATTGATGATTTGATCACTAAATGATTCTCAATCATTGTTTAACCATCTAATCCGATAGCAACCTGTTATGTGTGTGACCCCATAGGTTCAAACCTAAGTCGGTAGTGCAGGAATCATTTCTTGTACCAATTGAAATAATCATCTGCAATGGTACCCGACATCTAGATAGATTGAATGTGTGCAAAGCAACATTCATAGAACCCTGACCTATGATTATCGTATAATTCATCCCTTTGACCAATAATGCTCAGGATAACTTTGAGTTAGCTATCAACACTCATATAAGTCATTCATATTATGCTTCAAAATTTTGCAAATTCCATAACTCTTCACAAGGATTACTCAGAACTAGATTTTACTAAATTGAAACAATGAGACATTCATTCCTAAAGTTAATCAGGAGTGGTCCATCCCATCTTGACTCACACACCGACTCTACAAGTACATGACTATACCCAAAAATCTTTCAATCCTATATTAGAAATATAGGTAGTTTGGCACCAAAGTATAGTGAGTTGCTTGTAAGTCACCATGGTGATCTTAGGTCAGAGGGACACTTATATCCATTGGCCTTAGCTAGCTACTCTTGATAGCAAAGTGATATATTGGTCATATTCAGTGCAGATGTTTTCCTACATCCCACTTATATGTTATACCAGTGTCTCCACACTACTTGATTACGAGGATAACCAACATATATGACATACAACGATCTATACTCGATAAATTATCATCCTTATTAATAACTTATCATTTGATCATGAACAAATTTAAGAACCATCCAATAAATTCTTCTTTATCGATTGAGTATAGTTCTAAAAACTTCATCATAATTTAGCAGTTCATTTAAGAATGATCGAACTTTTATGATGAATAAGCCAAATAATAATTATTAGATGACAATTCATATATAAATTCCAATCATCTACAACTTAGATGATTAGCTTTAGGACATTTCCTAACAACTCCCACTTAGACTAAAGCCAATTAGAACAGTATCAAATACCTATCTTCCACTTAAACTCATAGAATTTTTTAGTGTCGAGGCTTTATCAAAAGGGTTAGTCAAGTTCTCTTTTACCGTCGATCTTTTTGAGGTTGACTTCATTCTAATTTAAAATCAAAGATGATAGCAATGCAGAGTATACTGGTCCTGTGGTATATCTTTGATTCTTTAGCCTAAGCTATGGCTCCAGCACTATATTAGGACTGGACCATCGAAGAAGGGTGCCACTTCCAGCTTGCTAATAAACCTATGCAACCACACAGCCTAAATGGTAACATCAAATGCCGCCATATACTCTATATCACTAAAAGAATAGGCTACAGTATTCTGCTTGAAACTTTTTTCATAGATTACCTCTTTAATTTAGGTAAATTCAAGATTCGACACTCTCTCGCTATCATTTCTATGTGACTAAAAATTGGAATCAAAATATCCCATAAGTTTTAAGTCAGTTTCTCCATATTTGAGTCACTTGACCTTAGTATTTTTCAAATAGTTAAGAATTATCTATACAATCTTCTAGTGGTTCTCACTTGGATCAGACTGATATCTGTTAGATGTGTACTCTAGAAGCCAGATTGGTCGATACTTGTTAAATACTTTCTAGAGGCATTTTTATAATTGACTTAAAATTAGTTAAAGAATTATTTATTCTAACACATTGTATATTAAAGTGTCCGTGATACATCCATTGAGTTAATAGGCATGATAACACATATTCTCAAGAGTTGAGAATTTAATGCATGTGTTATCATAATTAACTCAGAAACTGCTCCCAATTGTAGGATCATCATGAGGATGATGATCGATCCAGAAGATCGATGTACGATCACTTTTTTAGGATAGATGAGTCTTGAGTCTACGGTGTGGAGATACTAGAGCGAAAGTACAGATACTCATTAGAGAATGAGGGCACTGAGCATGACCACCTCGAGCAGTCATAAGAAAGTCTACCTACTCATCGATAACTAGCTCGATGCTGCATTCGTGTATCTAATTCTTTGATCTGAGGTGCATCAACAATTCACCTTGAGGATGTTATAGTTTGACTATACCATAACTCGATCTCCTAGCGATTCGAAATCCTGAGGTATATGTTGGCTATAGTATGTTCATTATAAGAATTGCATCGCACCAAGATAGAATCTATCAACCTCAGTAAAGAAGTAGTCCTATGATGAACATAAGATTGAGTCCTAAAATCCATGGCCATGATAGTATGAAATAATAGAAAGAAGTTTCTATTAGTATTTCACATCGGACTTGAATCGAATGATTCATTCATATGATGGGTGTTGGGTTTGACGAGTTCACCTTAACCCTAATCCCATCGGAGCTCATGATAGAAGAATCCAATAACATAGGTAGCTGCACCAAGAAGTTCATTATTTGATTTTGATGGATTACCACCATATACTACTAGGTGTCATTGGTAGATTTTGGGATCAATTAGAACTATCTTGATGATCGACGATTCTAATTGAGTGAATCGAAAGAGTTCTGGTCCATCGAAAGATGTTTCGATGATGTCATTGATGGAGATCATGATATATTCCATTATCATATAGAACTGAACCTAATTGGATCACACAAATAAGGGTTTAGATCTGAATGTCATCAATTGAGCTAACCTAGTTCGATTGATTTGGATTAGATCCAATTAGGTTCAAGAAAATCATACTAGCACACGATTGAACCTAATATTCTCCTTCTATCATCTTTCTGGTTCATCTCGACTGAGCTAAATTGGATTTAGCTTACTCAAGACCCTTGTATGGCTCTATTCTAGTCTGACTAAAACTTGTCTAGATCAGAAAAATATTAACCTAACCTGATCTAGGCTTATCCTAATCCATCGGATGGAAATAGGATAAGATCTGCTAATTTTTGGAACTATTTGGACAAGGCTTATCCGAGAACTCTATAGAAATTTATCTTGATCCGACTGGACCTTGTCCTGATCTGATCAAGATTTATCCTAAATCCCATAAGATGGAAACAAGATAAGGATTGTCTTTGCCATATTAGGGCTTGTCCTAAACTTATGAGATGAAATTTGGACAAGCTTCTCCCAAAAATTCTAGATGGATTTTTTTTGATCTGACTGGATCAAGTTCTAATCTAATCAAGGCTTGTTCTAACTTGATTAGGACTTGATATAAATCTATTGGATGGGACTTGAAAAGATTTTGTCTTAAATCCCATAAGATGGGAAAGGACAAGGGTCAAATGTTAATCCAGATGTAGGAAAGAAAGGGAGAGGGGCGTGCACCCCCTAGAGACTATCTAGGGGCACACACCCCCTTGGGATTTACATGAGGGAGAGAGGGCCACGTCCCCCTTTTTGACCATGCGACCATATGGTAATGTGGAGACCCCTTTCAAAAGGGTTTTGATGGGCCAAAGTTTGATTTGGATCAAACTCTAAGGGAGACAAGTTGCTTGCGGCATCCAAACTTTATCTCTCCATCTCCACGCCAATTTTTTCTGAATTTTATGCAACAAAATTAGAAGAATTAAAGGGTGGGGCATGGAGATTAGTTAAGAAGTCCTTCTGCATGTTAAACTTTGATCTATTCAAAGTTATATGCGAAGGGACTCTTGACTAGGTCTATAAATAGGGCCAAGTTATATGCAAAGGGACTCTTGACTAGGTCTATAAATAGGGCCCTGCGCAAGCTGTTGTGCATCGTGATTTCTCTATGGCGAAGCCCTACTATATTATTCATCTCCATACCTTCCTCATCTGATCCTCTCTCTCTTCTTCATGTCCAAGAGTTGGGCAAAACCTGCAAGCAAAGATCAAGTTCCATTGGTGCGAAAATCAGCGAGAGATGATAGTGTTCGTGAGACGAACGTGCAACCTTCGGAGTTCATTTTGAAGGCTCTATGGAAAGACATCAGATCTGATCTTTGAAGATCAGATCTAGAAGGAGGAGACTTTCAAATATGACCTGAGTGGATACCGATAGAGGTCGGGCGCGTGCATGGCTCAATCAAAACCTTGGATCAGTCATCAGATCATCACAACGGATAAATGATTTATCTGATCAAGTGATAACTATTATCACTATTTTTATTTTATTTTTAATTTTAGATCAATCTAATCATATATGAGAACTCTCACATCTAATAGAATCATAAAAAAATTTTAAAATTATTCAGCTGCAAATCTGATCCAATCAAATGCATCCTGCGGCAGGAAAATCTAATTTTTCCTTCAAGTAGTATCAGAGCCAGGTTGCTGCTTCCAGATCTATCTTTAGATTAATCTAAAATTATTTCTTATGATTTAATTATTGATTTTTAGGTGTTACATAGAATGTAATCAGATCTAAAATCAAAAACTGTATGTTTTAAATATATATATTTGACATAAACAATGCATGTTCTAGTCTAGATCTATTGTTCCATATCATGATAGTTTTCAAATATATTTTAGATTAGATCTAATTTATTTTTTTATGACTTGATCATTTAAATTTTAGATGTTATATTAAATATAATCAGATCTGAAATATAAGATCTAATTTAAAATTTTGATATATATGATATAGATAGCATAAGTCTAGACTACATCCCTAGTTTAATCTTATAGTCTAGATCAAAAATTTTATGAAATATTCATTTAATTTTTAAAGATTATGTGATTAGATTTGTTAAATTTTAGATATTATATATGATAAAATTAGATCTAAAAATATGAGATGGATTTAAAAATTTCATATGTATGATATATATAATGCATGTCTAGACTAGTTCCATAGATCTATACCATAAGTAGTCTAGATTAAATTTTTTTTTTTAATGAGATCATTTAAAATTTTATTTTCAGATATTACATCAGATGTAATTAGATCTGAAATATAAATTTAAATATTAAATTTGATACATGAGATGTATGCAAAACATATATAGATTAGATATTAAATCATGTAACAGTTATATGCTTTAGATCTAATAGTTTTGTAGTATAGTTCATATTTTTGATTAAGGCATTCTTCATGGCCATATGATTGTGAGGATTTATGGTGCTCCCAAGCCTTAGGAGGCCACAGACGGAGCCAGGGTGAGGGCTTCGGGGAGGTAGGATAAATGTGGTCCTAGGGCTAGGACAAGAGTTATCCTAGGATAGAGGCGGCATGTAGCTCTTCACGGGCTTGAGGTTCAGGTATTGAGGACCTCAAGGGGCTTGGTTGATGCTTCGGAGATCTGAAACATAAGGTGAAGCAAGAAACCAAAGTTGGAGAATCAAGACTATAGAAAGAAGATTTTTTGTAGGTTAGTCGACTCAGTCCAAAACTGGATCGGCTAAGTCTCAGTGTGCAGGTAAAATAAAAAGCTGCACGTTCGAAACTGCTGGCATGGCACAGAAATGGATCGGCTCAGTTTCAAACTAAGCCAACCCAGTGAAACTTAGCCGACTCAGTGCTGAGACTGAGCTGGCTCAGTGCGCAGGCAGAGTTACATGAGGGTTTATTTTGGACTAGGGTCTGGGATGATCCTAGGGGTCTTAAGGTCTGGTTGAGAGGTCTTAAGGGGGCTAATTCATGTATGGATCGGGTTTAGATCCAGAGGATGAGAGCATGGAAGACATGGGTGTACATGGGCTCGATGAGTACTTTCATGTATTGGGTTAGCCAGAGAGTTTTTCTGATCGGGCCTAATGGCTATGTATAAATACATAGGTTGTATTAGGATTTTTAAGGTTGGAATCAATATAGACATTTTCTCTCTCAACTCTCTTCTTCTCTTCCATCCTAGGGTTCTTGAAGAAGCCCTAAAGAAGGAGGGCATCTTCCTTAAGCCCAAGGAGGGAGGTGCCCCATCACAGATTCAGATGGAGGATCGGTGGTGTGCTGCCCATAAAGAACATCACAGATTTCTTCAGGTCTATGCTAAAGATCAAAGGCTTCCGTAACATGGTATCGGGGCTTGTGATGCCAAGGATGATTGGCGTTCGAGCAATATCATGGAATATCAATTGGTATCAGAGAGAGGTGATGCCATTTGGTGTGCTTACATCTGGTATCAAAGCATGATGGTGCATGGAAGGGAAGAAGAAGTTGTATAAAATGAAATCAAAAATCTAAACAAGGATTCCATGGTATGTCTCAAATCTACCTTGTTGTTACTGTGGTTTGGCCAACCAAGAGCAGCGGGTTAAAGATGGTGGTTGAGAGGATTAACGAAAAAGGAATTTTTTGGGGTGGAAGGATTTGGTGCATGATTTGCTAATCAGTCTTGATGAAAAGGTTGGGGTCTATGATGGTTATTTGATAGGTAAGGAGTGCTGGAGTGCTACAGCAGTATTTTCCTAAAGATGTAGAGCTGAGAGAGGCTCGATGATGCAGCAACTGAGGGACATATCTCAATAGAGAGCATCAGGATTTTTTAGAAAGATGGGCAGTGTAGGACTATTGAAGAGAGTTTTCCAAGAGGTAATAATCGAAGAAAGGCTAAAGAAGTGACTATACATCCTTCGATGTTTGAAAGATGGGGAAGTAGTCAGAGATGTATTCAGCGGTTCGACCAGAGCATGGATTTACGAAGCCTTGGGAGTGATGGAGATGGATGATCCATGAAGGTCCAGTAGGTTAAGGCTTGACGACTATAGAATGATGTAGAGATGAGTCAGGGAGTGCTGGAGTGCTACAGGAGTGCTTCCCTGAAGGCACATGGGCTGAGAGAGGCTCGGCAATGCAGCAGCCGAGGAGTGTATCTCAGTAGATGGTGTCAGGAGCTTCTTAGAGAGATCGAAAGCAGGTCTCAGGGAGAGCCAAGGGGTCTCAGGGAGCGCCAGGAGGTCTCAAGCAGTCGGAAGTATCATGGATCAGATTTTTTCTGCAAGGGCACTAGAGAGAGTCGCGGTTCAGATGGAGGATGGTTCTCTGGGCACAACTGAAGTGATGGCTAGTGTAAGGGCAAGAGAAGGACTAAGGAGGAATTTTCTAAGGTTCAGTTGCTAGTTTCAGAAGAGTTGGATGAGCTCTTGGGTTTCGAAGGTGCCCATGGATTACGGAGGTATCCGAGATGGCTTCAAAGGGATCCATGGAGTGCGGAGGGTTTGAAGGGATAGCGATGGTGTTCGAGGTGCAGGGGTGCACTTATGGCGTGTAGGGATGCTGCGTGTTTGTTCTTAATTAGAAATCAAAAACTTACTTTTATGCAAAATTCTAGATTCTAAAATCCTAAGATTTTTGTGCATGTTTTGTTATCGAACCCTTGGACTTAATTAAGAATTAAGTTTATGAAATTAATTAGATCTAAAATTATGATTTTTTAGATCTAAGATACCTTCATAAATCATGGATTCAGGAGTGGGTAGCTCTACTAGGTCTAGCAGTTGATCAAATCAAATCAAGAGTTGGTTAGGTGAGATCAAGAGTGCTTAGATTTGACCAACCTAATAGGATTAAGTCTGGGTCAAGATTGACTCACAGTCATATGTGGTAGATAAGTTACGACCTAATTAGGCTCCAGATGGTTCAGAGTCTGGATTGTAGGCTAACCCAATTGGTTCTGACTCAGACAATTTGGATGTCTAAGGTAAGTTATGGCAAATACGACCAACTGGTTCTTTAATTGGAAGCTACTCGACCTGAATGCATTCTTGATGCGAGTTAATGGCATATTCCTTCCCACCTGATCTCACTTACCTTGGCCGATATGAGTTCAATCACAGTTCTGATTTGAGGATGGCTAATAATCCGAGCTAACCCATGCCACTAGGTTAGTCATAATTGTTATGACTAAGCCAAGTCTGAGTTCTAATGAGACCTGAATCAATTCTCCCTAAGAAAAGATTAAGTCCTGAGGTCTTCCACCATTGTAGATGTGCGGGCCCTTTCCTCAGGGTTGATTGTTCTCGGCTGGATACAGTGGCTCAGTTGCACCCGAAAGATGCAACCATGTCTATTAGGCATTGGATGCTACATGGGCTGGAGGATGAGTTGGGACTCAATACTTCATGGATACGGTGAGAGACTCAATTAGGAACCCAGTCTATGCAAATGGTGGGTCTGACTTAACTAAGGAGTGGATCAATATTTCGGGCATACGGTGAGATTCATGAATTAGAGACCAAGTTTGGGATGCACCATGATTTAGAGAATCATTGAACAAGAGTTGTCTACTCATTCGGCTAACCCATCACCAATAACTGTTAGGTGAGGTGATGAGTCAGTTCGGTGAGACCTGCACCACCCACTAGAAATCAATCAATCGTAAAGATTTTTGCATCTCTGCCAGAGGAGAGTGTAGGAGATCCGAGAAAATAGTGGGAAGCCTAATTTGTTTAAAAATAAAAGCCCCTAAATAAATTGGTTCAAGTCAAAATTACAAGTCTAACTAGAATCTTTGACTCTCTATAGGAAAAATATCTGCGTCAAAACCCACTGGCACGTATCCTAAATACCCACATAGACTGACTGGACCCAATTATACAAGGATTGGCTCAGGAACTACAAAATTATTTTGGGTTCGAAAGAAGTTAACACTATGTTATTGGACCAGGACCCTCCTCCTTTACCAGCTCGTCCATCCGACTGCTAATCAGAGAGCATCTCATAAGAAGTGGATCTGACGATCATAACAAAGTAAGGTGCCTACATGTTGGGCTCGATGTCTGATGAGCTCCAGCGCCAACATGAAGATATCGGGACTGCTCGCCAAATGTTGGCTCACCTACAGGAGATGTTTGGTGAACAGAGTCGCGCAGCACAATTATCAATGTCACAAAGATGATCTTTCTAAGGCTACAAGATGCGTGATGGGCAGTCAGTCCTAAGATCACTGTCTTGACAAATGATCAAGGACATGGAAGAGCTTGAGAAGCTTAGAGTCTTGAAGTTGGATAAGGAACTACAGAATTGATATTGATTCCTGCAAGTCCTTGACTGATGCATATGGGACAAGTTCATCATGAACTTACCACATGCATAAAGCTTCCAGTGCACCTTGGTCAAGTTAATAAATATGCTGGTTACCTACTGAGCTAAACTTTGAAGGATTCAAAGAGCTCAGTTTTGGCTATGGAGTAGACTTCTTCCAAGAGAAAGTCTTTTGGAAAGAAGAAGAAGTCTGTGAAGAAGCAGAAAATAGAAGGAGAAAAGAAGGACGAGCCAAAGAAGAAGGCCACGGAGAAGAAAAAGTATTTTCACTACAACTTCGATGGCCATTAGAAGCGAAACTATCCTGCGTACCTGGTCAGCTTGAAGAATGAGCAAGAAGAAGGACCTTCTGAAGGAATGCTCATCATTGAGTCTATCGAGCAAAACGTGAATGCCATAGGATCAAAATGATCTAGAGATAGTGTTAATAAAAGATACCTATGGCACCTTAGGCTAGGTCATATAACTGAAGATAGGATTAACAAATTAGAAAAATCCGAACTAATGGGTCCATTGACTTTCAAGTCATATCCGATTTGTGGATCATGCCTTCAAAACAAAATGACCAAGCTTCCTTTTATGGAACATGAAAAAGGGCCATAGACCTACTTGCTATGGTACATATAGATGTGTGCAGTCCATTCAATGTGCTGGCCAGAGGTAATTATATCTATTTTATTATCTTTATCGATAATTTATCTTGGTATGCGTATGTGTACTTGATACGACACAAATCTGAAGCCATTAAAAAGTTCAAGAAATTCAGACACAAAGTAGAAAGCCAAATCGGAAAGTCCATCAAGGTTCTTCAATTAGATCAAGGAGATGAATACCTAAGTTAGAAATTTCTGAACTATCTCAAGATTAATGGCATAGTCTCATAATGGACTCCACCTGAAATGCCTCGACTTAATGAATTTTTGTAATGGAGAAATCAGACACTATTAGATATGGTTCGATCCATGATGAGCTTCATGGATCTTCCATAGTTTCTTTAGGGTCATAGTTTAATGACAGCTATCAAATTACTAAATAGGATTCCATCTAAAACTGTTCCTACCACTGCATTTGAGATATGGCATGGTAAGAAGCCAAGTCTGAGTCATCTCAAAACTGGGATTATCCGATGGTGGACAAGTTAGAGTCTAGATCTCTTAGAGCTCGATTTATTGGATATCCTAAAGAGTTATTAGGATATTACTTTTATCTTTTGGAAAACCATAATGTGATTGTGACACACCACTTTTGAAAATAGTTTGTTCAAGATGGTGGCATCGAAAGATAGATTAGGCTAAAGAAGAAAGTCTCCAAAGAACAACGAGCCAAGGAACCTTAGGAATCCAGTTAGTCGGAGCTGATCCTTAATTCACTACCTCCTCCATCTCATAGGTCAAATAGGATTTTCCATCCTCCTGAAGGTACTTAGGTACTATTTTAGACAATGTAGAGAAAATATTCTTCATAAAAAATGGGTTCATGGTGATGATCCCAGAACCTATGACAAGACGATATCAGATATCGACTCTAAGAATTAGTAAGAAGCAATGAAGTCAAATATTGACTTGATGCACTTGAACTAAATCTGGATCTTGGTAGATCCATCTAAAGATATAGTACCTATTAGGTATAAATGGATCTTCAAGAGAAAGATATGTGCAGATGAAAATGTAGATACATTCAAGGCTAGGCTAATGGCGAAAGGATATCAGGTTACCCTCTCGTCAGTGGCCATCCATCCACATTGCTTGCCATTGCAGTATATTTTAATTATGAAATATAGTAGATGGATGTGATAACGGAGTTCATAATTGGATATCTTGATGAAGATATTTATATGGAACAACCATTTTTTTCATATCCAATGATGGTGATCACAAAGGTATGCAAGCTACAAAGGTCCATCTATAGACTTAAGCAAGCATCTCGGAGTTCGAATGCTTGATGTAATCAAATCATTTAATTTTATCAAGAATGAGGAGAAATCAAGTATGTTCAAGAAGGTCAGTGGGAACGCTGTTGTCTTCCTCATATTGTACATGGATGACATCCTCCTGATTGAAAATCATATTTTCATGCTTAAACAAGCTCAAGACATATCATAATCGGCCAATGAGGAATCAGGATGATCAGTATGAGCTAATTGAGTATGTATTTGAGTCCATTTCATAGTCAGATAGACTTTTTACTTCATACGCCTTACTAATTTGAGCATTAAGGAAAGGGATAAGGCACACCACTACATGCTCTTCAACTGTGATGTCATTGAGCCGTACATAAGGTGAGTTATTCAGCCCTATTTATTTCACAATAGTTAGAAGAAAATATTTAATTATACCTAAATTTGTTCTTTGTGCATGCAGCAAATACAAGAAGGTCATAAGAGTAAAATACAACACTCTAAGTATATGGGAGAAAGAGAAAATACATAGCAAAGAATTTTCTAAATGGTTTAAAGATTATGTAAGCGATTATATATTCTTACATTGTGCAACTTATTTGAACATGTTTACTAATTAGGTGTCATCTTCTTAGTTAGGTATAGAGATTATCATTCAGTGATATGAGTTCTGAAGTGTGTGCTCTTTTAATGGATTCTAATCGTACCATGCGTGAGTATAAATAGCTTGTCATTAACGACTATAGGTTAAATATTCATAATAGATCCGTAAACATGGCAACATAAAATGGTGGCATGATGTTGAGCACCACCATTAGGTGTTATGCTAGCTCGAGGAATTCACAGCCTCGTAGAGGATTTGAACTATTATGGCATGGTGGAGAAGATAATCATCTTGGACTATTATTCTAAAAGGAGGATTACATTGATAAAGTATGACTGGTTTGACATCTTGTCATAGTCAGGGATGAAGACTGATGAGTATGATTTTACTCTCGTTAACATACAACACCATCTCCGCACTAAAGAACCGTATATACTTACCTCTCAAGCTAGTCAAGTCTTCTACATTAGTGATCCCTTGGAGCCTCAAAGGGGTGTTGTTGTGAGGATGATGTCTAGGCATATCTTTGATGATATCGAAGTTGATGACGATGTTGGACCATGCATGCAAAGTGCTCCTCTAGGACAAAATTTACCTAGTACTATCAAGGTCCTAGATATATTTGTCAGGAGTGATGGTGATGTTTATATTGTAGATGCCACTAGATGATGACTTCAACATTCTGGTATAAATATTGGAATCTATTTATTGATGCCATACTAATATTGTTGTTCAACATGTTATATTGGTTAATGTTCATTAACGTTGCAAGTCACGATGGCACCGAAATACCATCTAGCTTTCACCCCCATCCCTCAACGGGTTACGCAGAGCTCAGCATCTAAGGAGCAGTCAGAGCATACTCCATCTACCTCTACATCGGCTGCTCAGGGACCATCGACATCTACTCCACCACCAGCATCTAAGCCTCCACCATCGCCACATCTCTGATACATGCTCCAACACCGGTATCTGAGTATACATTTTTATTATGTTATTTATTTATTTTTTATATAGTATTTATATACTTATATATTTACATAACATATTTTCATTATAGGTGCATCATCCAGTATGACATTTTACGATCCCACATGCATGCTACATGTGTGGAACCGCCAGCATCAGGTGATGGTACATTATGATGCGGAGGAGAGGCTAGTAGGGGACACCGTGCGAGAGATGCATTTCTTTTTTGGAGTGCTTGTGAGGCGGTCCAATATCATTCTATTATTGTCCATAAACTGATGATTGATGGATGCTGGTGTCAAGGACCGGGTGTGGGAGGAGATATGGATAAGTATATCTTAGTTATATATATGCATTTGATATATTTATATTTTGTTTGATTAGAATAATTTGATAACTGATTTTTGATAACTTTATGCAGATGAGATACTATTTTCTAGATCACGAGAAGGCTCAAAATATCCAATTAAAGAAGATTAGAGAGTTGTTCCAGGGCTACAAGGTCAAGCTCCATAGAGGATGGCTCAAGCACCGATGAGATACTCTAGAGGAGCTTGTTTCTTAGATACAGAACTGTCCCCCGAGTCAGTGAAAGAGGATGGTTAGACATTAAAGGAGCAGGAGTTCAAGAAAAAATTTTTAACTTTTGAATTTTTTAATATATTTAAAATTATATTTAAATATATTTTTAAATATTTATTATTTATTTAAATACTTATTAGGCTACCTTTCGTTAAAATCGAGAGAATCGGACAGTCCAAGAGTATATGCACACTCTAGACTGTGAGTCTATAGCTAGTTGTGTACATAGAGAGGTAATAAATTTTAAATCTTACTAGATAAATTAAATTGATATTTATATTCATGTTTCTAATAAACTTATCCATTATTATAGCTGATGAGAGATGGAGTGATGCCCAGCCATAGCAAAATCTTCCAATCCAACCGTACAGACAAGAAGGGTAGGCCAATGAATGCCGCGATTGGGATAATTTTTGTAAGTAATAAATATATTAGTATATATTATTAGTACTATAGCATTTTTTATAAAATTTTATTTAAATTTATAATTATAGGAGCAATTAGATGCGCTCGCGAGTGAGGGCCTAGACACCTCTGGACCCCATGACCATCTATCTCAGGTTTTAGGGCTTGAGCACTCTAGGAGAATTTGATGTAGGCCCGGACATATGCCGACGAGCTACTGATCTGAAGCAAGCATCTTTTTACATGCTTCTAATATTGTCAGTCGGGAGCAGTTTCAGGAGGCATTGGCATAGGTAGCTCAGGCTATGGTGCAAGCAGATTAAGCTATGATGCGGGCTTCTCATGCTGAGGAGCGCACATCTCATCTGGAGGACATCTTGAGCGCTATGGTGCAAGGCTCAGCACGTATTTTGAAGCAAACTTCGTGGGCTTTGGGGATATGTTGGCCAACGTTCCAACTCCAGCCCCTCTAGCTTCAGCTCCTTCAGCTTGTGCTCCATCTTCTGATGACGATGACAATATAGATTTAGGAAACTTTTAATTTTTAAAATATTATAATAAATTTTATTTGATAATAAAATTTGAGTATTTTAAAAATATTCTTATATTTATAATATTTTCTTATGTTTTTTATTGTGTTATATATATCTCTACATTTATCAGATAAAATATATAAAAAATTAAAAATTTTATATTTTTTTATTATTCAAAAGCTATGATAGTGGTTGCAAGACCGCTACCGTAGGCATGCCAAGCGAGGTAGCAAGTTACGTGCCAACTGCTGCCATTAACCTATGATAGTGATTATGAAACCACTGTATTATACCTATTGCAATGATTTCATAATCGCTGCAATAAATAAATCTATGGCAACAGTTAGAAAACTGCTATCATAGCTCAACCTATAGCAGCGATTACAAAACCACTACTATAGGCTATGTATGGCAGTAGTTCTCATAATCGCTGCAATAACCGTTGTCATAAATCTATGGTAACAGCCGTAGTGGTAGCGGTTAGCACTATAGCCAACTAACTGCTGCCATATTTTATGACAGCGATTTTTTAGGCTATGGTAGTGGTTACAAACCACTGTCATACCCCTATTCTGTAGTAGTATTTATTACATCTAAAGCAAGTTATGACCTTGTTTTGACTTTGAGATCTTTTAAAAACATTCTTTAGGAATTTTCATTTTCTTAATGGATTATATCCTAAACCGGCCTTATCAAATACCATCTTTTGATTATCAATCAATATTTGAAGATTTTTTGAACTAATTATATATCTGTCCATAATTGATCTTAGCCTAACTATTTCATCTTACAAGGATACATTCTTTTCATTTGATTCATCTAATTTACTTTATAGTTCTTTCATATCTTCTTCTACTTTAGCTTTACCTTTATTTAAAAATTAATTTTCTTTCTTTAATTCTTTATTCTTATGAGACAGCATCTTAAAGTCACTAATTAAATCATTAAAAGTATCATATAATTCTTCAAAAGTAAAATCTAAAATTGAAGTATCATCATTAACCTCATCATCATCAAGTACCATAAGGTAAAAGTTTGCCTTTTCTTCTCTTTGACATTCTTCCTCACTTAAAGAAGAGTCCTCATCATTGCTCCATGTGGCTTTATATACTTTCTTCTTTATTTTCTTGGAGCTTTTCTTCAATATTGGGGATTCCATCTAGAAGTGTCCAAGCTTTTTACACTCATAGCAAAGAGATGGTTGTTCTTTTTCTTTTTCCTTCTCTTTCTCTTTGCTACGTTCTTCCTTGTTAAACTTTTTCTTAGGTTCAAATCTCTTTCTCCTTCTCATGAACTTCTTAAATCTTCTTGCTATCCTAGCCATCTCTTCATCATCTTCTGAACTTTCTTCAGAATCACTTTCTTCTTTATAGATGGTAGTAGCCTTGAGGGCTATGGTTTTCTTTTTCTTCACCTCTTCTTTCTTTCCTTAGTTCATATTTACCTCATGGGTCATAAGAGAACCAATGAGCTCTTCCAATGCTAACTTGTTTAAGTCATTTGCTTCTTGAATGGCAGTCACTTTTGGCTCCCAATTCTTCGGTAAGGACCTAAAAATTTTATACACAACATCACTATTAGAATAGTCTTTTCCAAGACTCTTTAAACCATTTAATATATCGATGAATCTTCTGAATATTTCGATGATGGTTTCATGTAATTCTATTTTGAATAATTCATACTTATGTACCAATATATTTATCTTAGATTCTTTGACTTGATTAGTATCCTCATGGGTAACTTCAAGTCTATCCCAAATTTCTTTAGTGGATAAATATGTTGATATTCTATTAAACTCATTTACATCCAAAGCACAATATAATACATTCATTACCTTGACATTGAGTTGTGCTTCCTTTTTGTCATGTTCATCCCAATCCTATTCAAGCTTTGGAATGGACATGCCATCAATTATGATTGTGGGTGTATGAGGGCCTTTCACTATGACATTCCACATGTCATAGTCTTGTGCTTGAATAAATATCCTCATTCTTACTTTCTAATAGATATAATTGGTTTCATTGAAAAGCGGGGGTTATTGATTGATTGCCCTTCAACTAATGAAGTTCCAATTGGGTTTGCTACTAAATCTTTGGCTCTATAACCGTTAGGTCAACAACTAATATTAGAGTACCCACTTTGATACCACTTATGTTAGGATTTGAGGTCTCGAATTCGATCCACAGTAGAGGAGAATCGATATCAGTATAGTAGTCGAGTCGGCTCAGGCTGAGATCAAGCCGGCTCAAGCTCTAGTCAAGCCGACCCTCTCAAGTAGATAGAAAATAGGTATTTGGACGAGAATGCAGTCAAGCCAACTCAACCTCTAACAGAGCCAGCTCGATGGAGGCAAATAGAACAAGACAAGATTTTCTATTTGGACTTAGATTGTGATTAATTCAAGGAGTATATGGGAGGTCGTGCATATGGTGTGAGAGGCATGTAGAAAGGCTTGGGCAGCCATCAAGAGGAGCTTGGTAGACTGCTGAGTATGTGCAGCCTGCGAGAGAGAGAAGTAACAGGTGCATAGCATCTGGCGCGAAGGTTGTGAGGATGGAGCATCTTGTAACTTCTATAGGTCTTCTTAGAAATTCTAAGAGAACTCTTATGAGGGTAGCTTCTAGTTGAGAGAGATTTATGTATGGTGAGTTGAGAGTGGGTGTTCTCCTCTTGTACTTTATTGCCTAAGGATGGCTACCCAAGAGGGGGGTGAATTAGGTTTCTAAAAATTTAGGCAAATTAAACTCTAATACAAAATCAAATATGTGCTTCTAATTGAGAGAACTTGAGTGTTTGTGGTGAGCAAGCTAAGTGTAGCAGCAAAATCAAAAAGCAACTAGATTATGCAAATTAGTAAAGCAAGAAAAGCAAAGATACAATCAAACACACTAAGATTTTATAGTGGTTTGATGCAATCTCACATCTACGTTCACTCCCCAAGATCTCCTTAGAAATTCCACTATAATCCTAGATTATAGTGCGTTTGTTTTAACCCAAGATCACAAACAAACCCAGTTGGTTTTGTCAGGCTCACCAACCACAATCCTACACCGATAGTTTTCCAGGTTCACTATCAATCCAGTTGATTTTAACCTAGGAGCACCAACCATAATCTTGACACCATCCAATTACCAGCTTGGACTTGCCTACATCCCAAGTTTCTTTCCCCCAAAGAAACTTATAAACAAATGAAAATACAAGTATAAGAATTCAGCATAAAATAGAAAATAAAAGTTAGAACTCTTTGAATCTTGAAGAAGTTGCTGTTGGATTGCTCAAATGATGCTTCAACTTTTCTTAAAAAATACTTGAGAGGATGAGGATGAAGTTGGAGATGATTTCTCTTTAAAAGCTCTCAATTTTGTGTACTAATTCCTCTCTTTTCTCTCTTTCCAATTGATATTCAATAATCCTCACTCAATCTAATGATTTTTTCTTTTAAATCACTTAATCTTACTTTCCAAATATTTTTCTAGCCATTCATACTCTTTATGATGGCTTAAGGATTAGTTCTAGCCATTAGAATCCTTGAAATAGTCGTTGGAATGGAGAAATGACTGTTTGAAAAGGTTGTAGAAAACTAGCCATTACGATCACTAGATCGGCTCAATTTTTGACTGGGTTGGCTCAGTCTTAACTAGGTCGGCTCAGTTTATAGCTGGATCGACTTAGTCTCCTGATTTTTGAAAAATTAGCTTTCTATACTTTCTGTCTTTTGCTTTCACTGAGACTAGATCGGCTCAGTCTCAGACTGGATCGGTCCAATTTGCATGCCATATGTGCCAAAGACTATTTATGATCCTTTCTTCTTCAATTTTTTTTATAGGCTAGACTTATCCTTTTTATCTTGATTTAATCTTTATTTTAACCTCTTAAAAGATGTATCCATTCTAGAATTTCTTCTCTAAAATTTTGAGTGATGAATCTTCATTTGGATGAGTGAAAATATTTGAAGTTTGAGAGCTCTTGAAATTTATAACTACACATCCTCACAAACATCATTAGTATTTTAATAATTTATACTTACATATTTTTGTTATCATTAAAATCAAACTTGGATCAACAATCTTTTTCTTTTTGATGATGATAAAACTTTGAGTATATGCATAAAAATATAATTTAATGTATTTCAATAAATTAGCTAGTATAAGTCATGAAGTAATAATATATATAAACATAAATGCACACACACTTTATAAAAGCTCTAATTAATGTTTCATATAATTTATATACTCATATCAAAATAATATTTCAATCCAAATTAATGAGTATTAAGATTTTAAGCATGAAATATATTGAGTTTCTTAAGTATTAATTCTTTAAGCATATACCCAATATACCTCTTCTCTTTTTTGACAACATCAAAAAGCTCATGAGAAAGAATAGAAAAATATTTATCAAAATCAACATCAAGACATTAAATTAAGAGATGTATCAAATTCATAAAGTCAAATAAAAAAAATATCTTTTCTTTTGAATAAATATTTCTTTTTTTTCAAAAATTAGCTTAAGTTCAAATATTATAGACTCTCCCTCTTTTTAAATAAATATGATCTTTTAATTAGATTTTTAAATATACACTTTTAAGCTTTAAGAGGAATAGAGTTTTTCAAAAGATTTGATCATGAAACTAAGCATAATGTATACTTTAATATTTAATCTTTTTCTCTTAAAAAATTTTAGTCAGTTAAGCTTGAAAAAGATATGTATCGGAGATGTATCGAGTAAAGAAAAATAAATAGTATCAAAACAAAAAATAGTCATATTTTCAAATTCATTGCTTTAAGTAAAAATTATTTTAAAATAAATAATTTATAAAGGTTTTGCAATGTACATCAAAAATTTAGGATCAAATTTGAATTTTTAAATGAGTTTTAAAATTAAGGTTAGAAATTTATTTTTGAGAAAGAATATAAAGAAAATTTAATTTAGCTCCAATCATTTGCCAAAAATGATTATGCAAATCAAGTTTAAAGGTTGGCACATGAAAAGTTCAGTATTATATTTACCAACGAGCTTCAAAATTATAAAAATATATCAAACTCAATCTATTTGGAGTAGGAATATGTCTCTAACTCATTTTTCACTCTAAAGAGTTATAAAAAATAATTTGATAAACAAAAGCATGTATATCAAATTGAATAATTACCTAAAAGCTCAATTTAAGAAGATCATAAAGAAGTTTATTAAGAATTTAAGTTCATATTTAATTTTTTTTATTCAAATTAATTAAAATTTTTAATCAAATTAAATTAGAAAATATCTCTCCTCCTATTTTTCATATTTATAGTTAGATTAATTTACTTTTCAACTTTTTCCTCCTCTTTATTTCAAATCAAGCATATTTAATATGAATTTAACTACTAAATTTAGATTTTCTAAATTTAAAAGATATTTTCAATTTCAAAGCTCTTTTAAAATAATTAATCATTTCTTCTTTAATAATTTCTCTCCTTACTTTAGCAAATAATACCATTTTAAAATTAAATAAAATTTAAAAGTACAACTATCAATTGAGTGAAATAAGCATTAATCAAATAAAACATTCACTCAATTAAGTTTAGAAAAAATATGTATGAGATTCTTTGAATTTGTTTGAAGAGATATCATTTCAAAATGCATCAAAGCAATGTATGGTATCGAGTAAAGTATACTTGAGAAGAAGATAGTTTTATATCAATTATTTTTTTTCAAAATAAACAAGAGAAGCAAAGTATTTTTTAGATACCAATTAATTATAAGATGGTACAATCAAACCAAGTAATATATGAATGGGCAAATCAACAGTCATATAAATCCTCAAAACAAAGATGGACAAATCAAGTAATATAAGTGACTTCTTTTTAAAGTTCAACAATAATTTTTTTTTTTTTTAATGAGTACTCAAATAACATGAATATTCAAATATGTAAAATAATTTCTCTTGAAAGATTGTAGCTCCTAACTGATGAGGGTATCACTTGAAGATCTAAGAGAAGCAATTTCTCTTATTATCTTTCAATATAACTCAACCAGAATTTTCAATCGGAATAAGATTAAGTTTAGAAAATATCTCTTCCTCATTTTGAATTCAAAATTAAGTTGGTCGATAAAATACAATTTCAATAGTGCATTTTTCTTTTTCTCAAGACCATAAATTTAAAAAGAAATACTTCTCAAATTTAGTTAAGGATCAAAAAGATTTTTAGAAATCATCATGTAAAGTATCAATTAAATTCATAAATCTACAAAAACAAATTCAAGAGTACTTTTCAACTTAAAAACAACTCTTGAATTTAGATCACATAAGATCTTTTCATCCTTCTTACATAGACCAATTCATAGAAAAATATCATTAAAATCAATCAAATTGTATCAAATTTAGAAATTATAGCAGGATGTGCCAAATATTTTGCAATGTTTGTGTATCAAAGAGTATCAAGATTAGATTTGTGGCACACTTCATTATTCTCAAATGCATGAATGCAAAGCATTTTCTCAAATACAATTAGCATAAGCATTTCAAAAATTCATCTCTTCTTTTCAAATTTAAATATCTATTTTTCAAAACTCATCTTGTTGTTCTCAAATTCAAATCAAAGTATTTTTGAGCGTAGAGTATTTAAGAATTCAATATCGAGATAAGTCATTATGTGAAATTCAAATCATCATCTTCTCAAAAAAAAATATCACTCATTTAAGTTCAAAGAGACATGAAATTTTTAATTTTGTCTCAAATTACTTTAAGAATATAGCAGTGTTAGTTAAGTTTTAAAACTAAAGGATTAATTTCATTTACTCCAAAAGATTGAGATAGTAATTTACAAGGCAAAAACAAGAATACCAAGCAATAAAAATTATTTTGTAAAAATTATTTACCATTATATTCACTCATGCAAAGTTCATCAATAAATTATCTTTTAAAAGTTACTAAAGATTTTCAAAAATGAGTCAATAGAGTAAGTTCACTAAGATAAGTAAACCATAGATAATCATTGATAATTTTATAGTACAAGTAACTTTATTTTAGTATTCCAATAACATTTTCTTTCCTTAGTTTTCATAGTAAATGCTAGAAAATTAGTTTTTTTTTCTTTTTTTTCAATGTTTGTCCTTCTTTTTCTTTCAAATTGTACATATTTAAGCTTAACATTTTTCTCCCCCTTTATTTTACATGTTAAGACATTTTCAATCAAATAGCCTTTTAAGAGCAAAAGTTTTACTTTCTCTCCCAATGTTTTATTGCCAATGCCATAAATTGAGTTGTTTTGAAATTTTATTTTAAAGTTGTCAACAAATGACCATGATATGTATATAAATAAATATAATAAATGATCAAATTAATTGAAAGCAGAAACAAAATTGATGTTGAACATAAGAGTTTGATATTCATTGATTTCATAAAGGATGTTTTCAAAAAGATGTCTACAAGAATGACAAACATCAAGATGATCAAAATGTATGACATCTATGTTGAAAATTATGTTCCAAAGCCAATCATCAGTCTATTGCTGGTTGAGATATTGTAATTAATTTATTAATTAACAAAAAATATTTTGGCATCTTTTTTCATCACAAGTTTACATCTTTTAATGAACTTCATTATGGTGATGAAGTCCTTAGGACTATTTAGTTTCGATAAAGAAAGAATTTATCGATTAGTCCTTAAATTTATTCACGATCAAATGATAGGCTGTAAATTAAGACGATAGCGTCTATCGAGCATAGATCGCTATATGTCATATAGGTTGGTTGTCCTCTTAACCAAGATGTGTGGAGATACTGGTATGGCATACAGATGAGATATATGGGTACATCATCATTGAAGTGACCAACTTCAGAGCATTCTACTATCGAAATGTCTCTGATGGAATATAGATATAAGTATCCCTTACACCTGAGATCACCTCAGTGACTTGCAAGCAACTCACTGTGCTTTGGTATCGGACTAACTAAATTTCTAATTTAATAGTGGAAGGCTTCTAGGTACAGTCAAGTACTTGCGAAGTTGGAGTATCAAGATGGAATTGACCACTCCAAGAATTGGAGAAAAATATATCACTGTATTTCAATATAGCAAAACCTTGGATAGGATAATCCATCAGATGGATTTGGTATTTTGAAATACAATATGAACAACCTAATCAGAGTTGACAGTTGCACTCTAATGTGTCCTACGAGCATTGTGGTCAAGGAGATGAATTATATGGAAACTATATCCGCATGGGTTCTAAAGATGGTGTTCTACACCTTTGACCTATCCGACCATCAGATATCATTGCTAGATGATCACTTTGATTGGTACAAAAATTTATTTCTATGCTATCAGCTTAGGTTCAAATCTATAAGGTCACACATATTAGAACTTATGATCTGATCAGATGATTGATCAATGATTGAGAATCATTCTAGGGTTAAACAATCAATACGATTGGTGTTTAACCTAGTGCAAGTATTGTAGGAGGATTGATTAGCAATTAAATTGCTAATTAGCTTAATTTGATTAAGCCAATAGACTGAGATTAAGTTTAATTAAATATAATTTAATTAAATTTAATTTGGACTTGATTGGATCAAGTTCAATTAATTTATTGGATAAGCCAAGTGTAAGGAAGAACTAGTCCTAGTCTAACTAGGACTCGAATTAACCCAATTTTTTAATTTGATTAAAAAATAAATTAAAATTTAATTTAATTTAATTTGATTAAAATAAGTTCTTAAATAGGTTAGGCTCTTATTTAATTGGGTTGATTTAATCTTGATTTTATTTGATTAAAAGATCTTGTTTGATCAAGTCAAAATAGGAGTTCTAGTGTGATTAGGACTTCCTATCTTCTTGCGCCACCTTGATCCCAATGCCTCCCATGCTTATTTTTTAGGTATTTTTCATGAAAAATCTCTTTCTTCCTGATTTCCACGCCCCCTCTCTCCCTTCAAATTATATTTGAAAGTTAGGTGGAAGACCAAGTCAAAGAAGGAATTTATTTTGCTTAGAATTCTATGAGATAGAATCCTTATTGACCAAAACATCTTTCCTTAAGTGCCACCCCCTCTTTTAATTAATTATTCTCTTATTCCATGAAAATAATCTTCTTTTTTGTGCACCCTCCCTTGCTGGTCCATGCCAAAAATTATGAAGGAGGCGCCCAAGAGTTAGGCCCCCCAATAACTTTCCATGTTTGGATATTCTTAGTCTAAGAATTTGACCTAACTTAGACTCTTCCTTTTCCCTTTTTATTGGATGAATTTTGTTATGATTTTCTCATGAAATACAGAGCTTTAGGAGAGGTTTGGGATGTGCAAAAATTAGAGGAAGAGGGTTCTTGGGTGTGGGGGTTCCATAAGCACCAAACTAGGTGTCTAGGTGAGAGAAAAGAGAAGAAGAAGAAGAGGGCCTTTTTCTAGGGTAGTTTTATTTTCAATCTCTCCTCCTTTCTTGTGTATTTTTTTTTAGAGTCTCAGATCAGCAAATTCTCATTTTTCTTCTCATATTTTGGAGAGTCTAAATTTCAAAGAAGAGAGCATCAAATCAACCATCGAAGAAGGATCAACATAGTACTATCATGCTGTGCTGATTTTCTACATCGGACTTCAGATTAGAGATCATAGGCTCGTGTGGATGACTCCTAAAAGTCGGATGCGTGTGTAGCTCATAACTTCATCCTCAAGCCCAAATCAATAAGTTAGAACATCCAAACTTGCTCAGGTAATAGATCTTATCTATAAACTTCATACCTACATTTGATGTAGTATAGATCTAGGTTGATTTGATCGACCATTTTTTTATTTAATTTTAATTTTTAATTTAATATCATGCCTTGATCATATAATAGATCTAAGATCTAGGTATTTACATGATTATTTAAATAAATTTTAGATTTATTTAAGTCTTCTACTGCAAGATCTTGAAAAAGTTTCAAGATCTACCTATAAAATCCTAGATCTGATTCCTTCAATTGGTATCAGAGCCTAGGTTCTTATTACATGATTTTTTATACATGTCTAAATTATTTCTCAGATTAGATCTAATTTATAATCTAATTATTAAATCTAAAATTTAAAAAAAATAAAATATTTTAGATTGCATGGACTATCATAAGATTATCCTGCTGTAAAGTTTATTCCTTATAGTGAATAGGTTATCCTAGTACATACTGATCTAAAATATTGATCATAAAATTTTAGATTAGATCTAAGAGATTTTATAATCTAATTAAAAATATTTTAATCTAATTTCAATCATCATAAATGTGTTAGATTTGATCTAGGAGATTTATGATTGATTATTATTGAAACTATTTCAATTACATGAACCTATTTAGATTAGATCTAAAGTAGTTTTATATGTTTATTTTACTTGCATATTGATTATGAATCAAACATGCAACTTGGTTGATAGAACCATATTATAAAAATATTTTATACAAATATGAAAATTATTTTTGAAAAGTCGAACCCCAACCCTCAGCCCAAAACTTAATTGAGAATTAAGAAGTTGATTGATTAGGATCTAAGATTGTGAATTGAAGATCCTAAGACACAAATCATAACACATTGGGTTAAATGGATTAGTGGAGATTAGGTCCATTAATTGGGTTAGACCTAGGGTTAGATTAAAGAATGGACTTAATTAGAGAATTGACTAAATCTAATCAATTATTGTCTTAGATTAGGTCAAGGATTCTCTAGATCAATTACAATAGTTGTAGTTGGTCAAGTCCATGTCTTTAACAAGACCCAAGATGGACTTGATTCTTGGCTATGCGGTCTAGCACGAACTATTAGGTTGATCTAATTGAAACTAATTAAACCAATTGGTGTCTAAGATAAACCAGACCAGTGGTTTTTAATTGGCAGCCCGCTTACCTGGCCATTTTCTGATGGTGTCTAAGGCAAGCCTATGGCAGACCCTTCCTATTGATCAAACTTATCTGACCTTTTGGTGAGATTATGTTTTGATCGGATCGCTTGACTATTCGAGCTAACCCATGTCAGCTAGGTAAATCAGTTTGACTGATTTAGGTGCTCCTAGACCAGTCTATTAATGATCTCCCTTAAGCAAACTTGGTGAAGTTAGTGGGAGGATCATGAAAAGCTGGTTAATCTAACCTACTCACTTCTATAAATAAATTCTCTAAAATTATTAGGTCTCTAAAATGAAATAGTTATATGATAATTGGATCATAGCCTTCCATTAAAGTGGATGATAATGGGTCCATCAGTTGGATAATCATTGGAGGTCCAAAGGCCTGGTGCTTATTAGTTGATGGAATTATCATTCATTATATGATCTCTTGGATACATCTATCTCAATGATGGTCAGGTGGGTCAATCAAAGTTGGGCTTGATCATTCATTGATTGGATGGGCCAAGTATGGTCATGTTAATGGTTGGAGCTAATTGGACCCTTTTCTAAGAAGGCCAAAGCCAACTAATCAGGGCCTGAGAAAAAATTTAATTACTGAAAATTATTTAGAGAAATAATTGGTTATGAACCTACCCTTAGATGTACATGGATGGGCCAACCAAAGTTGGACTTATATACAGTCTATGTGGATTCTAGTATCCACTAAGAAATTAGGATAATTTTCTGAATTGAAGGTAGAGGCTACTAATTCAAATAAAATAGTGGGAGAAATCTTTTGATTAAAGTCCAAATCTTTAGGTTTAATGAATCAATTACTAATTAGGTTTTGATTTTTTTTTGTGTAGACATGGCCACTTCTCTATCGCTTCGATCATTATTGGACAATGATAAGTTGGTGGAATCCAACTTTGGTAGCTAGTACCAAAAGTTGAAGATTATCCTGAAGCATGAACGGATTCTATATGTGCTGACGGATCCTACACCTGAGGAGCTAGCTACTAATGCACGTGAAATAGTCAGAGACACTTATCAAAAGTGGCTCAATGACCAAACCATGATGCACTGCATTATACTGGTTGTGATGAGCAACGAGTTCAGTCGCAAGTTTGAGACAGCTCAGCTAAATGAAATGCTCCAAGTGTTGGAGGTTTTTTTTGGCACATCCGATAACGTTGAGAGGCACAAGACTAGTTGTGCCATCTTCAACGCCAGAATGTGGGATGGTGCCTCTGTCACTGATCATGTATTATACATGATCAAGCTGATAGAGTGCTTGAGCAAGCTCAGCTTTCCCTTGCACAAATAACTTGAGAAAGATGCAATACTGAACTCGTTGCCCAAGTCTTATCTTCCATTCCTTACACATTATAGAATGTCAAAGTCTGAAGTGGACTACCACGGGTTACTGGGATTACTTTAGAACTTTGAGAAGGATCACCAACTCCATAAGGAGTCGATGAACTTAATGAGAAGTTCATCTTATCATTCTCGATCCTTTGAAAAAGGAAAGAAGAATAAGAAGAAGAAAGCCAAGAAGGTGCATGTTCATACTAGGACACCTGTGCAGTCTCAGACCCTAAAGACCAAGCCCGATAAGAGTCAAGCCGAATGCTTCTTTTGCAAGAAGCGGAGACACTGGAAGAGGAACTATCCTCAATACATTACCTCCTTGGACTCGAACAGGTAGAGATAGAAGTAAGCTATTGCTGGGCAAGGTATTTATATGATAACTTCTTGTAATTTCTCTATTTGTGATATTACTGACTAGGTATTGGATATGGATAGCCCTTACCATATTTGCAATTCATTGCAGGGGTTGCAAGTCAATAGAAGATTCGGACAAGGTCAGAGATTCCTAAACATTGGAGATGGAAGATCAGTTCTAGCTTTAGAAATTTTGAAACTTGTATTTGAATCTCATACCGTTGTTCTTAGTGATTATCATTTCTATCCTAGTTTCTTTTTAAATATCATTTTTGTAGATCTTTTGGCCATGAACAATTATGAAATTTCAATAAAGAAATAAGTTTGTAATGTCATTGTGAATGATGTTACTATTTTCTATGGATAATTAAATAATGGTATATATATGTTATCACAACCTATTAATGTAGTCTATTCTACTGGCAAGCATCCTAGATTAAATAGTATATCAAATATCTACTTATGGCATTGTAGGTTAGGTCATATAAATAAGAATAAGATAAATAGATTGACTCAGGAGGGAATCCTCGAAGTTAATAATTGTGAATCAGTTCCAATCTGTGAGTCCTGTCTTCTTGGTAAAATGACCAAGTCATCTTTTACTGAAAAAGGTGAGAGAGCCAAAGAGCTCTTAGTTCTAGTACATATTGATGTATGTAGACCAATAAGCAAAAGTGCCAGAGGTGGATATGCCTATTCATCACTTTCATAGATGATCTATCTAGATATAGATATATCTATCTGATGAAACATAAGTCAAATTCTTTTGAAATGTTCAAACGATTGTGAAGTAAAGTAGAAAAATAAACTAGAAAGAGTATTAAAATTCTTCAGTCTGACTGAGGAGGAGAATATCTTTCTAGTGAGTTTCTCACATATCTAGAAGAGAATGAAATTTTCTCCCAATGGACTCCTCCTGAAATACCATAGCATAATGGTGTGTCTGAAAGGAGGAATCGGACTCTATTAGACATGGTCCGATCCATGATGGGATTTGCCAACTTGTCAATATTCTTTTTGGGATATGCACTTGAATCGACTTGTTATCTAATAAATAGGGTTCCAAGTCTGTAGTTAAAACCCCATATGAGATATGGACAGGACGTAAGCCAGCACTTTCACACCTTAGAGTTTGGGGGTGCCCGACTTATGTCAAACAGTTAGTTATAGAAAAACTTGGACCTATGTCTGATGAGTATACATTCATGGGGTACCCAAAAGAGATCAAAGGATACTATTTCTACCATGCTGATGAACAAAAGGTGTTCGTCAGCCTTAGGGCAACTTTTTTGGAAAAGAAGTTTCTTGATGAAGGAACTGTTGCCTCCAAGGTTGAACTTGATGAAATTTAATAGGTAGAAAGTTCGAGACCGAATGTTGAACCTAAGTTGAATTTGATCAGATCAGATTCGAAGCCTAGTGAACCTGCACCATTAAGACGATCCGATAGAGTACCCTGCCATCTGAATAGATACTATGGATTCTTGGTCAAAGATGGTGATCCCATCGAACTCGATGAGAACAATGAGAATCTGATCACTAATATGGATGCGATATAGAGATCCGACTTTGAGAAATGGCTAGAAGCCATGAGATTCGAAATGGATTTCATGAAGGTCAATGATGTATGGACATTAATTAACCCACCTGAAGGGTTTTAACTCATTGGGTGTAAATGGATCTTCAAAAAGAAGAGGGGTGCAGACGAAAATGTGGAGATCTATAAAGCCTGTCTGATTGCCAAGGGATATCGTCAATGTTATGATATTGACTATGATGAGACGTTCTCTCCTATGGCAATGCTCAAGTCCATTCAGATCATGTTGCCATTACTACCCATCTGGACAATAAGATTTGGCAGATGGATGTGAAGACAACTTTCTTAAATAGAGAGTTGATCAAAGAGATGTATATGATACAACCTAAAGGGTTCATATCCATAGATGAGTCTAAGGTGTGCAAGCTTCAAAGATCCATTTATGGATTGAAGTAGGCATCTTAGAGTTGGAACATGCATTTTAATAAAGTGATCAAAACGTATGGCTTCCTTGCATCCCCGTCCTCCATGCCAAAAATTATGAAGGAGGTAGCTAATGAACATAATTCTCCTTTTTTTGCACCCTCCCTTGCTGGTCCATGCCAAAATTGATATGAAGGCGCCCAACAGTTAGGCCCCCAATAACTTTCCATGTTTGGATATTCTAGTCAAAATTTGACCTAACTTAGACTCTTCCTTTTCCTTTTTATTGGTATATATTTGTTATGATTTTCTCATGAAATACAGAGCTATAGGAGAGGTTTGGATGTGCCAAAAAATTAGAGGAAGAGCTTGGTGGGGTTCCATAAGCACCAACTATCTAGGTGAGAGAAAAGAGAAGAAGAAGAAGAGGGCCTTTTTCTAGGTAGTTTTATTTTCAATCTCTCCTCCTTTCACATTTTTTAGAGTCTCAGATCAGCAAACTCTATTTTTCTTCTCATATTTGAGAGTCTAAATTTCAAAGAAAGAGCATAAATCAACCATCGAAGAAGGATCACATAGTACTATCATGCTGTGCTGATTTTCTACATCGGACTTCAGATTAGAGATCATAGGCTCGTGTGGATGATCCTAAAGTCGAGGTGTGGTAGCTCATAACTTCATCCTCAAGCCCAAATCATAAGTTAGACATCTCAAACTTGCTCAGGTAATAGATCTTAATCTATAAACTTCATTCCTACATGTAGTTATAGATCTAGGGTTGATTTGTATCTGACATTTTTTATTTATTTTAATTTTTAATTTAATATCATGCCTTGATCATATAATAGATCTAAGTCTAGGTATTTACATTGTTATTTAAATAAATTTTAATATTTAAAGTCTTTTTCTGCAGATCTTGAAAAAGTTTCAAGAATCTACCTATAAAATCCTAGATCTGATTCCTTCAATTGGTATCAGAGCCTAGGTTCTTATTACATGATTTTTTATACATGTCTAAATTATTCTCAGATTAGATCAATTTATAATCTAATTATTAAATCTAAATTTAAAAAAAATAAACATTTTTAGTTTGCATGTGCTATCATAAGAATATCCTGCTGTAAAGTTTATTTTAAGTGAATAGGTTATCTAGTACATACTGATCTAATAAATATTGATCATAAATCAATTTCTGATTAGATCTAAGAGATTTTTATTTAATTAAGAAAAATATTTTAATCTAATTTTCTAATCTCATAAAATTGTTTTTAGATTAGATCTAGAATGATCTTATAAATGATTATATTAAAACTATTTCAATTACTATGGTAACCTATATTAGATTAATCATAAGTCAGTAATTTAGTTTATGTTTACTTTTGACTTCACTATTGATTATGAATCAAACATGCAACTTGGTGATAAAATCATGTTATAAAAATATTTTACAAATATGAAAATTATTTTTAAAAAGTCGAACCCCAACCCTCAGCCCAAAACTTAATTGAGAACTAAGAAGTTGATTGATTAGGATCTAAGATTGTGAATTGAAGATCCTAAGACACAAATCATAACACATTGGGTTAAATGGATTAGTGGAGATTAGGTTCATTAATTTGATTAAACCTAAGATTAGATTAAAGAATGGACTTAATTAGAGAATTGACTAAATTCAATCAATTATTGTCTTAGATTAGGTTAAGGATTCTCTAGATCAATTACAATAGTTGTAGTTGGTCAAGTCCATCTCTTTAACAAGACCCAAGATAGACTTGATTCTTGGCTATGCGGTCTAGCACGAAGTATTAGGTTGATCTAATTGAAACTAATTAAACCAATTGGTGTGTAAGATAAACCAGACCAGTGGTTTTTAATTGGCAGCCCGCTTACCTGGCCATTTCTGATGGTGTTTAAGGCAAGCATGGCAGACCCTTCCATTGATCAAACTTATCTGACCTTTTGGTGAGATTATGTTTTGATCGGATCGCTTGACTATTCGAGCTAACCCATGTCAGCTAGGTAAATCAGTTTGACTGATTTAGGTGCTCCTAGACCAGTCTATTAATGATCTCCCTTAGCAAACTTGGTGAAGTAGTGGGAGGATCATGAAAAGCTGGTTAATCTAAACCTACTCATTCATAATAAATTAAATTCTCTAAAATTATTAGGTCTCTAAAATGAAATAGTTATATGATAATTGGATCATAGCCTTCCATTAAAGTGGATGATAATGGGTCCATCAGTTGGATAATCATTGGAGGTCCAAAGCCTGGTCTTATTAGTTGATGAGAATTATCATTCATTATATGATCTCTGGATACATCTATCTCAATGATGGTTCAGGTGTGGGTCAATCAAAGTTGGGCTTGATCATTCATTGATTGATGGGCAAGTATGGTCATTTAATGGTGGAGACTAATTAGGACCCTTTTCTAAGAAGGCCAAAGCCAACTAATCAGGGCTATGAAGAAAAATTTAATTACTGAAAATTATTTAGAGAAATAATTGGTTATGAACCTACCCTTAGATGTACATGGATGGGCCAACCAAAGTTGGACTTATAACAGTCTATGTGGATTCTAGTATCCACTAAGAAATTAGGATAATTTTCTGAATTGAAGGTAGAGGCTACTAATTCAAATAAAATAGTGGAGAAATCTTTTGATTAAAGTCCAAATCTTTAGTTTAATGAATCAATACTAATTAGGTTTTGATTTTTTTTTGTTAGACCATGGCCACTTCTCTATCGCTTCGATCTATTGGACAATGATAAGTTGGTAAATCCCAACTTTTGGCTACTATACCAAAAGTTTAAAGATTATTCCTGAAGCATGAACGGATTCTATATGTGCTGACGGATCCTACACCTGAGGAGCTAGCTACTAATGCACGTGAAATAGTCAGAGACACTTATCAAAAGTGGCTCAATGACCAAACCATGATGCACTGCATGATACTGGTTGTGATGAGCAACGAGTTCAGTCGCAAGTTGAGACAGCTCAGGCTAAATGAAATGCTCCAAGTGTTGAGGTTTTTTTGGCACATCCGATAAACGTTGAGAGGCACAAGACTAGTTGTGCCATCTTCAACGCCAGAATGTGGATGGTGCCCTCTGTCACTGATCATGTATTATACATGATCAAGCTGATAGAGTGCTTGAGCAAGCTCAGCTTTTAATTAAATTTGGTTTGGACTTGGTTGGATCAAGTTCAATTGATTTATTGGATAAGCCAAGTGCAAGGAAGAACTAGTCCTAATCTAACTAGGACTCGGATTAACCTAATTTTCTAATTTGATTAAAAAATAAATCAAAATTAAATTTAATTTAATCTAATTTAATTAAATTCTTAAATGGGTTAGGCCCTTATTTAATTGGGTTGGTTTAATCATGATTTTATTTGGTTGAAAGATCTTGTTTGATCAAGTCAAAATAGGAGTCCTAGTGTGACTAAGACTCCCTATCTCCTTGCGCCACCTTGGTTCCAACGCCCTCCATACCTATTTTTTAGATATTTTTCATAGAAAATCTCTTTCTTTTTGATTTCCATGCCTCCTCTCGCCCTCCAAGTCATATTTGGAAATTAGGTGGAAGACCAAGTCAAAGGAGGAATTGGTTTTGCATAGGATTCTATGAGATAGAATTCTTGTTGATCAAAACATCTTCCATTGAGTGCCACCCCCTCTTTTAATTAATTCTTCTATTATTCTATGAAAATAATCTTCTTTTTTGTGTGCCCTCTCTTTCCGATCCATGCCAAAAATTATGGAGGTGTCCAAGAGTTGGGCACTCCAACAACTTCCCATGTTTGGATATTCCTAGTCTAGAAATTTGACCTAACTTAGACTCTTCTTTTTCTTTATTTACTGGATGAATTTTATTCTAATTTTTTTATGAAATATAGATCTTTGGGAGAGGTTTGGGGTGTGCAAAAATCAAAGGAATGAAGGGAAATCCTGATTTCCCCATCCAGGTTCGTTCAGATCTGATCAGATCAAGAGATATATTTCAAAAAAATTTTCTTTGATCTGTATCAGATCTGGGATGTTTTAGATCTGATTAATATTATTTTAATAAATAAAATAAATAAATATAAATTAAATCAAATTTAATTTACCTGATTTGGGTAATCCTATTACCCTGTTGATGATCCTGTATGCAGCGGAAGGTTCTGGATCTAGCCACGCAAGCGCCTGGCCTCTACCGATATCCACTCAGGCTGGATCTGGAGATCCTCTTCTTCTCTATCACATCTCTAAAAATTAGATCTAGATCTGATCTGAGGATCTTCAAAACTTCTTTTGAAGATCAGCAGTCGTCCTTTGCAGCAGCGCAGCCTTCTTGCTTTTGATCGCCTTTCTCTTGCTTGAATCGCACCAGCAAAAATCCAAAACTCCTTTTGGACATGGAGAGCAAGGGGAGAAGGTGGTTTGGCATGGAGAAGGAGGGGAGAGGCAGCCTTGGGGTGTATGGAAACTCTTAGCTTCAATCTCATGTCATGTAAATCTGAGTTGGGTACAGGGTCTTATTTATAGACTAGCTGTGATCCAACTCCTCTTCTTCCCAACCAATCACAACCCTTTGTGAAATCAGATCTAAATCTGATTGGTGGGAATAGAGTCCCCTGGATTCCTCCTTAGAGGGTGCCTAAGACCAGTCAAAGTTGGTTCTTAGAAGAACTCTAATTGGAATCCAAAAAGGAGATGGAGTCCTTGTCCAACAAGGACTCCTAGGCGCCTCCAACTTGGGCACACGCCTAGGGTGGCGTGCACCCTTCTCCTTGCCAGGTTCTGGCAGGGGGATAGGCCCCCACCAGCTCTCCAATAGGTGCATGACATGTGGTCAAAAGTCAAAGTGTCAATGGTCAATGTTTGACCAGTCAAAGGTAGACTTTTGACCAAAGTCAAAGAACAAGAAATGGCAGGTGACCAAAAATGGCAGGTAATGTCTTATAAAATAAGACAATCTATTCTGACTTGGACAACCTCCAGTCAGACCATATGAAGGCCTCTAATTGAGCACAAACTCCTTTGGCTCAGACAGGACAACTTATTTATGATAGCAAAAGAAGAACGTTAGGTTCAATCGAGTGCTAGCACGATTTTCTTGAACCTAATTGAATCTCATTCAGATCAATTGAACTAGATCAGTTCAATTGATAATCACCAGATTCAAACCCTTATTTGTGTGATCCAGTTAGGTTTAGTTCTGTATGGTAATGGGATATGTCATGATCTCTATCATCGACATCATCGAAACTCCTTTCGATGGATCAGAACTCTTCTGATTCGAACAGCTAGAATGATTGATCATCTAAATCATTCTAATTGCTCCCAAAATCCACCAATGACACCTAGCAGTATATGGTGGCAACCCATCAAAACTGAATACGAACCTCTTGGTGCAGCTACCTGTGTGATTGTACACCAACCTTCTAGATCAATCACCATCCTCGTGATGATCCTATGGTCATGAGCAATTTATGAGTTAATAATGATTATTCATGCCTTAAATTTTCAACTCTTGAAAATATGAATTATCATTGCCATTAACTCAAAGGATGTATCACAGACACTAAATACACATTTATGATAGAAAATAACCCATTTATTGATTTTAGTCAAAATTATAATTTTGCCCCTAGAAGTGTATTACAAGTGTCAGCCAATTCTGGCTTCTAGGGCACATATATCTAACAAGGAAGAGGATCCTTGGGCATGGGGGTTCCATAGGCACCAAACTAGGTGTCTAGGTGAGAGAAAAGAGAAGAAGAAAATGGTCTTCTTCTAAGGCTATTTTATTTTTAATCTCTTCTCCTTTTTTTTGAGTTTTTTTTTAAGAGTCTCAGATCAGCAAACTCTCATCTTCCTTCTCATATTTTGGAGAGTCCAAATTTTAAAGAAGGGAGCATTGGATTGACCATCGAAGAAGGATCAGCACAGTACTAGCATGCTATGCTGATTTTCTGCATCTAACTTCATATCAGAGATCGTAGGCTCGTGTGGATGACTCCTAGAGGTTGGATGCATGTGTGGCTTGTGACTTCATCCTCAAGTCTGGATCAATAAGTTAGAATATCTAAACTTGCTCAAGTAATAGATCTGATCTATAAACTTCATACCTTCATTTGATATAGTGTAGATCTAGGTTGATTTGATCAATCTTTTTCTTTCTTATTTGATTTTAATTTTTAATTTAATATCAATTCTTAATCATATAATAGATCTGAGATCTAGGTATTTGCATGGTTATTTAAATAAATTTTATATTTATTTAAGTCTTTTGCTGCAAGATCTTGAAAAAGTTTCAAGATCAATCTATGAAACCCTAGATCTGGTTCCTTCAATCTATAACTAATAAAAATGGATTTCTAGGAAGTACTAAAGTTCTAAGAAAATAAATCCTAGCATCCTAAGAAGAGTAGGTCAGTATATCTTTAAGAAGAAAATTCAAGTTGACTAGATAGAGAGGGTAGTCTAGTATCTCTAAATAACTAACCTTAGTCATGCATATACTCCCTTGCTAAAGTGATAGCTTGAATCAATCACATTAATTCTTTTCTGACTAATGATTGTGCCTCCATCAGATCTCATCTTATCTATTGTGCCTATGAAGTAAACTTTTTGAATTTTTGCACAAACAAAAAGAATGATTTTGATGAAAATCCTATCGATAAATGTATTTTTTCATCCAATATACCAAATAATCAATTTGAGCTCTCTGAATGATTGATCTATGGAGGTAGAGCTACTTTTGTCTAAACTACTGGATCCTCAATCCTAACATCTATTATAGCATGAGTGTAGATATGCAAAGTGGAATCTTCTAAAGAATATGAAACATGACTAATATGAAGAAGATCCTATTTGTCATAGTAGTCACATTTCTACACTCAGCTGATTGGTATTGATATCCTCAATGCCCTCGACATTATCTCAAACTAACATAATGTTTAAATATATTACTACTTGAGATAATCCAAGGTACTCCTAGCATGCATCCAATATTATCAATATTCATCTCAATCTACATGCCTTTTATTTTGAAAATTAAACTTTCAACTCTCATTTTTATGCAACCATAAAATTCTCTCAATGATCCAAGGTAGGTGGGCAAATCCAAGAAGTAGATAAATTTTTAGCCCATTAATAAATATCCCTAGCGTTCGAGCTAATCTTATATCATCCAATATAATATGGATACTCCAAACTTCTGAGTCTAAATTTTCAATCCTAAACATTATGTTTCCAAAGAATTCTTGAACTGAGTTTAGATAGATCAAAAGAACATGAAATTTCTTAGTCCAATCTCTTAATTTTTTATACAATTAAAATTCTTTTTTGCTTTAGAAATTCAAGGATTATTTTGAAGCTTGGTCCTTCTTTCTTGTATGGGATAATGATTTGAAAAAGCTCTAAATTTTTAAATTTCTATATGAAACTTTCTCTTCCTTTGTGCCAATTACTTCTGAGGTACCATTGGAAAACAAGAACCACAAGGATAAGATAGAAATGAAAAGAAAGATCCAATTTTGATGGGAGTGAGGTTTGAAAGCAATCATGGCTCGAGAAACATGAAAATAGAATAATAAAGTCTTGAAACATTTTCAATTAAGAAATTTATCTCAGACATAGGGGTTGATTCCTTACTGAATAATTTTTCTTCAAGAAACCATGAGTTGACTTCTTAATGCAGAAAATAGTTTAAGAAGTTTTGATTCAAAGTGAATATAGTCAAATTGAATTGGAATATCAATAGTAAATCAATTTAATGATCAAGAATAATATTTGATTTAGAATTTATAAATCAATTTTGAGAATCAAAAATTAATCAATTAAGGATATAATAATTCATCAATTCAAATGAGATCGACTCAAGAGAACACTAGATAATAACTATATAAATTTTGGTTTAACTAAGAAATTTTTCAAATCCTTAAGGGTCAAGCTAAGATGCTATGCAAATGAACAACATCAAGCACACAATCTTTTATGACTAAATATCTTATCTTGATATTCTTAGTTCATGCAATTTATTTTTATAAATTTTGAGAGTTAGATATCTTATGAAAATGTCAAAATTTAATTTGTAAGATTTGCACATAAATGATTTCTTATATGATTAAGCTCATTCTCAATTTATGTTTATCAATTAAGCATAATATGGAGAACTAAGAGAACTGGCTGAATTAAAAAGAATAATGCTCACAAGGCATTTTACAATGCATAGTATAAAAAGCATAGTGATCAATACATTCAAGTATTAGAGCAAAATCACAGCAAATCAAGTCATTCAAATCGTAGAGTGTGATCATTATAAGTATAAATAAATCATCAAAATCAATCATTTAACCTAAGTAAATTCAACAATCAAGATGGTATGATTGGAGACTAAGTTTAGCCTTTACAAACATCATCATCCATCCATCCAAAGCATCCATTTTTAAGAATTGACTCTTTTCATGCCCTTGGATGATTGGCATACCTGCAAAAATTATTTTCTAATTTTTAGTACCCAAGCCATCTTGGATCCATTGGAGTTAGAGCATATGATTTCTTTTGAAATCCAAATTTGTTTAACTAAAGTATGACCAATTTTCTTAATATTATATTCAGAAATTTTATGGCCTACTTTGTTATATTTAAGACATGTAAATGAACTATTTTCAAATGAAGCTTTGCTAAACATATTTTTGATAAATTTTTATTTTCTTAAAAGATTATACCCAATTTCAGCTTTATTGAAAATAGCCTTTTAATTATCTAAAATTGCTTAAAGCTTTTGAGATCCAATTATAAATTTTTCAAGCATAGGCTTCAAGTTTTCAATCTCTTTTCTCAATTTTTCATTTTCTTCCATAAGAGATTTCTTTTCTTCTAACAATTTTTCTTTCTCTTCAATGTAAAGTTTTGATTTTTTAAATTTTTCTTTCAACTTAATATTTTCTTCAACTAAAGATTTTTCAAATTTAAAAAGTACATTCTTTTTTTAAGCTAAAGAATTTATTTCTTTCAAAAAATCTTCTTTTTCACTCAAAAGATTATTTTTTTCATCATTTAAAAGAAGATTTGATCTTTTAAGCTCTTTATTTTTCAGCCTTAAAGTTTTATATTCATTTATTAAATCATTAAAGGCTTCATATAATTCATCAAATATAAATTGGAAAGAGTTCTCTGAATTTACCTTATCTTCATTGATCTTGTAGCACTTTCTTCCTCCTTTTTGTTTCTCATTTCTTTACTTTGCTCCTCCTTAATTAATGCTTTCTTTTTCTTTTGTTTCCTCTTCTTCTTTTTCTTTTCATCCTCATGAGCTATGAGGCATAGGTTGGGGTGAGCTTTCTTAGCTTCTTAGGAGCTTGGTTCTTCTTCTTAATTTGCTCTCCTATAAATTCTTTCTAATTTCTTCCATACATGTTTTGTTGAAATACATGAAGAAATTACATTAAATATATTTAAGTCTAAGGAGCAATAAAGAATGTTCAAGGCCTTAGCATTTAGATGAATTGATTCTCTATCAATAAATGATGTGTTTTGTGTGTGAGGGCCATTGGCAATAATCTTCCATAGATTATAGTCATGTGCTTGAATGAAGATTTTTATCTTAGCTTTTCAATAAGTATAATTTGAACCATCAAATAATGAGGGTCGATCAATGGAATGGCCTTCATTAAATAAAGAATCCATTTAGATCGCCTAGATCTTTAGCTCTTGATGGTTAGGTCAATAACTAATAACAGAGAACCTGCTCTGATACCACTTGTTGCCCAAGGATGGCTACCCAAGAGGGGGGTGAATTGGGTTTCTAAAAATTTGGCCAATTCAAACTCTAATGCTAAATCAAATATGTGCTCCTAATTAAGAGAACTTGAGTGTTTGTGGTGAGCAAGCTAAGTATAGCAGCAAAATCAAAAAGCAACTAAATTATGCAAATTAGTAAAGCAAGAAAAGCAAAGACACAATCAAACATACAAGGATTTTATAGTGGTTCGGTGCAACCCCGCACCTACGTCCACTCCCTAAGCACTCCTTAAAAATTATACTATAATCCTAGATTATAGTATATTATTTTAATCCAAAATCATAAATAAATCTAGTTGGTTGTGTCGGGCTCACCAACCACAACTCTACATCGATAGTTTTTCAGTTTCACTACCAACCCAGTTGGTTTTAACCTAGGATCACCAACCACAATCTTTACACCATCCAATTACTGGCTTGGACTTACCTACACCCCAAGTTTCTTTCCTCCAAAGAAACTTGTAAAGAAATAAAAATACAAGTATAAAAATTCAGCACAAAATAGAAAATAAAAGTTAGAACTCTTTGAAGCTTGAAGAAGTTGCTGTTGGATTGCTCAAATGATGCTTCAACTTCTCTTGAAAAATGCTTGAGAGGATGAGGATGAAGTTGGAGATGATTTTTCTTTAAAAGCTCTCAATTTTGTGCACTAATTTTTCTCTTTTCTCTCTTTTCAATTCATATTCAATAATCCTTACTCAATCTAATGATTTTTTCTTTTAAATCACTTAATCTTACTTTTCAAATATTTCTCTAGCCATTTATACTCTTTATGATGGCTTAAGGATCAGTTCTAACTATTGAAAGCCTTGAAATAGCCATTGGAATGGAGAAATGGCCATTTGAAAAAGCTGCAGAAAACTAGCCATTATGATCACTAGATCAGCTCAGTTTTTGATTGGGTCATCTCAGTCTTAACTAGCTCAGCTCAGTTTATAGCTGAATTAGCTCAGTTCTTTGGTTCTTAAAAAATTGGCTTTCTGTACTTTCTATCTTTTGCTTCCACTAAGATTAGGTTAGCTCAGTCTCAAACTGGATCGGCTCAGTTTTCATACCATGCATGCCAAAGACTGTTTGTGATCCTTTCTTCTTCAAATTTTTTTATAGGTTAAACTTATCCTTTTTATCTTGATTTAATCTTCATTTTGACCTCTTGAAAGATGTATCTATTCTAAAATTTTTTCTCTAAAATCTTGAGTGATGAATCTTCATTTGGATGAGTGAAAATATTTAAAGTTTGTGAGCTCTTAAAATTTATAACTGCATATCCTCACAAACATCATTAGTATTTTAACAATTTATATTCAAATACTTTTGTTATCATCAAAATCAAACTAGGATCAACATACTTATTTTTCTCTTTCATAGTGGAGCTTTGCATGCCCCATGAAGGTGAGCCTTTAGGCTGATCCACATACTTGATTATTCTTATTTTATTTTTTTCTTGCTTTCTACCATAATAATCTAGTACTAGATCCTTAACAAGTAATATCAGAGGAGTTGATATTGAAAAAAATCTAATTTTCTATTATAGGATCGTCCAGATCTGAGTAGATCTGAGGTGGATTTTTCTATAAAAATCTCTATGATCCAATTAGATCTAAGAGTTTTCAGATCTAATCATGATGATCTAATATTAAAAAATTAAAAATAAAATTAAATTAGATTTAATTTTAAGATCTTGTTGGATAATCTGATTACTCTACGATGATCCTATTGGTTCCTGAGGTTCTAGAAGGAGCCATGCACGCGGCTGGCCTCCATCGATATCCACTATGGCAGGATCTAAACATCTTCTCCTTGCAAATCTCTCCTCTAAATATTAGATCTAAATTTAATTTGTAGAACCTTCAAAACTATTTCTGAAGATAGCCTATCCGTCTCATGAACACCATCACATAGATCCTGAATCTTGCACCAAAAACCTTGGACCTTCAACTCAGATTTATGCCTAACATTTTAGGCATGTAGAAGAGAGGGAGAGAGAGGATAGAGGGGGTGTGGGATGTGATAGGGGCGATAGCACTTGGGCATGGAAATTATTTTCATGCGATGCTTCTCTTTGGCGTGAGAAAGGGTTTTAATCCCAAAGCCACCTAGAGTCCCACTTTGATCAAATCACTTATTATTTGATCAAAGGGACTCCAGGGATTATTTTCCATGTCAAAACACCAGATCCCATCTATTTTTATCACCAAAATTGATTCAAAAATGGGGCAACATGAGTAGATACGGAAGAGTCCATTGTGCCTAGGACTCTTCCTTTAAAAGTTTGATCCAAATCAAACTCTATCAAAATCTAGTCAACCACCACCATAAATCACAAAATTTGGCATACCCATAGCATGACTTGAGCCCTATCATATATCTAAAAATCAAATCAAAAGAATTTCTAAAGAACTTTCTAGAAGCATCTGATTAGGCGACCCTTAATTCTCTCAATTAGGTCAAATTTTGATCCTAGTCCAATTACACTAGGAATGGATTTAATTTCCATAATTTATCTGACCTAGACTAGTTTCAGTCAAATAAAAATAAATCCATTCAAGATACAAAAATGAGTCAAATCAAATTTGACTCGATTACGACGAATCAGAAAGATTATAGAAGGAGAAAGCCAGGCTTAATTGTGTGCTAGCATGATTACCTTGAACCTAATTGGATCTAATCCAAATCAATCAAATTGGGTTGCTTAATTGATGACATCCAGATCTAAATCCTTATTTATATGATCTAGTTAGATTCAGTTCCATATGGTAATGAGATATGTCGTGATCTCTATCATCGATATCATCAAAATATCTTTCGATGAATCAGAACTCTTCTGATTCATACAATTAAAATGATTGATCATCAAAATTATTCTAATTGCTTTCAAAATTCACCAGTGATACCTAACAGTATATGGTGGCAATCCATCAGAACTGAAAATAAATCTCTTAGTGTAGCTACCTATGTGATTAGGTTCTTCTATCTTGAGCCCCAACAAGATTAGGGTTAAGGTGAACTCGTCAAACCCAACATCCGTCATATTAATTAATCATTCAATTCGAGTCCGATGTGAAATCCTAATAGAAACTCTTTCTATCATCTTCACTCTGCTATGGCCATGGGCTTAAGAACTTAATCTCATGATTATCATAGAGCTACTCCTCATCTATCGAGGTAGATAGATCTCCTATCACTACTACCAAAAAGAAATATGATAGCAGTTTGTAACCGCTGTCGTAGCCCAACAAACCACTGCCATAGGCTATGATAGTGATTTTCTAACCGCTGCTACTGCGGCCGTTGTCGTAGCTCTATGGCAGTGGTTGTTAGAACCACTACCATAGATGGTCTATTACAGCGGTTTATAAACCACTGCAATAGATCGACCTATCGCAGCGGTTATGTAACCACTGCCATAGAATATCTATAGCAATAGATACATAACCACTATCATAGATAATCTATAGCAGCAATTTCTTAACCGCTGTCATAAGTCTAGTGTAGTGATTGGCATTGGACCTATGGCAGCGGTTGGCATGGATATGACAATGGTTATAAAACCACTGCCGTAGATCTTGAATAATTAAAAAAATAAAATTTTTATTTTTTATATATTTTATCTGATAAATATAGATATAATATAAGAAAATATAATAAATATAAAAATTATTCTAAAATACTAAAATTTTATTATCAAATAAAATTTAATATAATATTTTTTAAAAAAATTAAAATACATCAAAAGTCTCCTAAATCTACATCATCATCATCATCATCACCGGGAGCCAAAGTCGGAGCTGGAGTTGGAGCCGAAGCTAGAGCTGGAATGCGGGCCAATATATTCTCGAAGCTTGTGACTCCAAAATACGCACTGAGCATCGACATCATGTCTCTTACGATGCCCTCCAGATGAGATGCACGCTCCTCAACCCGATCTGCCTGCATGGCAGCATGATCTGCCCATACCAATGCCTCCTCAAGCTCCTCCTGACTGAAGACACCAAAAGTCTGTGAGGAGATGCTTGCCTCGGACCAGTAGCTCATCGACGTGTGTCTAGGCCTACATCAAATCCTCCTAGAGTGCTCAAGCCCCAAGACCTGAGACAGATGGTCATGGAACCCAGAGGTATTCGGACCCTTGCTTGTGAGCACATCTAACTGATCCTATAATTATAAATTAAAATAAAATTTTATAAGAAATACTATAATACTAATTATATATACTAATATATTTAAAACTTTAAAAATATGCCCAATCGTGGCGTTTATCGACCTGCCCATCTTGTCCGTGCGGCTAGATCGAAAGATCTCACTATGGCTGGGCATCACTCCATCTCTCATTAGCTATAACAAAGAATAAATTTATCAAAAAGATGATAAAAAATATGAATTTAATTTTTCTAGTAAGATTTAGAATTAATTACCTCTTTATGGATACGATTGGCCATAGACTCATGGCCTAAAGTGTGCGCATACTCTTGGGCTGCACGATTCTCCCAGTTCTAATGGGAGGTAGCCTAACAAGTATTCAAATAAATAATAAATATTTAAAAAATATTTAAATAAAATTTTAAGCGTATTAAAAAATTGAAAAGTTAGGAATTTTATCTCGAACTTCTGGCACCTCCAGTGTCTAACCATCCTCTCCCACTGACTCAGACAACAATCCTATAGCCAGAGAACAAGCTCCTTCAGAGTGTCTCATCGGTGCTCGAGCCATCCTCTATGAAGTTTAACCTTGTAACCCCAGTACAACTCTTCGATCTTCTTCAGTCAAACATCTCGAGCCCTCTCATGATTGGAAAAGTCGTACCTCCTCTGCATAAATTTATCAAAAATTAGTTACAAAATTATGCTAATCAAACATATATAGTGTAAACATATAAAATATATAAATATAACTAAGATATGCGTACTTACCCATATCTCCTCTCATACCCAATTTTTGACGGCAGCATCCATCGAATGCCAGTCTTTGGACTCTATAGGAATGATGTCTGACCACCTCACAAGCACTCCAAAAAAGGAATGCATCTCCCACGTGGTCTTTTCTATCGGTGTCCCCTCCATATCATACTTTACCATCATCTGATGCTGGCGGTTCCACACGTGTGCCATACGTGTGGGACCGTAAAATGTCTGACTGAATGATGCACCTATAATTCAAATATGTTATGCAAATATATAAGTATATAAATACTATATAAAAAATAAAGTTGTACTAATATAATAAAAATGTACACTCAGATGCCTATGATGGTAGAAGCTCAGCTGTCGGTGGAGTAGATACCACTGGTGGAGTAGATGCTGTCGGTGGAGTAGATGCCGATGGTGAAGATCCTTGAGTAGTCGATGTCGAGGTGGACGAAGTATGCTCCGTTGCTCCTTGGATGCTGAACTGCCCATAACCCACCAAAAGGCAGGGGTGAAAGCTAGATGGCATTTTGGTGCCATCATGACCTGTAATGTTAATGAATATTAATCAATATAACATCATGATATATCAAATTCTATTCGCTCGAAAGCAGCTCTGTACCTAAGACAACCAGCTCCATGCCTGAAACATTCGGCTAAGGTCCTCCCCCAGTCGGCTCGATCATGACCCGAGCTGGCTCGACTGCATATCCGAGCTGGCTCGACTGTGTGCCATCCCCTCGATCACTCCCTCTCTCACCAGTGATGATGGCGAGGCCAAACCCCTCCCTTCCAGCTTTTCCATCTCTTAATCTTCCTCTCTTCCTCTCTCGATCTCCCTCATCGAGAAGGCCAAACCCCATCCCTCCCTCTCTCACTCTCTCGATCTCCTTCATCGGCAAGGCTAGACCCCATCCCTTCCAGTGATGTCGACGAGGCTAGACCCCCTCCCTCGCTCTCTCGATCTCTCACTCTCCCTCTCTCGATCTCCCTCGTCGGTAAGGTCGGACCCCCTCCCTCCCAATGATGGCGGCGAGATCGGATCCCTCCCTTCCTCTCTCAAGTACAAATCCATCGGGTATTTGGAATTGGATCCAGTACCAATAATTAAAATTAGGTCTAGATCTGAATATTCAGATTTTGATCCAAACCCAACCCATTGATAGATCTAGTCCACAACCGCCGACATGGCACGACCCAAGGCTACCACCACGACACGGCCCAAAAATTATAGCATACAGATAATTATAATATTTATAATAAATATTTATAATATTTATTATAAATATTCTATAAATTATTATAAATATATATGATTAATAACTAATACTATAAAATTAAAAAAAAATTATACCTACAGCTATAAAGAGTGGGTTACACCGAAAGCTCTGAGGATCGCTGGCGATGATGCTAGAGGAGGACGACGGCATTAGAGGTAACCTATGAAACAAAAGTAAGATAGTGAGATAGAGAAGAGAGAAAAAAAAGAAAAAGAGAGAGAGCAGGGGCGGCCGGAGATGGGGGGCCATGGGGAGGGGCACAGTGACAAGGAGGCCGAAGGAGGCTTCGCACTCGATCGGGGGAGGGTTAAAAATAGTGGTGGTGGTCGAGGGGGTGGGGTTCGTGGGAGCCGAAGGAGGGTCGGATGGAGGTTTGCTGGAGGGGGGTTCGCTGGGGACCGAGGGAGGGTCGGATGAAGGGGCGGGGGGTGGGGTTTTATGGGGCCAAGCGAGGATGGAGGGGGGTTCGCCGAAGGGGGGATTTCGTAGGGGGCTAAGAGAGGGTTTGATGAGGATTCGCCAGAGGGGGGTTTCGCTGGGGGTCGAGGGAGGGTCGGATGGAGGTTAGGGGGCCAGGTTGGGTGATGGGTGGCGGGGAGTGGCGACTGGGGATGAGGGGTCGGAGAGGGAGGGGGAAGGAGGGGCGGCGCCGATCGAGGGGGAAGGAGGGGCGACGTCAGTTGGGAGGGGAGGAGGATTGATGCCGATCGGGGGAGAGGAGGGGCGATGCTGGTCGGGGGGGAGGAGCCTCACCGATGACGGAAAGAAGGGGGGAGAGAGAACGAGAGAGATTAAGCACGCATGGAAGAAAAGTGAAAATTTAAAAATTTTTAACCTAACCTATGGCAGCAGTTATCGAACCGCTGCCATAGATCTATGATAGCGGTTACCCAAAATCGCTGCCATAGATCTATGGCAGTGGTTCTATAACCACTGCCGTAGATCTATAGCAACGATTTTTGATAACCACTACCATAGGTAGAAAATGATTTTTTCTTATTTTTTTCTAAATATTATATAATTTTAAAATTTAATATCCATCTTCATCATTCATTATCTAAATAGTTATCATTAGAGTATCATCACAAAAGATCGCCTTGATCCGACGGCCCTAGCTTCATCAATCAAAAAAATTTGATTTCAATGATCACGAACGATGATGCGATGATCTGATAGATGAAGATCTTTTGATGGATCTAAAAATCTACAATGATGATCTCGATGATGTTTATAGCATACTATCAAAGTTTTACTTCAATCGGATATCGTTATCATGATCAATTTAGTATGAAATAATTTTGACTGTTAAATTAGAAACAAGCGATCGAAGGGTTCAATGGCATCCGATTATGAGATAATTTTTTAGTTAAATAATCTTTGTTATAATTTTAAATATTTTATATAGTGATAGTAAAATTTAAATCATTTTCATATAAACTATTCATGTTAAGCAGATATTGCAAAAGCACAAGCATAACAACCAATGAAGTTTCAGAATGGTTATCAGGAGATGTATAGTTTTAGATCGTTCTTCATCTCACGAGTTAAATTTTGTAATCACCACCACAAAAAATAATAAAAATAGTAGCCAAGATCATTTATAAAAAAAATATCTCATAATCAGACACCATTTGGTTCTTTGATTAATCATTTATCATTTAACAATTGAAACTAATCTATACTAAATTAATCAAGATAACGATATTCAATTGAAGTGAAATTTTGATAGTACACTACAAACATCATCGAGATCATCATTGTAGATTTTCAAATCCATCAAAGGTCTTCATCTATCAGATCATCGCATCATCATTCATGATCATCGAAATCAAATTTTTTTTATCGATGAAGCTAGGGCCATCGGATCGAGGTGATCTTTTACGATGATACTCTAATGATAATTATTTAGATAATGAATGATGAAGATTGATATTAAATTTTAAATTATATAATATTTAAAGAAAATATATATATATATATATATATATATATATATGATAGTGGTTATAATTAACCACTGCCATAAATCAGATTATAGCAGTGGTTCCTACTAACCGCTGCTATAAGTTCGACTTATGATAGCAGTTACAATGAACCGCTACTATAGATCGATCTATGATAGTAATTTTTTATAACCGCTGCTATAGGTCCGACCTATAGCAGCAGTTAACGAAAATCACTGTCGTAGGTGCTATGGCAGCAGTTTCAAAAACCGCTTCTATAGTAAGCACTGCCATAGGCCATTTTTGTAGTAGTGTATTGGTGCAATTCAATTCCTATAATGAACATGCTATAGCCAACATACACCTCAAGATTTCAAATGGCTAGGAGACCGAGTTATGGTGTAATAAAACTATAACACCCATAAGATGAACTATCGATGCACCTCAGATCAAAGAATCAGACACACCACTGCAGCATCAAGCCAGTCATCGATGAGAAGGTAGACTTTCTTATGACTGCTCGAGATGGTCACGCTCAGTGCCCTCATTCTCTAACGAGTATTTGTACTCTAACTTCAGTATCTCTATACCATAGACTCAAGACATATCTATCCTAAGAAAGCAATCATACACCAACCTTCTGGATCGATCATCATTCTCATGATGATCCTACAGTCAGAAGCAATTTATGAGTTAATTATAAAAATTCATGTCTTAAATTTTTAATTTTTAAAAATATGAATCATCGTTACCATTAACTCAAAAGATATATCATAGATACTTTAAATACATATTATGATAGAAAATAATTTTTTATTAATTTATGTCAAAATTATAAAATTGCTCTTAGAAGTATATTACAAATGTTTAGCCAATCTGGCTTCTAGGGCACACATCTAACAAACTTTCACTTAACCTAAAGTCAATTAGGTACAAATCTAAGTCCCATCTTCTCAAGATGGGCTTCGATCTTCTGCTGGCTCAATGCTTTATCAGCGGATCAGTCGCATTATTTGTAGCATCGACTCTCTTGACCTCGACATATCTCTTCTCGAGGTAATCATGGATGAAGTGGTATCATCACTCGATGTGCTTGAATTTTTTATGAGACCTCGACTCCTTAGCTAGGGCTATGGTGCCATTATTGTCGCAGTACAGAGGGACGGCATTCGATGGCATCATTTTGAGCTCTGTGATAAACTTTTTATACCAAAATGCCTCCAAGCCTTCGATGCAGCAATATACTCTACTTCTATGGTGGAGTCTGCTATCACCATCTGCTTAAAACTCTTTCAATTGATAACTCCACCATCACAAATAAATAGACTTCTAGATATTGACTTTTGATCATCTATGTCAGACATTAAATCTGAGTCTGTATACCTCTGGACCTGAAGTTCTCTATTACCAAAAATTAGAAACATATCCTTAGTCCTTCTCAAGTACTTAAGGATACATTTCATAGAAGTTTAGTGCTTTTCACCTAGATTTGATTGATACCTACTCATGACACTTACAGCATGGGCAATATCAGATCGTGTACATGGCATGGCATACATGTGTGTGAAGATTTATGGTGCTCCCAAGCCTTGGGAGGCCACGAAAAGAGTCAAGGTGTTGGCTTCAGAGATTCTAGAGGCTTGGTTGGTGCTTTAAAGACCTGGGATACAAGATGAAGCAAGAAATCAAAGTCGGAGAATCAAGACTACATAAAGAATATTTTCTACAGGTTAGCCAGCTCAGTCCAAAACTGGGTCGGCTAAGTCTCAGTGCATAGGTAAAATAGAGAACTATCCATTTGGGACTGCTGGCATGGCACAAAACTAGGTCGGCTCAATTTTAGACTGAAACGACCTAGTGAAACATAGCCAGCTCAATGCCAAGATTGAGTCGACTCAATGCACGAGCAGAGTTACATGAGGGTCTATTTTGGATTAGGGTCTGAGTTGATCCTAGGGGTGTTAAGGCCTAGTTTGAGAGGTCTTAAGGGGGTTAATTAATGTATGGATTGAGATTAGATCCAGGGGATGAGAGCATGTGAGACTTGGGCTCGGTGAGTGCTTTCATGTATTGGGTTAGCCAGAAGAGTTTTTGGTCAGGCCTAATGGCTATGTATAAATACATAAATTATATTTGGGTTTTAAGGTTGAAATCAATACAGACCTTTTCTCCCTCAACTCTCTTCTTCTCTTCTCTCTAGAGTTGCCACCATAGGATTCTTGAAGAAGCCCTAGAGAAGGGGGCGTCTCCCTCAAGCCCAAGGAGGGAGGCACCCCATCACAGATTCAGATGGAGGATCAATGGTTTGCTATCCATAGAGAATGTCATAGATTCCTTCAGGTCCGTGCTAAATATTAGGGGCTTTCGCATTATGGTATTGGTGCTTGTGATGTCAAGGGTGATTGACGTTCGAGCAATATCATGGGTCTACAATTTGGTATCAGAGCTAGGTGATGCCTGGGATGTTGTGGATTAACAAAGTTACGTAAGGGTCTATTTTGAGCTAGGATCTAGGTTGATCCTAAGGGTCTTAAGGCCTAGTTTGAAAGATCTTAAGAGGGCTAATTCATATATGGGTCGGGTCTAGATCCAGAGGATGAGAGCATGGAAGACATGATTGTACATGGGCCCGGTGAGTGCTTTTATGTATTGGGTTAGTCGAAAAGTTTTTTGGTCAGGCCTAATGGCTATGTATAAATACATAGGTTGTATTAGGGTTTCATTATGTTGTGCAATACAGACCTTTTCTTTCTCAACTCTTTTCTTCTCTTGTCTCTAGAATTGCCATCTTAGGATTCTTGAAGAAGCCCTAGAGAAGGGGGACATCTCCCTCAAGCCCAAGAAGGGAGGTGCCCCATCATAGATCCAGGTGGAAGATCGATGGTTTACTGCCCATAGAGAATGTCACAAGTTCCTTCAGATCCATGCTAAAGATCAGGAGCTTCTGAAATATGGTATCAGGGCTTGTGATGCCAAGTATGATTGGCGTTTGAGCGATATCATAGAACATCAATTAGTATCAAAAAGAGGTGATGCCAGTTGGTCCACTTACATCTGGTATCAGAGCCAAGTTTCAGAGCCTGATGGTGCATGGAAGGGAAGGAGAAGTCGTACAAGATGAAATCAAAAATCTGCACAAGGATTCCACGGTATATCTCAAATCTATCTTTGTTATTGCTGTGGTTTGGCCAATCGGGAGCAGCAGGTTAAAGATTGAGGTTGAGAGGATTAACAGAAAGGGATTTTCTCAGGGTGGAAGGATTTGGTGCATGATTTGTTAATCGATCATGGTAGAAAGGCCAGGGTATATGATGGTTATGTGACAGGCAGGGAGCGCTGGAGTGCTGTAGTAGCATTTTCCTAGAGATGCAGGGCTGAGAGAGGCTCAACGATGCAACAGCTGAGGGAGGTATCTCAGTAGATAGCATCAGGGTTCTCTAGAAATATGGGCCGTGTAGGGCTACTAAAGAGAGATTTTCTAAGACATAATGATCGAAGGAATGCTGAAGAAGCGACTATACATCCTTCGGTGTTAGAAAGATGGGAAAGTAGTCAGAGATGTATTCAGCAGTTCGACCAGAGTATGAATTTGCGAAGCCTTGGGAGTGATGGAGATGGATGATCCATGGAGGTCCAGCAGGTTAGGACTAGACGACTGTAGAGTGGCATAGAGATGAGTCAGGGAGCACTGGAGTGCTGCAGGAGTGCTACCCTAGAGGAACAGGGGCTGAGAGAGGCTCGACAGTGTAGCAGTAGAAGAGTGTATCTCAGTAGATGGTGTTAGAAGCTTCTTAAGGAGATCGGGAGCAAGTCCCAAGGAGAGCTAGAAGGTCACAGGAAGTGCCAGGAGGTCTCAGACAGTTGGAAGTATCATGGATCAGGTTTCTTCTGCAAGAGCATCAGGAAGAGTCGTGGTTCCAGTGGAGGATGGTTCTCTGGGCGCAACTGAAGTGATGGCTGGTATAGGGGCAGAAGAGAAGGACTAGGGTGGAATTTTCTAGGGTTCAGTCATTGGATTCAGAAGAGTTGGATGAGCTGAGGTGCCCATGGGTTGTGGAGGTATCCGAGACAGCTTCGAAGGGGTCCACAGAGTGTGAAGGGTTCGAAGGGGCAGCAATGGTATTCAAGGTGCAGCGGCAAGCCAAGTAGTGTAGTGTTGGATGGTTGGCCTCGAGAAACTTGATGACAGAGTCGGCTTCTACAGCATCAGATGGACTTTGGATATAGGTGGAGCTCCGAAGAGGTGGCTTCACAATTAGAGAGGAATTTGACATGAGTTCAGAGTAGAGGGATGCGGGAGGATCGATATCCTAGCATCAGCACTGATGATACACAGTTCCAGGTGGAGCGACATGTGCAGGAAGACAGGCATAGTTCTAAGGAGACTATGTCAGGGCTTGTAGCGAGTACTGGTATAGGAATGTTGCGATTTCTCCAAGAAAGTTCAGAAAAAGTAATGTAGCTACTAAGCAAAAGAGATCCTATAATTTCAAGATGGTGCAGAGGTGCAAGTCAAGATCTTCAGCGGTAGAGATGGTCATCCCAAAGGCCTTAAGGATGCACAATAGTTGAAGAGAATTGGCAGAGGCGATGATTGCATAAGAGGCTGTCGAGTGCGCAGGAACAGCAGGATCATGCAGGAGGTCATTGCTGAGGGGTTTGCCAAGGCTTGGGAGCACCAAGGTGGAGATTGTGAAGATTTATGGTACTCCCAAGCCTTGGGAGGCCATGGGCGGAGCTAGGGTGAGGGCTCCGAGGAGGCTAGGATAGGTGTGGTCCTAGGATAAGGACAGGAGTTGTCCTAGGATGAAGATGGCATGTAGCTCTTCATAGGCTTGAGGTTCAAGTATTGAGGACCTCAAGGGGCTTAGTTGGTGCTTCGAAGACCTGAGACACAAGATGGAGCAAGAAATCAAAGCTGGAGCTTGAAGGCTGCAGAAAAAGAATTTTCTATAGGTTAGCCGACTCAATCAAAAATTCGGTTGGCTAAGTCTCAGAGCATAGCCAAAATAGAGAGCTGAGCATTCGAAACTATTGGCACGACACAGGACTGGACTAACTCAGTTTTGGATTGAGCCAACCCAGTAGAGCTTAGCCGGCTCAGTGCTGAGACTGAGCCGGCTTAGTGCGCAGGCAGAGTTATGCGAGGGTCTATTTTGAGCTAGGATCTAGATTGATCCTAGGGGTCTTAAGGCCTGATTTGAAAGGTCTTAAGGAGGCTAAATCATGTATGGGTCGGGTCTAGATCTAGAGGATGAGAGTATGGAAGACATGGGTGTACATGGCCTCGGTGAGTGCTTTCATGTATTGGGTTAGCCGAAGAGTTTTTTGGTCAGGCCTAATGGCTATGTATAAATACATAGGCTATATTAGGGTTTCATTATGCTGTGGAATACAGACCTTTTCTCCCTCAACTCTCTTCTTTTCTTCTCTCTAGAATTGCAGCCCTAGGATTCTTGAAGAAGTCCTAGAGAAGGGGGCATCTCCCTCAAGTCCAAAGAGGGAGGCATCCCATCATAGATCCAGGTGGAGGATCGGTGGTTTACAGCCCATAGAGAATGTCATAGGTTCCTTCATATCCGTGCTAAAGATCAGGAGCTTCCACAATATGGTATCGGAGCTTATGATGCCAAGGATGATTGGCATTCGAGCGATATCATGGAACATCAATTGGTATCAGAAAGAGGTGATGCCAGTTGGTGCACTTACATAATTCATGTATGGATTGGGATTAGATCCAGGGGATGAAAGCATGTGAGACTTGGGCTCGGTGAATGCTTTTATGTATTGGGTTAGCCAAGAGAGTTTTTGGTCGGGCCTAATGGCTATGTATAAATACATAGGTTGTATTTGGGTTTTAAGGTTGAAATCAATACAGACCTTTTCTTCCTCAACTCTCTTCTTCTCTTCTCTCTAGAGTTGCCGCCCTAAGGTTCTTGAAGAAGTCCTAGAGAAGGGGGCATCTCCCTCAAGCCCAAGGAGGGAGATGCCCCATCACAGATCCAGGTGGAGGATCGGTGATTTGCTGCCCATAGAGAACATCACAGGTTCCTTCAGATCCATGCTAGAGATCAGGGGCTTCCGCAATATGGTATCAGTGCTTGTGATGTCAAGGATGATTGGTGTTCGAGCGATATCATGGATCTACAATTTGGTATCAGAGCTAGGTGATGCTTGCGATATTATGGATGGCAATATGAGGCTCCCTATTGTCGAAGCATAAGGGATCTTGCTCATGCATTCAATCTCCTCAGGTGTGCTAGGGCACATCTTCTTAGAGAGATGAAGGCCATGTCTAAAGGGTACCAATTTTCTCTTTGAGTTTTTCATGCTGAACCTCTTCAGTACCTTCTCTATGTACATTTTTTATGAGAGACCCAGCATCCTATTCGATCTATCCCTATAGACCTTAATTTTCAGAATAAAGGATGTCTCTCCTAGATCTTTCATAGAAAACTCCTTAGACAACTACATTTTAACGGTAGTCAACATGAAAATATCATTTCCAATTAGGAGAATGTCATCCATGTACAGTACAAGAAAGACAATAGTGCTCCTACTGATCTTTTTGAAAATATAGGACTCCTCATTCTTGATAAATCCAAATGATTTAATTATATCATTAAAATGAACATTCTAGCTCCGAGATGCTTGCTTAAGTCTATATATGGATCTTTACAGCTTGCATATCTTATGATCATCACACTAGATGTGAAACCTAGCGACTGTTCCATATAGATATCTTCCTCAAAATATCCATTTAAGAATGCCATTTTCACGTCCATCTACCATATTTCGTAATTAAAATAGACAACAATAGCAAGCAATGTGCAGATAGACTTGAGCATGGCTACTGGCGAAAAAGTATCTTGATAGTCAATGCCTTCATGCTGACTATATCCTTTTGCTACAAGCCTTGCTTTGAATGTCTCTATATTCTCATCAGTATCTATCTTTCTCTTGAAGATCTATTTACACCCAATAGGTACTATACCTTCAAGTGGATCTACCAAGATCCAGACAGTTCAAATGCATTGAGTCAACTCTAACTTCATTGCTTCTAACCATTTCTCGAAGTCGCTATCTAATATCGTCTCGTCATAGATTTTGGGATCATCACCATGAACCCCATTTTCTATGAGGAAATTTTCTCTACGTCCTCTGAGATAGTACTTAAGCACCTTTCAGGAGGATGAGAAATTCTACTTGATCTACGAGGTGGAAGAGGTAGTGTCTGGGTTGGCTCAATCTGATTAGGTTCCATAGGTTCTTTAGCTCATGGCTCTTGGGAGACTTTCTCCTCGAGCCTAATCTACCTTCTAATGCCACCATTTTGAATAAACTATTTTTCAAGAAAGATGGCATATCGACTCACAATCACATTATGATCTTCCAAAAGATAGAAATAATATCCTCATGATTCTTTAGGATATCCAATAAACCAAGCTATAAAGGACCTAGACTCTAATTTGTCTGCCTATTATCTCTTGTCATGGGCTGAACAATCCTAAATTCTAAGATGACTCAGACTTGATTTCTTACCATATCATATCTCATACGATGTGGTAAGAATAATTTTAGAGAAAACCTTATTCAGTAAATATATAGCGATCTTCAGACTATGTTCCCAAAGAAACTCAGGAAGATCCATGAAACTCATCATGGATCGGACCATATCAAATAGAGTCCAGTTTCTCCATTTTGAAACCTCATTGAGTTGAGATATTCCAGGTGGAGTCCATTTAGAGACTATGTCATTATCCTTAAGATAGTCTAGGAATTTTTGACTAAAGTATTCGCCTCCTCGATCTAATCGAAAAATCTTAATGAATTTTCTTGTTTATTTTTCTACTTCAAGTCTGAATTCTTTGAACCTTCAAAAGCTTCAAACTTATGTCGCATCAAGTACACATATCCATACCGAGATAGATCATCGGTAAAGATGATGAAGTAGACATAATTATCTCTAGTCGACACATCAAATGGGCCGCACACATCTATGTGTACCAGGACAAATAGGTCTGTGGCCCTTTCCCATGTCCTATAAAAGGGAGCTTGGTCATTTTGCTATGAAGGCATGATTCACAAATCGGATATGACTCAGAAGTCAACGGACTCAATAGCCCGATTTTTTTCAATTTGTTAACCCTATCTTCAGCTATATGACCTAGCCTGGTGCCAAAGATACCTATCATTTAGACTATCCCTAGGTTGCTTTGATCCTATGGCATTCATATTTTGCTTGATATTAAAAATAGAAATATCAATATGTAATTGATAGAGACCATTTATAAGAAAACCACTTGCAATTTTATTTCTTTCATAAAGAATATTACAATGGTCCTTAAGAAAACTAATTACATAGCCTTCTTGTGCTAACATGAAATTGAAATCAAATTCCTGCTTGCTATAGGCATATAAAAATAATCTCTAAGAGCTAGATCTAATCCTGATAATAATCGAAGAGGGTAGATTCCCACGGTCATAGCAGCAACTCTTGCTCCATTTTCGATGCGTAGGATCATCTCATCATCCCTCAACCTCCTGCTATCCTCAAGACCTTGCATAGAAGTGCTCAAGTGAGCACTAAAACCAGAGTCAAGCATCCAACTGGATGCAAAAGAAATCGTAAGGTAAGATTCTATAACAAGCATACCTCCAGAAGGACCTACCTCCTTTTTGTTCTTTAGGCTGGCCAGGTAGAGAGGGCAGATCCATTTCTATTAGCCATCTGTATTGCAATGAAAATATTTTTTCTTATCAGCGGCCTTCTTCTTCTTTCCACTATCCACCTTCTGCTTCTTCATGGACTTCTTCTTCTTTTCAAAAGATTTTCTCTTAAAAGAAGTCTGCTCCACAGCAAGCACTAAGCCCTTTGAACCTTTCATAGAGAGCTCAGTAGTAACCAACATATTCATAAGTTCAGCCAAGGTATTTAAAAGTTTATGTATATGGTAGTTCATGATGAACTATCCATACGCATCAGTCAAAGACTGCAAAATTATATCAATCTATAAATCCTGATCGAACTTGACATCGAGCTTCTCAAGCTCTTCTAAGTCCTTGATTATCATCAGACAATGATCTTGGATCGACTGTCCATCACGCATCTAAGTCTTAAGAAGTCTTTTAGTGACTTGATATTTGGTTGCACGACTCTATTCACCAAATAACTCTTGTAGATGAGCCAACATTTGGCGGCTAGTCTTAATGTCTTCATGTTGGCGCTGGAGCTCATCAGATATCGAGCCCAACATGTAATACCTGGCTTTGTTATCTTCATCTATCCATTCTTTTAGAGATGCTCTCTGATCAACGGATGGACGTGCCAGTAAAATGAAAGAATCCTATTCTAACACATGAGTCAACTTCTTAGAATCCAAAATAATTTTGAAGTTTCGGAGTCAATCCTTTTAGTTGGATCTGGTCAGTCTATGGGTGTCCAGAATATGGGCTAGTGGGTTGGATGCAGACATTTTTTTGTAGAGAGTCAAAGTTTTTAGTTAGATTTTATAATTAAACTTAACCAATTTATTTAGGGGTTTCATTTTTAAATAAATTAGGCTCTCACTATTTACTCGGATCCCTACACTTCATTGGTAGAGATGCAAAAATCTATATGATTATTAATTTCTAGTGGATGGTGCGGTCCTACCAACTGGCTCACCATCTCACCTAATAGTTATTGGTGAAGGGTCAACTGATGAGTGGATAACTCTTGTGCAATGATTCTCTAATCATGGTGCAACCAAATCTAATCTCTAATTCATGAAGCTTACTATGCCCAAAATATTGCTCCATTCCTTAGTTAAGTTAGATCCACCATTTGCACGAATTAAATTCTTAATTGGATCTCTCACCGTATCTAAAATATTGAGTCCAATCCATCCTCCAACCCATAGCATCCAATGCCTAATAGATATGGTTGCATCTTTTCGATGTAACTGAACCACTATATCTAGTCAATAATAATCAACCTAGAAAAGAGCCCGCACATCTACAATGGTGGAAGGCCTTAGACTTAATATTTTCTGAGAAAGATTTAATTTAGGTCTCTTTAAATTTGACTTGACTTAGTCATAACAATTATGACTAACCTAATGGCATGGGTTGACTCAAATTATTAGCCACCTCAAATTAGAATGGGTTGACACAAATGGCCAGATAAGTGAGCTTGATGGAAGGGATATACCATTAACTCGATAAGAACGCATTCAGATCGAGTAGCTCCTAATTAAAAATCAGTCGATCGTATCTGCCAGACTTACCTTAGACACCAAATTATCGAATCAAAATCAATCAAATTAGTCTACAATCTAGGCTCGAACTGCAGAGCCAAATTAGGACTTGACTTGATCGAGTCATATGTCAATGTGATTTAATCTTGACCCAGACTTAATTCTATTAGGTTGGTCAATTCTAAACTTTCTTTGATCCCACCTAACCAACTCTTGATTCGATTTGATTAACCGCTAGACCTAATTGAGCTACCCAAGTCCGAACCCAATTTTATGAAGATATTTTAGATCTAAAAATTTATAATTTTTAGATCTAATCAATTTTATAATCTTAATTCTTAATTAAGTTTTGGATTCATGAATAAAATATATAATAAAATTCTAGGATTTTAGGATCTAGGATTTTACAGAAAATAAATTCTAATTTTTTATTAAGGACGAACGTATAGCATCCCTACACATCATAAGAACATCCCATCGAATGGAAGGAGAGGGCCTTTAAATCCTACTTTATTCTTACGACCGGATGGCTAAGAAAAATGCTTTAATCAAAAATATATTTTCTAAAATAAAATAAGTTAGATCTAAATCATATATCACATATACAATCAAAGATCTAATCTATACATATCTTGCATACATCTCATGTATCATAACTCAATAAACCATGCATGCTTTCAGATCTGAAATATCATATATTCAATCTAAAAAATAAAATTTTAAATTTAATCACATCAAAATAAAATTATTCTAGATATTTTATAGAACTATTCTATAACTAGTCTAAGCATGCATCTTTCATATCTCATATGAATAAATTAAAAATTAAAAATTATATTTTTTATTTTTTAGATTTAGTTACAATAATTATAATCTTAAAAAATAAAAATAAATTAGATTTAAAATTATATTTAATTAAATTAGTAATATGATTATACTAGACTACACATAGAACTATTCTATTTCTAGTCTAGTCATGCATCTCATACATTATAGTTATAAATTATATAATTTTTAATTTTATAATTTTAGATCTAATCATATCTGATGTGATATTTAAAATTTTTTAATATCAAATTATAAATAAAAATTAAATTAGATATAAAATATATCTGAAAAACTACTAACCTGGCTTTGATACTAGTTGAAGAAAAATCTGATTTTCCATCACAAGATCGTCCAAATCTGATCAGATCTAAGATAGATTTTTTTATAAAAATTTTTATGATCTAATTAAATCTAAGAGTTCTCAAATCTGATCATGATAATCTAATATTAAAAAATTAAAAATAAAATTAAATTAGATTTAATTTTAAGTATCTTGTTGGGTAATCTGATTATCCTATGATGATCCTATTGGTTTCTGAGGTTCTAGAAGAAGCCATGCACATGCCCGGCCTCTACTAATATCCACTCAGGCATGATCTAAATGTCTTTCCTCACAAATCTCTCCTCTAAAGATTAGATCTAAATCTAATTTATAGATCCTTCAAAAATATTTTTGAAGGCAATCCATCCATCTCACGAACACCAATGCGTATATGCTAAATCTTGTGCCAAAAACCTTAGACCTTTGACTCATATGTGCCTATCCTTTTAGGCATGTAGAAGAGATGGAGAGAGAGGATAGAAGAGGCATGTGATGTGATAGGGGTGACGGCACTTGGGCATGGAAGTTATTTTCATGTGATGCTTCTCTTTGGCGTGAGAAAGTGTTTTAATCCCAATGCCACCTAGAATCCCACTTTGACCAAATCAGTTATTATTTGATCAAAGAGACTTCAAGGATTATTCTCCATGTCAAAACACCATATCCCATCTCATTTTGTCACCAAAATTGATTAAAAAATGAGGCAACATGAGTAAATAAGGAAGAGTCCATTGCACCTAGGACTCTTCCCTCAAGAGTTTGATCCAAATCAAACTCTATCAAAACCTAGACAAACCACTATCATAAATTACGAAATTTCACACACCCATAGAATGACTCAATCTCTATCACGTATCCAAAAATTAGATCAAAAAAATTTTTAAAAAATTTTCTAGAAGCATTTGATCAGGTGATCCTCAATTCTCTCAATTAGGTCAACTTTTGACCTTAGTCCAATTGCACTAGGAATGAATTTAATTTTTAAAATTAATCTAACCTAGACTAGTTTCAGTCAGACGAAAATAAATCCATTCAAGATATAAGAATGAGTTAAATCAAATTTGACTTGGTTGTAACGAATCAGAAAGATTGCAGAAGGAGAAAGCTAGGCTTAATCGTGTGCTAGCATGATTACCTTGAACCTGATTGGATCTAATCCAAATCAATCAAACTGGATTAGCTCAATTGATGACATCCAGATCCAAACCCATATTTATATGATCTAGTTAGGTTCCATTCTATATAGTAATGAGACATATCATGATCTCTATCATCGACATCATCGAAACACCTTTCGATGGACCAGAACTCTTCTGATTCATACAATTAGAATGATCAATCATCAAAATCATTCTAATTACTTTCAAAATCTACCAGTGATACCTAGCAGTATATGATGGCAACATATCAAAACTAAAAATGAACCTCTTGATACAACTGTCTGTGTGATTATGTTCTTCTATCTTAAGCCCCGACAGGATTAGGGTTAAGGTGAACTTGTCAAACCCAACATCCGTCATATGAATTAATTATTCCATTCGAATCCGATGTGAAACCCTAATAGAAACTCTTTCTATCATCTTCACTCTACCATGGCCATGGGCTTAAGGACTCAATCTCATTATTATCATAAGACTACTCCTCATCTACCGAGGTAGATAGATCCTCTATTGGTGTAATCCAATTTCTACAATGAACATGCTATAGCCAACATACACCTCAGAATTCTGAATGGCTAGAAAATCGAGTTATAGTAAAGTCAAACTATAATACCCTCAAGGTGAACTATCGATGCACCTTAGATCAAAGAATTAGATACACCACTATAGCATCAAGCTAGTCATCGATGAGAAGATAGACTTTCTTATAACTGCTTAAGGTGGTCACGCTCAGTGCCCTCATTCTCTAATGAGTATCTGTACTCTCGCTCTGATGTCTCTACATCATAGACTCAAGACACATCTATCCTAAGAAAGCGATCATACACCAACCTTTCAGATCGATCATCATCCTTGTGATGATCCTACGGTCGAGAGCAGTTTATCAGTTAATTATTAAAATTCATGTCTTAAATTTTCAACTCTTGCAAATATGAATCATCATTACCATTAACTCAAAGGATGTATCACAGATACTTTAAATACATATTATGATAAAAAAATAATCTTTTTATTAATTTATAATCAAAATTATAAAATTGCTCTTCAAAGTGTATTATAAGTGTTTAGTCAATCTGGCTTCTAGGACACACATCTAACAAATACCACCAATAATTGATATCAAAACTGGATGGTATCGGAGCACAGATTGTAGCAGTGGTGTTAAAGATTGAAGAATATGGAGAAGATAAGTGCAATCAAGATGGAGATCAATAGGTTTAATGGAAAGAACAATTTCTTCTTATGGCAAGCAAGGATAAAGAATGTCCTCATATGATAAGATTTAATCAATGCTCTTTTATATGAGAAGATGCCAGCTAACATAGAGATGAAGGATTGAAAGCAGATCCAGATGCAGGTGGTAAGCATGATCTGCTTGTATCTAGCGAATGATGTCGTGATCCATGTACTTAGCAAGATTTTTTTGATGGCACTATGGTCGAAGCACGAGGAGTTGTTGATGGTGAAGTCACTTACCAACATGCTATTTCATTGGAGATAGTTCTACCAACTATGGATGAATGAAGGCTAGAGTGTACAAGAGCATCTATCCAACTTTCAAAAAATTCTCACCGACCTCCTCAGCGTTGGCAAAGAAGTTGAGGAGAAGACCAGAACGTTGGTCTTGCTAGCATCGCTTCTTCATTCATATGAGTCTTTGGTGACTGCTCTTTTTGTAGGCCAGAGCACCATCAAGATGGACAAAGTCACTGCAGTAATTCTCTAGAACAAGATTCTCAGAAGGAAGAACCCAGCTTCGAGCTCAGATGGCGATAGCTCATCTTTGATGATTTCTAGAGGAGTAGGAGGCAGTAGATAGAGAGGCAAAGGATCGCGAGGAGGACGATCCAGGTCTAAGATGAGGGATCATAACAAGATCAAATGCTATCGATATGACAAGTTAGGGCATCGAGTCGAGGATTGCCTACAACTCAAAGATTGGATGAGGGCTACTATGGCAATGGCCAGTAGCGATGCAGAAAATAGTGATGATATCCTTCTGGTTACTGATGAGGTTCTACTTCTTTCTTCTAGTGGATTATGGATTCTACTTATTTCTATCATATATGTTGTAGAGAAGAGCTGTTTGATTCCCTAGAGATCAATGAGGGCACTATGTTCCTACCAGATAGATCGAGCTGTGACATTAAGGGCAGTGGGTGTTAGATATGTGTGCCCTAGAAGTCAGAATTGGCTGACACTTGTTATACACTTGTAAGAGCAAAATTATAATTTTGACTATAAATAATAAAATGGATTATTTTTTATCATAATATGTATTTAGTGTCTGTGATACATCCCTTGAGTTAATAGTAATGATAGTTCATATTTCCAAGAGTTCAAAATTTAAGATATAAATTTTCGTTATTAACTCATAAAATGCTTCCGATCGTAGGATCATCATAAGGATGGTGGTTGATCCGAAAGATTGGTGTACAATCGCTTCTTTATAGTAGATGAGTCTTGAGTCTACGGTGTAGAGACATCGAATAGATACTCATTAGAGAATGAGGGCACTGAATGTGACCACCTCGAGCAGTCATTAGGAAGTCTACCTTCTCGTCGATGACTGGCTCAAAGCTGCAGTTGTGTGCCTGATTCTTTCACCTGAGGTGCATTGATAGTTCACCTTGAGGATGTTATAGTTTGACTACACCATAACTCGATCTCCTAACCATTTGGAACCTTGAGGTGTATGTTGGCTATAGCATGTTCATTGTAGGAATTGGATTGCACCAATAGAAAATCTATCTACCTCTCGGTGGATGAGGAGTAGCCCTATGATGATCATGAGAATCAAGTCCATAAGCCCACGGCCATGGTAGAGTAAAATAATAGAAAGAGTTTCTATTAAGGTTTTCATATTGGACATGAATCGAATGATTAATCATATGATGGATATTAGGGTTTGACGAGTTCACCTTAACCCTAATCCGATCGAGGCTCAAGATAGAGGAACCTAATCACATGGATAACTGCATCGAGAGGTTCATTCTTAGTTCCTTGGGTTGCCACCATATACTGCTAGGTGTCATTGATGGATTTTGGAAGCAATTAAAATAATTTGGATGATCGATCATAATAGTTGTCTGAATCAGAAAAGTTCTGATCCATCGAAAGGTGTTTCAATGACGTCGATGATAGAGATCATGACATATCTCATTACCATATGAAAATGAACCTAACTGAATCACACAAATAAGGGTTTGGATCTGGATATCATCAACTGGGCTAACCCAGTTCAATTAATTTGAATAAGATTCAATTAGATTCAAGAAAATCATGCTAGCACATGATTGAACCTAATGTTCTCCTTCAACAATCATTAAAAGTTATCTCAACTGAACCAAATGTATTTGGACTCACTCAGGTATCTTTACTTGATCTAACTAAAGTTTGTCTAGATCATAAAAGAATTGTCTTAATTTATGAGATAAATTTGAGATAACATCTACCATTTTCCATCACCTGCTAATTCTTGTCTTTTGACTTTGGTCAAACATTCACCTTTGATACTTAGACATCTGCCCATGTGTCATGCACCCATAGGAGAGATATTTGACCTTGGTCCACCCACTAAAAGAAGGAAAGGGAGGAGGTGCATGCCTAGGAAGGCGTGCATCCAAGGATGATGATGCCTGGAGTCCCATACAGATGGGACTCCAGGTTGCTTCATGGAATAAACTTAGGTAGCGCCTAAGACTCTACTTTGACCGGTCTTGGCGCCACCCAAGGATGTTTGAGAGGGTCTCTCATCTGATTGGATCAGATGATGTCATTCCACCAATCAAATTTAATCTGATTGCATGAAGAGACGTGATTGGCCGGGATGATGTGGCACTGCATGGCGCAGCAGGGTCTATATAAACCCTATCTACACCTAGGTTTAAAGAGTTCTTCTATTGCCCATGCCACATAGCCCCTCTCCCCTCTTCTCCATGTCTACCTCTAATCTTCTCTCTCCTCTCCATACCCTAGAGGCCTTGGACTTTAGTTTGGTGCGATCCAGGCAAGAGAAAGGTGACAAGAAAGGAAGAAGGCAACACTGCTGCAAGAGACAACATTGGATCTTCAAAAAATTTTTTGAAGACCTTCAAGATCAGATCCAGATCTGATATTTAAAGGATAGATTAAGAAGGAGGAGATCTTCAGATCCTACCCGAGTGGATACGGATAGAGATTAGGTGATTGCGTGGCTGCATCCAGAACCTCAGGCAATCAGCAGAATCAAGATAATAGGATTACCCAACAATAAGGTACAAATTTAATTTAATTTATTTTATTTTTATTTGATTTATTAGATCTATCTAATTAGATCTAAAAAGTATCAGATCTAATTTAGATCTAAGAGAAAAAAAAATTTTGAAATATTTCTCTTGGTCAAATCAGATCTAAACAAACCTGATCCAGAAAATAGGATTTCTCCTTCAACTGGTATCAGAGCCAGGTTCCCATAAATAATTTAGATCTAATTTTAATTTATTTTTAATCTAATAATTAGATAATTTTAGATGTCATAAAAGATGTGATTAGATCTAAAATTAAAAAAATTAAGAAATTAAGTAATATAGATCTAAGTTGTACAAGATGGATGACTAGTTGTAGAATAGAATTATTTTATGTATAGTCTTGCATGAACATAATTTAATTTGATTAATTATATTTTTAAATCTATTTATTTACTATTTTTTAATATTATAAATATTATAATAAGATCTAAAAATAGAAAATAAAGTTATTTAATTTTTGTTCATATGAGATATGATGAATGCATGTTTAGACTAGTTGTAGAATAGTTCTACATAATTATCTAGAATAGAATTTATTTTGATAAGATCAATTTAAATTTGATTTTTTAGATGATTATGAGATAATTTAGATCTGAAAATATGCATGATATGATACATGAAGATGTATACAAAATATGTTTAAAGTTAGATTAATCTTATATATGAGATATATGATGTAGATCTAACTAGTTTTATAGTTTTCATATTTCTGATTAAGGCATTCCCCTTGGCCGTCGAGTCATAAGAATAAAGTAGGATTTAAATGTCCTCTCCTCTCATTCGATGGGGTGTTCTTATAATAAGTAGGGGTGCTGCACGTTCATCCTTAATCAGGAATCCAAAAACTTATTTCCTGCAAAACCCTAAATCCTAAAATCCTAGGATTTTATTTACATATTTTATTTGAAAACCTTAGATTTAATTAGAAATTAAGATTATGAAATATTTTAAGTCTAAAAATTGAAAATTTTTAGATTTAAGACATATTCATAAAATTGGGTTCGGGCTTGGGTAGCTCAATTAGGTCTAGCGGTTGATCAAACTGAATCAAGAGTTGGTTAGATGGGATAAAAAGTGCTTAAATTGACCAGCCAAATAGGATTAAGTTTGGGTCAAGATCAAATCACATGAGTGATCGATCAAGCTAAGATCTAATTAGGCTCAGTGGTTAGAGTCTGGATTGTAGGCTAACCTGATTGGTTCTGACTTAACAATTTAGTGTCTAAGATAAGTTTGGCAGATATGATCGACAGATTTTTAATTGAGAGCTACACGACTCGAATGTGTTCTTATTGAGTTAATGGCATATCCCTTCCATCGGTCTCACTTATCTGGCCATATTTATCGATCCAGTCCTAATCTAAAGTGGTTAACAATCCGAGCTAACCCACGCCACTAGGTTAGTCATAATTGTTATAGCTATTGTTAGTCAAGTTTAAAGAGATCTAAATTAAATCGCCCTAAGAAGGATTAAGTCTAAGGTCTTCCACCATCATAGATATGCAGGCCCTTTTCGGGGTTGATTATTCTCGGTTGGTCACAGTGGTTCAGTTGCATCGAAAAGATGCAACCATTTCTATTAGGCATTGGATGCTACGGACTGGAGAATGGATTAGGCTCAATATTTTGGATACAGTGAGAGACCTAATTAAAAATTCAATCTATGCAAATAGTGGGTCTGACTTAACTAAGGAGTGAATCAATATTCCAAATACGGTAAGATTCATGAATTAGAGACCAAGTTTGGGTGCACCATGATTGAAGAATCATTGGACAAGAGTTGTTCACTCATTGGCTAACCCATCATCAATAAATGTTAGGTGAGGTGATGAATCAGTTAGTGGGACTGCACCACCCACTTGAAATCATTAATCATGGAGATTTTTGCATCTCTACAAAGAGAGTGTAGGGATCCAAGAAAATAGTAGAAGCTAATTTATTTTAAAAAAAATCTCTAAATAAATTGGTTAAGTCTTAATTACAAAATCTAACTAGAAACTGTGACTCTCTATAGAAAAATGTCTGCATCCAATCCACTAGGCCATATCTTGGACACCCATAGACTGATCGAACCCAATTACAAGGATTGGCTCTGAAACTTCAAAATCACTTTGGATTTCAAGAAGTTAACTCATGTATTGGACCAGGATCCCTCCATCTTATCAGCCTGTCCGTCCACTGAATAGAGAGCGTCACTCGATAAATGGATAGATAAAGATAACAAAGTCAAATACTACATGTTGGACTCGATGTCTGATGAGCTTCAGTGCCAACATGAAGATATCAAGACTGCCCACCAAATATTGGCTCATCTGTAAGAGTTGTTTGGTGAATAGAGTCACGCAGCCAAATATCATATCACTAAACAATTTTTTAAGGCTAAGATGTGTGATGGGCAGTCAATCCAAGATCATTGTCTGATGATGATCAAGGACTTAGAAGAGCTTGAGAAGCTCGAAGTGAAGTTAGATCAGAATCTGCAGAATGACATAATTCTACAATCCTTGACTGATGCATATGGGCAATTCATCATGAACCACCATATGCATAAACTTCAGAGTACTCTGGCCGAACTTATGAACATGCTGGTTACTGCTGAGCTTTCTATAAAAGATTCTAAAGGCTCAATGCTTTCTATAAAATAGACTTCTTTCAAAAGAAAGTCTTTTAAAAAGAAGAAGAAGTCTATGAAAAGGCAAAAGGTGGAAGGTGAAAAGAAAAAGAAGATAAAGCTGAAGAAGATGACCATTGACAAAGAAAAGTATTTCCATTGTAACACAGATGGCCACTGAAAGCAGAACTGTCCTTCATACCTGGCCATCCTGAAGAATAAAAAGGAGACAGATCCTTCTAGAGATATGCTCGTTATTGAATCTAACGTTACGATTTCTTCTACATCCAGTTGGATGTTTGACTCTAGTTCTAATGCTCATTTGTGCACTTCCATGTAGGGTCTTGAGGATAGTAGGAGGCTGAGGGATGGTGAGATGATCCTATGCATTAGAAATGGAGCAAGAGTTGCTGCTGTGGTCGTGGGAATCTACCTTCTTCGACTACCATCTAGCTTAGATTTAGTATTTAGGAATTGTTACTATGTGCCTACTGCAAGCAAGAATTTGATTTCTATTTCATGTTTAGCACAAGAAGGCTATGTAATTAGTTTTCTTAAAGACCATTGTAATATTCTTTATGAAAGAAATAAAATTACAAGTGGTTTTCTTATTAATGGTCTCTATCAGTTACATATTGATATATTTAATTTTAATATCGACCAAGATGTGAATGCCATAAAAACAAAATGACCTAGGGATAGTCCAAATGATAGTATCTATGGCACCTAAGACTAGGTCATATAGCAGAAGATAGGGTTAACAAATTGAAGAAAACTAGGCTATTGAGTCCGTTGACTTTCGAGTCATATCCAATTTGAGAATCTTATCTTCATGGCAAAATGACTAAGATCCCTTTTGTAGGACATGGGGAAAGGGCCACGGATTTACTTGCCCTAGTACATACTGATGTATGCGGCCCATTTGATGTGCCGGCTAGAGGCAATTTTGTCTACTTCATAACCTTCATCGATGATTTATCTCAATATGGGTACGTGTATCTTATGAGATACAAGTCTGAAGGTTTTGAAAAGTTCAAGAAATTCATACATGAAGTTGAAAAGCAAATTGAAAAATCTATTAAGGTTCTTCGATTAGATCGAGGAGGTGAATACCTTAGTCAAAAATTTCTTGACTATCTCAAGCAAAATAGCAAATCTCTCAATAGACTCCATCTGGAACACCTCAACTCAACGAAATTTTAGAATGGAGGAATCAGACCCCATTAGATATGGTCCGATCCATGATGAGCTTCACAGATCTTTCTGATTTTTTTAGGGGACATAGTCTGTTAACTGTAATATACTTACTGAATAGGATTTTCTCTAAAACTGTTCCTACCACACCGTATGAGATATGGCATTGTAAGAAACCAAGTTTGAGTCATCTCAAAATTTGGGGTTGTCCGACTCATGTCAAAAGATAGCAAGCAGACAAGTTAGACTTCAGATCCTTTAGAGCTTGATTCATAGGATATCCTAAAGAGTCATTAGGATATTATTTCTACTTTTTAGAAGATCACAATGTGATTGTGAGTTGGCATGCCATCTTTTCTAAAAAATAATTTATTCAAGATGACAGCATTGGAAAGCAGATCAAGCTTAAGGAGAAAGTCTCACAGGAGCAACAAGCTAAGGATCAAATGAAACCAAATCAGATTGAGCCAATACAATCACTACCTCCTCCACCTTATAGATCAGAAAGAATTTTCCATCCTCTTGAGAGGTACTTAGATACTATTTCAAAGAAAATAGAGAAAATATTCCTCGTAGGTAATGGAGTTCATGGTGATGATCCCAAAACCTATAACGAGACGATATCAGATATCGACTCTAAGAAATGGTTAGAGGCAATGAAGTTAGAAATTGACTCAATGCACTCAAACCAAGTCTGGACCTTAGTAGATCCACTAAAAGGTATAGTACCTATTGGGTGTAAATGAATCTACAAGAGAAACATTAGTGCAGATGGGAATGTGGAGACATTCAAAGCTAGATTAGTGACAAAAGGATATAGTCAACGCGAAGGCATTGACTATTAGGATACCTTTTCGCCAGTAGCTATGCTAAAATCCATCCGCACATTGCTTGCTATTGCAGCCTATTTTGATTATGAAATATGGCAAATGGATGTGAAAATGGTGTTCTTAAATAGATATCTTAAGAAAGATATCTATATGGAATAGCTACTAGGTTTCACATCCAGTGATGCTGATCACAAGGTATGCAAGCTGTAAAGGTCCATATATGGACTTAAGCGAGCATCTCGGAGCTAGAATACTCATCTAATGATATGATCAAATTATTTGATTTCATCAAGAACGAGGAGGAACCATGTGTCTTCAAAAAGATCAGTGGGAGCACTATTGTCTTCCTCGTATTGTACGTGGATGATATCCTCCTTATTGAAAATGATATTTCTATGTTGACCATAGTTAAATGTGGTTATCCAAAGAATTCTCCATGAAAGACCTAGGAGAAGTATCCTTTATTCTAAAAATTAAGGTCTATAGAGATAGATCAAATAGGATGCTAGGACTTTCATAAAAGATGTATATAGAGGAAGTGCTAAAGAGGTTTAGCATGAAAAACTCCAAGGGGGGTTTGGTATCCTTCAGACATGGCATTCATCTCTTCAAGAAGATATGTCCTAGCACACCTGAGGAAATAGAATGCATGACCAAGATCCCTTATGCTTCAGCAATAGGGAGCCTCATGTATGCCATGTTATATATACAACCTGATATAGCTCATGCTGTGAGTGTCACGAGCAGATATCAGTCGAATCCAAATGAAGAACACTGGACTTCTATGAAATGTATTCTTAAGTACTTAAGAAGAACTAAGGATATGTTGTTGGTTTTTGGTAATGGAGAACTCCAAGTCCTGGAGTATATAGACTCGAATTTTATGTCTGATATAGATGATCGAAAGTCGACATCTGAAAGTCTATTTATGTGTAATGATGGTGCTGTCAGTTGGAAGAGTTCTAAATAGATAGTGATCGTAGATTCCACCATGGAAGTAGAATACAATGATGCCATTCCTCCATGCTACGACAACAATGGCGCCAAAGCCCTTGCTAAGGAGCCAAGGTCTCATCAGAAATCCAAGCACATCGAGCGATGATACCACCTTATCCACGATGACCTCAAGAAAGATTACGTCGAGGTCAAGAGAGTCGACTCTACAGACAATGCAGCAGATCCACTCACAAAGCCATTAGGCCAATAGAAAATTGAAGCTTATCTTGAGAAGATGGGACTTAGAATTATAGCCAATTGGCTTTAGGTCAAGTGGAAGTTTGTTAGATATGTGTGCCTTAGAAGCCAGAATTGACTGACACTTATTATACACTTTTAAAGATAAAATTATAATTTTAATTATAAATAATAAGATAGATTATTTTCTATCATAATATGTATTTAGTGTCTGTGATACATCCATTGAGTTAATAGTAATGATAGTTCATATTTTCAAGAGTTAAAAATTTAAGATATGAATTTTTGTTATTAACTCATAAAATGCTTTCGATCATAGGATCATCACAAGGATGATGGTTAATCCGAAAGGTTGGTGTATAATCACTTCTTTATAGTACATGAGTCTTGAGTCTACGGTGTAGAGACATCGGAGCGAGAGTAAAGATACTCGTTAGAGAATGAGGGCACTGAGCGTGACCACCTCAATTAGGCTAATCTAGTTCAATTGATTTGAATAAGATTCAATTAGGTTCAAGAAAATCGTGCTAGCACATGATTGAACCTAATGTTCTCCTTCAACAATCATTAAAAATTATCTCGACTGAGCCAAACATGTTTGGGCTCACTCAAGTACCTTTACTTGGTCTGACTGGAGTTTGTTAAGATCAGAAAAGGGTTGTCTTAATTTATGAGAAAAATTTGAGACATCTGCCATTTTCTGTCATCTGCTAATTCTTGTCTTTTGACTTTGGTCAAATGTTGACCTTTGACACTAAGACATCTACCCATGTGTCATGCACCCATAGGAGAGAGATTTGACCTTAGTCCACTTGCTAAAAGGAGGAAAGGAAGGGGGCACATGCCTAGGAATGTGTGCACCTAAGGATGATGATGCCTAGAGTCCCATATAGATGGGACTCTAGGTTGCTTCATGAAATAAACTTAGGTGGTGCCTAAGACTCTATTTTGACCAGTCTTGGCACCACCCAAGGATGTTTGAGAGGGGAACTCATCTGATGGGATCAGATGATGTCATTCCATCAATCAGATTTAGATCTAATTGCATGAAGAGACATGATTGGCCAGGATGATGTGGCACTGCATGGTGCAGCAGGGTCTATATAAATCCTATCTACGCCTAGGTTTAAAGAGTTCTTCCCTTGCCCATGCCATATAGCCCCTCTCCCCTCTTCTCCATGCCTACCTCTGATCTTCTCTCTCCTCTCCACACCCAAGAGGCCTTGGACTTCAGTTTGGTGTGATCCAAGCAAGAGAAAGGCGACAAGAAAGGAAGAAGGCAGTACTGCTACAAGAGACGACATCGGATCTTCAAAAATTATTTTGAAGACCTTCAAGATCAGATCCAGATCTAATCTTTGGAGGATAGATTGAGAAGGAGGAGATCTTCAGATCCTATCTGAGTATATACTAGTAGAGGCTAGATGATTGCATGGCTGCATCCATAACCTCAGGCAATCAGTAGGATCATCATATGGTAATAGGATTACCCAACAACAAGGTATAAATTAAATTTGATTTAATTTATTTTTATTTTATCTATTAGATTCATCTAATCAGATCTAAAAAGTATTAGATCTAATTTAGATCTAAGAGAAAAAAATTTTGAAATATTTTTTTTGGTCAAATCAGATCTGAACGAACCTGATCCAAAAAATAGGATTCCTCTTTTGACCGCGGGATGGTCAACATGAAGCTCCATGATGGAATAGCGATAGATACCCAGCTTTAAGAAGAATCTAATCTTACTAAATGACTAGATTCGACCAGCTTTAGAAGAAAAATTGATGGAGAAATCCTAAAGATCATGCACGGTGGTAGGATGGTGTTAAAAGAAAGAAAGTATGGAGGACATTACCTCATGACAGGAAGCCCAGTATGAGGTGGAGCTCCAAATGGAGATAGACCGAGCATGGGATGAGAGACTCAAGAGGATGATATGTGAAATCGTAAAGTGAAGTTTCTATTACTACAGGAGGCTATCTCGAGCAGATCTTAGGTCAGAAGGATCACAGCAATTGATGGAGGTGAGATTAAGCAGCCAAGCTCGACTCCCATGTTTGCCCATCCATGATCAACAGGCAATTGCCTCAGGGCATGGGGTTGAGAAGATCCAGAAGCTCCCAAAATTAGGTGGAGATCGAATGTTAAGTCAAGATAGATATTGTTAGGATTTGATGCCTCAAATTCAATCCACAGTAAAGAAAAATCAGTATCAGCATAGCAGTCAGGTTGGCTCGAATACAGGGTCAAGCTGGCTTAGGCTGAGATTGAGTCGGCTCGAATCCCGATCAAGCCGACCCTCTCAAGCAAACAGAAAGTAGGTGTTTGGATGAGAACACTATCAAGTTAGCTCGACCTCTAACAGAGCCGACTCAACAAAGGTGAACAGAGTAGGACGGGGTTTTCTATTTGGACTTAGATTGTGATTAATCTAAGGTGTCTATAGGAGGTGGCATGTGTGGCGAGAGAGGCACGTAAAGAGGCTTAAACAGCTACCAAGAGGAGCTTGATAGAGTATCGAGTATGTACAGTTTATGAGAGAGAGAAGTAATAGGTGCATAGCGTTCGACATGAAGGCCGTGAAGGCAGAGCATCTTATAGCTTTTGTAGATCTCCTTGGGGATTCTAAAAGAGTTTTTGTGAGGATAGCTTCTAGTTGAGAGAGATGTGTGTACAGTGAGTTGAGAGTGGATATTCTCCTCTTATACTTATTTTTCTATTTCATAGTAAAGCTTTGCATGCCCTATGGAGGCAAACCTTTAGACTGATCTATGTACTTAATTATTCTTATTTTATTTTTTTTCTTTCTTTCTACCATAATAATCTGGTACTAGATTCTCAATAAGTGATATCAGAGGAGTTGATATCACCAACAACTTATTTCCCAAGGATGGCTATCCAAAAGGGAGGGTAAATTGGATATTTAAAATTTTAAATTATGATTGTGCTAAATTTTAATATTGTATACTTGATGAAATAATGTAAAACCCAAGTATAGAATAAAAGCAATATAAATAATACAATGATAAACACAAAGACTAAGCTTTTATAGTGGATTGGCACCAAACTCGGCACCTACGTTCACTCCTTAAGTAAACCACTTGAGAATTCAATTATAATCATTCAATTGATTACAGTTTGATTATTTTTCTTGAGCTCACAATCCAATCTAGTTGGTTTTGACTTAGGCTCGCTAACTACAATCTTTACAATGATTGTTTTCCCGGGCTAACAATCAATCCCGATTGGTTTTGTCCTAGACTCACTAATCAAACCTTTATAATGTCCAACTCTAGACTTGGACCAATCTAGGTTTCTCACCCTAAGAAACTTGTAAACAAATAAAAATGCAATTACAATAAGTAAAGAAGTTTAGAGAGAAAAACTCAATGAAGCCTAAAAGAAGAATTTGTGAATGAAAAGCTTGTTTGCTTTGCTCTTCTTTTTGAATGCTTGAGAGAAGTTAGTGAAGCTCTTCAATAATTATGCCTTGACTTCTCTCACTTTAAGGATGATTGAAAGGATAGATGATTCTCTAAAATACTTTTCCTTCACTTCACTAAAATTGGCTCTTACAATGAATGAACTTAATATAGACTTGAAGGCTCTTGAATATATATTCCAAAAGTTTTTCTTGAAATTCTTATATGTTCCTTATATATTCTAAGGTTTTTTCACCATCCTAAAACATTTGGAGAGGCCACATTTAATGTCCTAGACATTGAAAATAAAAATCTAGTTATTGAAAAAAAGTTGGGACTGAAAAAGTGTAGTTTTAGAAAAAACTAGCAGTTATGGTGACTTAGTCGACTAACCTTCTGACTTAGTCGACTAAGTTCCCTAACTCCTGAATTTTGGCCTTTCTATACTTTTTATCTTCTATTGTTTTCTGAGATTAAGTCAACTAACTCTTAGAATTAGTCGACTAAGTCTCCTGAGTTCTGAATCTTGATTTTTTTATACTTTCTATCTTCTACTATCCTCTAAGACTAAGTCAATTAACCTTCAGACTTAGTCGACCAAGTCTCCTGAGTCCTTAAACTTGACTTTCTATCATTGATATATAGTTGACTAAAGCTTCCACTTGGTCAACTCAAATTGCATGCCAAGCATGCCATGAGATTTTTATCAATCTTTCTTCTCCAAATTTATTTGTAGGCCAGATTTGCTTTTTAAACTTGATTTAACTCTTATTAACCATCTTTCTTGAGGTGTATCAAGTCTAGTTTTTCTTCAATGATCTCTTAATTGGTGATACTCCATTTAATTGATAAAAATCACTTAAAACATTATAGGCACTTGGAATTTAACCTATACATCCTCAAAGGCGATATTAGTAACTTAACAAATTATACTCAAATGCTTTTGTTATCATTAAAATCAATTTAAGGGTCAACATCTTGCATCGCAACCATTTACTCCTTTCTTTGTTCAACCTATTGGAGTCAAGAAAAGCAAGATATTGAGGATAACTCTTCTTCCAGTGATCCTACTTCTTAAAATAGAAGCACTTTGCCAAATTTTGGTCAGTTTTGGATCTTTTGTTTTGACTAGACTTAAAAGCCTCAACACGAACCTCTTCATACCATTGAACTATATTCAATTTTTGATACTTACTATCAAAGTTGGGTCCCATAAGTATATCACTGTCTAACAGTGAACGGAGCAACTAGGGTTTAGCCTTTATCTGAAAAGAAAAGAGAATAAAAGACCTATCAATATATAAATTATTTTAAGCCTAAAGACTTGAACTTTAGTCTAAAGATTCTTCCACTATTTTATACAAATTGGGAGCCTCTACCTCCAATTCAAGAAATTACTTTAATTTTCTAGTAGATATTAGAATCCATATAAATTGCATGTGGGCCCTAAGAAAGCTCTAGCCAACCCATATGCATCTATAGGTAGGTTCTTAATCAATTATTTTTTTAATAATTTTTAATTATTAATTTTTTTTTAAATGCTAATTCAGTAGACTTTGGCCTCCACTAAAAAAGTCTGGTTAGGTCCAACCATTAACATGACCATATTAGGTGCATCTAACCAATGAATGTTAGGCCCGACTTTGGTCGGCCAACCTAATCACCATTAGAGTGACACTTCTAAGTTATCATATTATGAATGATAATTCTATTAGTCAATAAGCACCAAGCCTACGGGCCTCCAATGATTATTAAACTAATGGACCCATTATCATCCAACTTAATGGGAGGCTATGATCTTGTTATCATCATGATAATTTTATTTTAAGAACCTCATAATTTAAAGAATTTAATTAAGTAATTTAAGGATAGAAAAGATATGGACCAAATTACTCCCACTGACTTCACCAAGTCAAATCCTCTCACTAACTTCTTAAAATTATTGATAAAGACTAGGATCAATTTCGATCCATGAGCACCTATATCAGTCTTACTGAATAAAATCAGTCGCACTGATTTACTTAGATGACATGGATTAGCTCGAGTCAATGAGCAACCTAATCAAAAGTTGACTCACCATATTGGTCAGATAAGTAAGATCGGTGGGAGGGTCTGCCAAAACTTGCCTTAGATATCATCAAAAATAGTCAGGTAAGCGGGCTATCAATTAAAAATCACCAATCTAGATTGTCAGACTTATCTTAGACACCAATTAATTTATCAATTTTGATTTGGTCTACCTAAAGACTCGGGATCGACCACTAAGCCATGATTAGGTCCATTTGGTAAAATCAAATGTGTGGACTTTGATTAACTACAACTATTAAATTGATCTATAGAGAAGAATTGATCTAATTCTAATTAACTATTAATTAGATTTGATCAATTTCTTAACTTAGTCCACATTCAATTCTAGCCTCATGTCTAATCCAGTTAATGATCTGATCCAAGCTAATTCACAACCCATGATTTATGCAATGTCATTAGATATTTAAATCATAATTCTAGATCTATACTTTTGACTCTTAATTCTCAATTAAGTGCATTATGAATCATGGTTTTGAACCAATTTCAAATTATAAACAATTTACTTTGAATCATATTCAATTTAGGGGTTTGAGTTGACTTAACCAAAAATCGAGTCAGCTCGACTGTGTATCAGCAGCATTAGGATTTCATATTTGAATTGTTTCAATGTTTAGATCATATCCTAGGGTTTTGAATAAGGGGTTTTACAAAAATTAAATTTTAAATCTAAATTCTACAAAACATATATATCATATATATAAGTTCTAGATTCAAATCAAAAATACATATTGAACATATGTATCAGAAGGATCTAGATCTAAACATGAAACATATCATTTAGATCTCATCTAAATAATCAAAAATCAAATCAAAATTTAATTTATTTTAGATCTAAAATTAAAAAATAAATCATAAATTAATTTAGATCTCATCTAACTTATTTATGATTTAGGTTTCTAGATCAGTAAATACTATGACAACCTCTCCACTGTAAAGGATAAATCTTACAGCAGGACAATCTTATAATCAGTATGTGCGATCTCAAATTTTATTATTTTTAGATTTTTTTTATGCATACATAATCATATCATAAAAAAACCTAAGCTCTGATACCAATGTAGGAAAAACTGGGTAGGGTTTCATGCATGCCTTTCAAAATCTTTTAAAAAAATAATGAGCGGAAGACTTATGATTAATCCTATTAATCAATTTATGCATATGATCAAATCATTAAACGCCTACAATCTAGGATCTATGACATGATAAGATGCATATTTAAATCTAAAAAATAAAAATAAATAGATATTGATCATATCAATATCGCACTATAAGAATCTGGACTATTAGCGATAGCTAAATACCATCGCTAATAGTCAATCTGTCATCGCTAATAACCCCACCATCGCTAATACCATCATAAAATTTAATCTAAAAAATTTTTATCACTAATTATCATTATTAGCAATGAAAAATATATCCATCACTAATAAGACTATTAATGATGGCTTTAGAGATGAAAAAATTCCATCTATAATAACTTTTTAATATTTAAATTAAATTTTTAAAAATATTAGCAATGGCAATGTCATGACTAATGCTGCCGCTAATAGTTATTAGTAATCAAAACTATCATCTCTAATGCCATCTCTAATTATTTTAAATTTTTAAATAAAATTAAATAAAATATTTTAAAAAATATTAACAACAGCATTTTCATGGCTAATGCCATCGCTAGTAATTATTAGTGATAAAAAATACAATCACTAATCCTGACTCTAATGTTTTATAATTTTTAAAAAAAATAAAATATATTTTAAGAAATATTAGCGATGGTACATTGATCTTTAAAGCCATTACAAATATTGATGCTAATAGTTAATTTTTATTTTTTAAAAAAATTAATAATAATATTTTTTTTAAAATTTATTTTAATTTATCATAATGAATTATGATTCATAATACCTATTATAATTAAAATCCAAAGATAATATGATAATAAAAAATTAAAAATTAATTATATTATATTAAAAATATAAATTATATAATTTTTTACAAGCAGTATTAAAAAAATAATACATTAAAAGAAAACTAGGTCCGATCCTCAGCATCGCCCACCTCCTCCTCCTCCTACTACTCTTCAATAATTGATGGATGAAAGTTTAATATCCTAGCATCTAGTAATAAAAAAAATAAAATAATATTAGTAAGTTTTGATATGAAGGTGTATCTTTCGATATACTTCTTTAATTCTCGAACAGATTATTCCTACACATTTGATTTGATGATATGAAGCTATAGACACTCAGGCTCATCAATTAGATGGGTAGATTGAATTTTTAGTTCCTAGATCTTCTTCCCAGACTCAAACATAAGTATACAAAGCTTCTAAATATGAAAATTTAAAATAAGTAAAAGAGTTTAATAATATAATTACTTGATGTGATGGCTAGGATGATGAGCCCAGCTGATCGTGTAGAAGCAAATCCTAGAGAAGCTCCACAATCGTATAATGGATGGTATCCAGAAGGCCCTGAGGTTGCTGGCTCAGGAGTCTCTGCACGACCTCCTCCATGTGTGCATCACTCCAAGTCTAGGACATCGTGGCCTATGAGGATGCCAAAGGATATCAAGACAGTGAAGGATCGAAGCTATGGCCAAATTCTATGACCTGGCTCTTACTCACCCCCCCAATGGCATTGAGCCATCCCTCAAGATCAAGGGGACTGAGAAGATGAATCATAGCCATACCTCTCAGCAACGTACTCCGCATAACGCATCTATAAAGTTCAAAAATATATTAACTATAATGTAAAAATTAAATTTCATGATAACTTAATTAGTAAATAAAATTTAAAGTTCTTATCATAATCTATCATGATATAGAATCTAAATAGTCACCAATCCTTCAAGACTGATATGTGGCCCACCGCAACTGTAGTTGGTTTGATGGACGACCCGGCTGCCATGTTTATAATAAGTAAATAATAAAATTAAATTAATTAAAATATGCATATAAGGGTTTTTACCATTCTAATGAAAAGTTTTGATATTGATTTTTTACTAGTCTATCGGCCACAAGATGTGTGTCGATCAAGCCACCCATGTGCCTGATCGGATCCTGCTAGGTGGCTCGGTTCTGTCGAGCACTCTGCCATCTATTGGAGTACTCTTCATTACTTCATTGATTGCAGAGGGCCTGCCATATGTCTGCCCACATTCAGTTGTTGAGAATTATATCCCAAAGCCAATCAACAGTCTATTGACGGTTAAGATATTATAATTAATTTATTAATTAATAAAAAATATTTTACCATCTTTTTTCATCATAAGTTTACATCTTCTAATGAACTCTATTATTGTGATAAAGTTCTTAGAACTATTTAGTTTTGATAAAGAGAGAAATTATCAATTAGTCCTTAAATTTGTTCACAATCAAATGATAGGCTGTTAATTAGGACGATAGCATCTATCGAGCATAGATCGCTATATGCCATATTGGTTGGTTGTCCGCTTAATCAAAATATATGGAGACACTGATATGGCATACAGGTGAGATGTATGGATACATCGTCATTGAACGTGACCAACTCTAGAGTATTCTGCCATCGAGAATATCTCTGATGGGATATAAGTATCCCTTAGACCCGAGATCACCTCAGTGACCTGCAAGCAACTCACTATGCTTTGGTACTGAACTTACTGAATTTCTAATTCAACAATAAAAGGCTTCTGGGCATAGTCAAATACTTGCGAAGTCGGAGTGTGATCAAGATGGAATTGACCACTCTAAGCGTTGGAGAAGAATGTATTACTGTATTTCAATATAGCAAAACCTTAGCCAGGATAATCCATCAGATGAATTTGGTATTTTAAAATACAATGTGGACAACCTGATCAGAGTTGATAGTTTAATTCTGATGTGTCCTACGAGCATTATGGTTAAGGAGATGAATTATATGGAAACTATATCCACATGGGTTTTAAGGATAGTGTTCTACACCTTCAACCTATCTGACCGTCGGATATCATTGCTAGATAGTCACTTCGATTGGTACAAAAATTTATTTCTATACTATCAACTTAGATTCAGACCTATGAGGTCACACACATTAGAGCTTACAATCTAATCGAATGGTTGATCAACGATTAAGAATCATTCTAGGGTTAAATAATTAATATAATTAGTTTTTAACCTAATTGAAGTGTTGCAGGAGGATCGATTAGTAATTGGATTGCTAATTGGCTTAATTTGATTAACCCAATAGGCTGAGATTAAGTCTAATTAAATATAATTTAATTAAATTTAGTTTGGACTTGATTGGATCAAGTTCAATTAGTTTATTGGATAAGCGAAGTGCAAGGAAGAACTAGTCCTAGTCTAACTAGGACTCGGATTAACCCAATTTTCTAATTTGATTAGAAAATAAATTAAAATTAAATTAAATTTAATTTGATTTAATTAAATTTTTAAATGGATTAAGATCTTATTTAATTGGATTGATTTAATCTTGATTTTATTTGGTTAAAAGATCTTGTTTGACCAAGTCAAAATAGGAGTCCTAATGTGACTAGGATTCCCTATCTCCTTGCGCTATCTTGGTTCCAACACCCTCCATACCTATTTTTTAGATATTTTTTGTGAAAAATCCCTTTCTTTCTGATTTTCATGCCCCCTCTCTCCCTCCAAGTCATATTTGGAAGTTAGGTGGAAGACCAAGTCAAGGGAGGAATTGGTTTTGCTTAGGATTCTATAAGATAGAATCCTTGTTGATCAAAACATCTTTCCTTGAGTGCCACCCTCTCTTTTAATTAATTATTCTCTTATTCTATAAAAATAATCTTCTATTTTTTGCACCGTCTCTTGTTAGTCCATGCCAAAAATTATGGAGGAGGCGCCCAAGAGTTGGGTGCCCCAATAACTTTTCATATTTGGATATTCCTAGTCTAGAAATTTGACCTAACTTGGACTCTTTTTGTTTCCTATTTATTAGATGAATTTTATTCTAACTCTTTTGTAGAATATAGAGCTTTGGGAGAGGTTTGGAGTGTGCAAAAATCAGAGGAAGAGGGTCCTTGGGCTTGGGGGTTCCATAGGCACTAAACTAGATGTCTAGGTGAGAGAAAAGAGAAGAAGAAGAGGGTCTTCTTCTAGGGTTATTTTATTTTCAATCTCTCATCCTTTCTTTTAAGTTTTTTTGAGAGTGTCTCAGATCAAAAAACTCTCATCTTTCTTCTCATATTTTAGAGAGTCTAAATTTCAAAGAAGAGAGCATCGGACCGATCGTCGAAGAAGGATCAGCACAGTACTAGCATGTTGTACTGATTTTCTGCATCGAAGTTCAGATCAAAGATCATAGGCTCGTGTGGATGACTCCTAGAGGCTAGATGCATGTGTGGCTCATGACTTCATCCTCAAGCTCGGATCAACAAGTTAGAACATCTAAACTTGCTCAGGTAATAGATCTAATCTGTAAACTTTATACCTGCATTTGATGTAGTGTAGATCTAGGTTGATTTGATCAACCTTTTTACTTTCTTATTTAATTTTAATTTTTGATTTAATATCATATCTTGATCATATGATTCTATATATTTACATAATTATTTAAATAAATTTTAGATTTATTTAAGTCTTCCGCTGCAAGATCTTGAAAAGTTTCAAGATCGACCTGTGAAATCCTAGATCTGGTTCCTTCACAGTGATCCATGAAGGACCTCCAGTCCGATGGTGACTATGAATCAGAATGCTAGATGGTAGACTACCTGAGATTGTAGAGATCATCTTGGAGCCTTCATATGGCCACCTCCTCAAAGGTCTGATGGCCAACCTCCTCATTTTGGGGAGTCTCAAATCGATAGTACTCGTGCAACATAGAAGCAAGCATTTATTAATATGTAATTAAAATATCAATGTATCAGAAAGAAATAAATTAAACTAGTTTTGACTTACCAAAAAGATCTTCCAAACTATATCACAAGCTCCTAATGACCAACTCAAGAAATCATTCATTGGAACCAGCATCAATCGGCATATGATCCTGATAATGACACGAGATGTTGAAGGCTCTCTAAATATGCTGCAAAATTAATTTCGAAGCATAAATGTTGACTCTAAAATGACTAAATTCTAAATATATTATTGAGCATGTAGTACTTACGAGTGGCTCTAGATATGGATGATCTGCCTATCCTTGGATCGAGTCAGAGGTGCCACGAGTTGAGCAAGTCCTCGACCATGGTGCTGTCTCTAAGAGCTGGCAGCTACTACTGCATGCGATTATGGGGTCATTGATGACCCCCTATCCTCCAAACCTGAGCACAAAAAATGTTATATTAGTTAATAAATAATAAAATAATATAAATAAAAATATATAAAGTATTAGAGCTTATCGTCTGATGTAAGAAGTACAAAACCATGAGAACTGGCCATGCAATCACTCTCTCCTCGAGAGCTCTATCCTCGACTAGCATGGCTCCGGCCTCTGAAAGATATGATATATGCTCTCTAAAAATAAAAATAAATAGATTCACCAAATTAATTATATAATTATAGATGGCAATGCAAGATTTAAAATAATGCAAGATAAGTAATTAAAATGATCCAAAAATTATATCTTAGCACTACTCATCAACCTATTTGGTATCCTTTGGAATCTTCTTCTGATTCTTCCTCTTCTTCCATGTCTTCCTCTTCTTTTATCTCTTCTTAGGGAGAATTGTCTTTTAAAATAATCTCAATTGGATCTACCTCTTCATGTTGGCCATCTTCATGTAGGAGTATTCCTGAAACATCCAATTCCACATCATCGAAAGATTGATGAACTCCTACTATCTCATCCTCTTGAAAGCATTTTGATAATTGGGGCTCTTCTTCTTCTTCTTCGAGCGCATAATGAATAGCTCAAGACTTAATTTTGCATACAGTCTATCAATCTTTTCTTTATCTTTCTCATAATGGAAAATGAGTATAATACACTTGAGCAGCTTGTGCAACTAATACAAATGGGTCATTGACATAGGCTTTTGATCCATGTTTGACCTCAATAAGCCTGTGCCATCGACAACCTTCATACTATTGTTGATATCGAACATTGGCACTTAAATAGAATAATACTATTACCTCCAATCTAGCTCATCTTAATCACTTCTTCAAGGATTTCATAGTAGTCAATTTCCGATTTATCTTCCCACCAGCTATCTTTTATACAAACACTACTGTTCATTATGCTTTTATAATTTCCATATTGCTAGGTATGAAATTTGAAATCATTTGTGTTACAGCCACTATAGCATGTCACGTATTTTTCAAGCCCATAACCTAATGGTCTCAGCTTCATTGGTATGGACTCGCTGCCTTGAATGATCAATTAATAGAACTAACATACAAAGTTCTCTAAGCGCTATGTTGATATTTCTTCATCACTTATGTTCGAATTTTTTCCTTTCAGTATTTTATCATATTGCCTAAACATGTATAAGATAAGTATACTGAAATAAGAGATTAAAGAAATGAAATTGTGATGGACACTTACAGGACATATGGATCAACCTCCGCGTAGTTTAGCAAAATATATGTCTCTGCTTGTCGAAGTTCAGTATCAAAGAAAATTCGATGAACCTCAAACCCAAATTCTTGGGCAAGATAGGCAAATATTAAGATCTCACACTTTGATCCCTCAATACTATCATCATCATTTCGACCTACTTGAGTCAGCTTGGTCTACACACTGAGATTAAAGTTGTAACGACTAAAATTTGAAATCCCTTCTATTATGTAAGCCTCCATAATAGAACCTTCGACTCAAATATTAATTTTTACTTTCTTCTTGAGATTGTGCATGTATCTTTCAAATGGATACATCCTCTCATGCTGCACTAGACCTCCCACCCTAGCATCATATGCTAAATGAATCATAAGATGCTTCATGAAGTCAAAGAAGCTGGGAGGGAATATCTTCTCCAACTTACATATGGTCTCTACACTACTAGCCTCAAGATTGGAGATATGGTCAGTGGATAGTTCAATAGTATAAATATCTCTAAAGAGAAGGCTAAGCTCAGTCAAAGAACTCCATATAAAGTTGGGAAGGAGATCATGCCAAGCCAGTGAGAGTAATCGTTGTATGAATACACGGCAGTCATGGCTTTTTAGCCTATAGAATCTATAATCTTTGATATTGACGCACTAAGCTAGATTACTTGTATAACCATCTAAAAATTTAATACTTTTATACTATTCACAAACATCCTTTAACTACTCCTTGTTAAGGTATAAGATGCTTTTGGCTTCACAAATCTTTTAGGTGACACCTCAACCAACTCTAATAAAGAACACTTGCATATGTTCTTCATATCTGCTCGAGCCTTAGGATTGTTCTTCATCTTGCCCTTGACATCTATAACAGCATAGAAAATATTATTGAATACATATTTCTCGATATGCATGACATGAAGATAATAATAGATCAAATTGGTGGACTAGTACGACAATTCCCAGAAGATGCTTTGCTTCACCTAGTTATGAGTTCTATCAAACTCCCAAGACTTTTGCTTGTCAAATTCAATGCCAAACTAGACTTCATCCAATTGGGATACCTTCTCTGAAGATGGAGAAAAAATATTCCTCATAGAAAATGGGGTTCATGATGATGATCCCAAAACCTATGATGAGGCAATGTTAGATATCGACTCTGAGAAATAGTTAGAAGCAATGAAGTTAGAGATTGATTTAATGCGTTCGAACCAAGTCTGGATCTTGGTAGATCCATCTGAAGGTATAGTACCTATTGGATATAAATAGATCTTCAAGAGAAAGATAGGTACCAATGAAAATGTAGAGACATACAAAGCAAGGCTCGTAGCGAAAGGGTATAGTTAGTGCGAAGGCATTGACTATCAAGATACTTTTTTTCTAGTAGCCATGCTCAAATTCATCCACACGTTGCTTATTGTTGTAGCCTATTTTGATTATAAAATATAGCAGATGGATGTGAAAATAGCATTCTTAAATAGATATCTTGAGGAAGATATCTATATAGAACAACCGCTAGGTTTCACATCTAGTGACGATGATCATAAGGTATGCAAGCTACAAAGGTCCATATATAGACTTAAGCAAGCATCTCAAAGCTAGAATGTTCATTTTAATAATATAATCAAATAATTTAGATTCATCAAGAATAAGAAGGAGCCCTATATTTTCAAAAAGATCAGTGGAAGTGCTGTTGTCTTTCTCATACTATACGTAGATGATATTCTTCTAATTGAGAATGATATTCTCATGTTGACTACAGTCAAAATTGAAGAAAAATCCTGATTTTTCGATCTAGGTTCGTTCAGATCTGATCAGATCAAGAGATATATTTCAAAAATTTTCTCTTTGATCTGTATCAGATCTAGGATGTTTTAGATCTAATTAATATTATTTTAATAAATAAAATAAATAAAGATAAATTAAATTAAATTTAATTTATCTGATTTGGGTAATCCTATTACCCTGTTGATGATCCTGTATGCAGCGGAAGGTTCTGGATCTAGCCATGCAAGCGCCTGGCCTCTATCGGTATCCACTCGGGCTGAATTTGGAGATTCTCTTCTTCTCTATCACGTCTCCAAAAATCAGATCTGGATCTGATCTGGAGGATCTTCAAAACTTCTTTTGAAGATTAGCAGTCGTCCTTTGCAGCAGCGCAGCCTTCTTGCTTTTGATCGCCTTTCTCTTGCTTGAATCACACCAGCAAAAATCCAAAACTCCTTTTGGATGTGGAGAGAAAGGGGAGAAGGTGGTTTGGCATGGAGAAGGAGGGGAGAGGCAGCCTTGGGGCATATGGAAACTCTTAGCTTCAATCTCATGTCAATCTGAGTTGGGTACAGGGTCTTATTTATAGACTAGCTGTGATCCAACTCCTCTTCTTCCCAACCAATCACAATCCTTTGTGAAATCAGATCTAAATCTGATTGGTGGAAATAGAGTCCCCTGGATTCCTCCTTAGAGGGTGCCTAAGACCAGTCAAAGTTGGTTCTTAGAAGAACTCTAATTGGAATCCAAAAAGGAGATGGATTCCTTGTCCAACAAGGACTCCTAGGCGCCTCCAACTTGGGCAGACGCCTAGGGTGGCATGCGCCCTTCTCCTTGCCAGGTTCTGGAAGGGGGACAGGCCCCCACCAGCTCTCCAATAGGTGCATGACATGTGGTCAAAAGTCAAAGTGTCAATGGTCAATGTTTGACCAGTCAAAGGTAGACTTTTGAACCAAAGTCAAAGAACAAGAAATGGCAGGTGACCAAAAATGGTAGGTAATGTCTTACAAAATAAGACAACCTTTTCTGACTTGGACAACCTCCAGTCAGACCATATGAAGGCCTCTGATTGAGCACAAACTCCTTTGGCTCAGATAGGATAACTTATTTATGATAGCAAAAGAAGAACGTTAGGTTCAATCGAGTGCTAGCACGATTTCCTTGAACCTAATTGAATCTCATTCAGATCAATTGAACTAGATCAGTTCAATTGATGATCACCAGATTCAAACCCTTGTTTGTGTGATCCAGTTAGGTTCAGTTCTATATGGTAATGGGATATGTCATGATCTCTATCATCGACATCATCGAAACTCCTTTCGATGGATCAGAACTCTTCTGATTCGAACAGCTAGAATGATCGATCATCTAAATCATTCTAATTGCTCCCAAAATCCACCAGTGACACCTAGCAGTATATGGTGGCAACCCATCAGAGCTGAATGCGAACCTCTTGGTGCAGCTACCTGTGTGATTAAGTTCTTCTATCTTGAGCCCCGATCAGATTAGGGTTAAGGTGAACTCGTCAAACCCTAGTTTCTGTCATATGATGTAATCATTCGATTCGAGTCCAATGTGAAAATCTAAATAGAAACTCTTTCTATTATTTCACTCTGCCATGGCCATGGACTTCTGGACTTGATTCTCATGATTATCATAGGGCTGCTCCTCTACCACCGAGGTAGATAGATTCCATCTTGATGCAATCCAGTTCCTACAATGAACATGCTATAGCCAACATACACCTCAGGGTTCCATATGGCTAGGAGATCGAGTAATGGTGTAGTCAAACTATAACACCCTCAAGGTGAACTGCCGATGCATCTCAGGTCAAAGAACCAGACACACTACTGCAGCATCGAGTCAGTCATTGACGAGAAGGTAGACTCCCTAATGACTACTCGAGGTGGTCACGCTCAGTGCCCTCGTTCTCTAACGAGTACCTGTACTCTCGCTCGGTGTCTCCACACCGTAGACTCAAGACTCATCTACTAAAGAGAAGCGATTGTACACCAACCTTCTAGATCAATCACCATCCTCGTGATGATCCTATGGTCAGGAGCATTTTATGAGTTAATAATGATTATTCATGTCTTAAATTTTCAACTCTTGAAAATATGAATTATCATTACCATTAACTCAAAGGATGTATCACAGACACTAAATACACATATGTGATAGAAAATAACCCATTTTATTGATTTTAGTCAAAATTATAATTTTGCCCCTAGAAGTGTATTACAAGTGTCAGCCAATTCTGGCTTCTAGGGCACATATATCTAACAATCTCTCACTTGTCCTAAAGCCAATTGGCTACAAGTCTAAGTCCCATCTTCTCAAGGTGGGCTTCGAACTTCTGCTGGCCCAACGGCTTTGTAAGTGGGTCTGCCACATTATCTATGGAGTCGACTCTCTTGACCTCGACGTAATCCTTTTCGAGGTAATCGTGGATGGGGTGGTATCACCGTTTGCTTGAAACTCTTTCAGCTGATAGCACCACCATTGCACACAAACAGACTGCCAGATGTCGACTTTCGATCATCTATATCAGACATGAAATCTGAGTCTGTGTATCCCTGGACTTGGAGTTCTCCATTACCAAAGACCAACATCATATCCTTAGTTCTTCTCAAGTACTTAAGGATACATTTCACAGAAGTCCAGTGTTCTTCACCTGGATTTGACTGATATCTGCTTGTGACACTCACAGCATGGGCTATATCAGGTCGTGTACATAGCATGGCATACATGAGGCTCCCTATTGCAGAAGCATAAGGGATCTTGCTCATGCGTTCTATTTCCTCAGGTGTGCTAGGGCACATCTTCTTGGAAAGATGAATACCATGTCTGAAGGGTATTAATCCCCTCTTAGAGTTTTCCATACTAAACCTCTTTAGTACTTCCTCTATGTACATCTTCTGTGAAAGTCCTAGCATCCTATTCGGTCTATCCCTATAGACCTTAATTCCTAGAATAAAGGATGCTTCACCTAGGTCTTTCATGGAGAATTCCTTGGACAACCATATTTTGACTGTCGTCAACATGGGAATATCATTCCCAATAAGGAGGATGTCATCCACGTACAATACGAGGAAGACAACAGCGCTCCCACTGACCTTTTTGAAAACACACGGTTCCTCTTCATTTTTGATGAAACCAAACTTTTTGATCACATCATTGAAATGAGTGTTCCAGCTCCGAGATGCTTGCTTAAGTCCATATATGGACCTTTGCAGCTTGCAAACCTTGTGATCAGTATCACTGGATGTGAAACCTAATGGCTGTTCCATATAGATATGTCTTCCTCAAGATATCCATTTAGGAATGCCATTTTCACGTCCATTTGCCATATTTCATAATCGAAATAGGCTGCAACGGCAAGCAATGTGCGGATGGATTTTAGCATAGCCACTGGAAAAAAGGTATCCTGATAGTCAATGCCTTCGCATTGACTATAACCTTTTGCCACTAGTCTAGCCTTGAATGTCTCCACATTTCCATCTGCACCAATCTTTCTCTTGAAGATCCATTTACACCCAATAGGTACTATACCTTCTGGTGGATCTACCAAGGTCCAGACTTGGTTTGAGTGCATCGAGTCAATTTCTGACTGCATTGCCTCTAGCCATTTCTCGGAGTCGATATCTGATATCGCCTCGTTGTAGGTTTTGGGATCATCACCATGAGCACCATTACCTACGAGGAACATTTCCTCTACTTTCTCTGAAATAATACCTAAGTATCTTCTCAGGGGGACGGGAAACTCTTTCCGATCTACGAGGTGGAGGAGGTAGTGTTCTTATTGGCTCAACCTGATTTGGTTCCAATTTGGTCCTTAGCTCGTTCCACTTGTGAGACTTTCTCATCAAGCTTGATCTATTTTCCAATGCCGCTATCTTGAATAAACTATTTTTCAAGAAAGATGGCATGTCGACTCACAATCACATTGTGGTCTTCTGGAATGTAGAAATAGTATCCTAATGACTCTTTAGGATATCCTATGAATCGAGCTCTAAAGGACCTAAACTCTAACTTGTCCGCTTGTTGTCTTTTGACATGAGCCTGGACAACCCCAAATTCTGAGATGACTCAGACTTGGTTTCTTACCGTGCCATATCTCATACGGTGTGGTAGGAACGGTTTTAGAGGGAACCCTATTCAGTAGATAAGATTGAAGTTAACAATGAGTGTCCCCAAAGGAAAATCAGGAAGGTCTGTGAAGCTCATCATGGATCGAACCATATCCAATAGAGTCCGATTTCTCCATTCTGAAACCCCGTTGAGTTGAGGTGTTCCTGGTGGAGTCCATTGAGAGACTATGCCATTTTTCTTTGAGATAGTCTAGGAATTCCGGCTAAGGTATTCACCTCCTCGATCTGATCGAAGAACCTTAATGGGTTTTCCAGTTTATTTTTCTACTTCATGTCTGAATTCTTTGAACTTTTCAAAAGCTTCAGACTTATGTCTCATAAGATACACATACCCATACCTAGACAGATCATCGGATAAAGGTAATGAAGTAGACAAAATTGCCTCTAGCCGGCACATCAAATGGGCCGCACACATCAGTATGTACTAGGGCAAGGAGATCTGTGGCCCTTTCCCCATGTCCAACAAAAGGGAGTTTAGTCATTTTGCCTTGAAGACAAGATTCACAAGTTGGATATGACTCGAAAGTCAATGGACTCAATAGCCCATTTTTCTCCAATTTGTTGATCCTATCTTCTGCTATATGACCTAATCTCAGGTGCCATAGATATCTGTCATTTGGACTATCCCTAGGTCGTTTGGCATTCACGTTTTGCTCGATAGTTAGAACAGGTACATCAATATGTAGCTGATAAAGACCATTAATAAGGAAACCATTTGCAATTTTATTTCTTTCATAAAGAATGTTACAATGGTCCTTAAAGAAGGTGATCACATAACCTTCTTGTGCTAAGCATGAAATAGAAATCAAATTCCTGCTAGCTGCAGGCACATAATAACAGTCTTTCAAAACTAAGTCTAAACCAGATGGTAATCGAAGAGGGTATGTTCCCACGGCTACTGCAGCAACTCTTGCTCCATTACCGACATGCGTAGGATCATGTCTCCATCCCTCAGCCTCCTGCTATCCTCAAGACCCTGCATGGAAGTGCACAGATGAGCACTAGAACCAGAGTCAAGCACCCAACTGGATGCAGAAGAAATCGTAAGGTTAGACTCAATAACGAGCATACCTCCAGAAGGACCTTCCTTCTTGTTCTTCAGGGTGGCCAGGTAAGTAGGGCAGTTCCGCTTCCAATGGCCGTCGCTGTTGCAATGGAAACACTTTCCTTTGACATCGGCCTTTTTCTTCGGCTCTGCCTTCTTCTTCTTTGCTCCTTCCACCTTTTGCTTTTTCACAGACTTCTTTTTCTTTCCATAAGACTTTCTTTTGGAAGAAGTCCATTCCATAGCAAGAACTGAGCCTTTAGAACCTTTCATAGAAAGCTCAGCGGTAACCAGCATATTCATTAATTCGGCCAAGGAATTTTGAAGTTTATGCATGTGGTAATTCATGATGAATTGCCCATATGCATCAGTCAAGGATTGCAGAATAATATCGTTCTGCAGGTCCAAGTCTAACTTCACACCGAGCTTCTCAAGCTCTTCCATGTCCTTGATCATTGTCAGACAGTGATCTTGGACTGACTGCCCATCACGCATCTTAGCCTTAAAAAGTCATTTCGTGACTTGATATTTGGCTGCGCGACTCTGTTCACCAAACATCTCCTGCAGGTGAGCCAACATTTGGCGAGCAGTCCCGATATCCTCATGTTGGCGCTGGAGCTCATCAGACATCGAGCCCAACATGTAATATCTGGCCTTATTATCTTCGTCTATCCATTTTTTCAGAGACGCTCTCTGTTCAAGTGGATGGACGGGCTGGTAAGGTGGGAGGGTCCTGGTCCAAAACATGGGTTAACTTCTCAAAACCCAAAATAATTTTGTAGTTCCTGAGCCAATCTTTATAATTGGGTCCGGTCAGTCTATGTGTGTCCAGGATACGTGCCAATGGGTTGGACGCAGACATTTTCCTATAGAGAGTCAAAGATTCTAGTTAGATATTGTAATTTTGACTTGACCAATTTATTTAGAATTTTATTTTTAAACAAATTAGCTCCCACTATTTTCTCGGATCCCTACACTCCCTCTGTAGAGATGCAAAAATCTCACGATTAATGATTTCTAGTGGGTGGTGCGGTCTCACCAACTGACTCATCACCTCACCTAACAGTTATTGGTGATGGGTTAGCCAATGAGTGAACAACTCTTGTTCAATGATTCTCTAATCATGGTGCACCCAAACTTGGTCTCTAATTCATGAATCTCACCGTATCCGAAATATTGATCCACTCCTTAGTTAAGTCAGACCCACCATTTGCATAGACTGGGTTCCTAATTGAGTCTCTCACCGTATCCGAAATATTGAGCCCAACTCATCCTCCAGCCCATAGCATCCAATGCCTAATAGACATGGTTGCATCTCTTCCTCGGTGCAACTGAGCCACTGTATCCAGCCGAGAACAATCAACCCCGGGAAGGGCCCGCACATCTACAATGGTGGAAGACCTCAGACTTAATCTTTTCTTAGGGAGAATTGATTCAGGTCTCATTAAACTAGACTTGGCATAGTCATAACAATTATGACTAACCTAGTGGCATGGGTTAGCTCGGATTATTGACCACCTCAGATCAGAACTGTGTCAACAGATATGGCCAGGTAAGTGAGACCGGTGGAAGGAATATGCCATTAACTCGTACAAGAATGCATTCAGGTCGAGTAGCTTCCAATTAAAAACCAGTCGGTCGTATGTGCCAAACTTACCTTAGACACCAAATTGTTGAGCCAGAACCAATTGGGTTAGCCTACAATCCAGACTCTAACCTCTGAGCCTAATTAGGTCTTGCTTGATCGTGACTCGATCTTGACCCAGACTTAATCCTATTAGGCTGGTCAATTTAAGCATTGTTGATCCCATCTAACCAACTCTTGATTCGGTTTGATCAACCGCTTAGACCTAATTGAGCTACCCAAGCCCGAACCCAGTATTATGAATATGTCTTAGATCTGAAATTCTCAATTTTAGACCTAATTAATATTCCATAATCTTAATTCTTAATTAAGTAGGGTTCATAAACAAAATATGCACAATAAATCCTAGGGTTTCAGGATCTAGGGTTTTGCAGAAAGTAAGTTTTGGGTTTCTGATTAAGGACGAACATGCAGCACCCCTACACATCATAAGAACACCCCATCGAATGGGAAAGAGAGGGCCTTTAAACCCTTCTTCGTTCTTATGACCGGACGGCCAAGAGGAATGCCTTAATCAGGAACATTCAATACTACAAAACAGTTTTAGATCTATATCATATATCTCATATACAAATTAGATCTAATCATGGCATATTTTGCATACATCTCATGTATCGAATCATGCATATTTTTCAGATCTAAATTATCTCATAATAATCTAAAAAATTAGATTTAAATTGATCTTAATCAAAATAAATTCTAATCTAGACAACTATGTAGAACTATTCTACAACTAGTCTAGACATGCATCAATCATATCTCATATGATGTTTAAAATTAAATAATTTTTATTTGCTATTTTTTAGATGTTATTATAACCATTATAATATCAAAAAATAGTAAATAAATAGATCTAAAATATGATTTAATCAGATTAAATCAAAAACATGCAAGACTATTCTATAGAACTATTCTATTTTAGAACTAGTCATGCATATTTTCTAATCTTAGATCCAAATCATTTAATTTTAATTTTTTCTAATTTTAGATCTGATCACATCTCATGTGACATCTAAAATCAATTATTTTCTAATTAAAATAAATTTAAAATTAGATCTAAATATTTTTAGAACCATGGCTCTGATACCAGTTGAAGGAAAATCCTGATTTCCCGGTCCAGGTTCGTTCAGATCTGATCAGATCAAGAGATATATTTCAAAAAATTTTTTCTTTGATCTGTATCAGATCTGAGATATTTTAGATCTGATTCTTATTATTTTAATAAATAAAATAAAATAAAGATAAATTAAATCAAATTTAATTTACCTGATTTGGGTAATCCTATTACCCTGTTGATGATCCTGTATGCAGCGGAAGGTTCTGGATCTAGCCACGCAAGCGCCTGGCCTCTACCGATATCCACTCAGGTTGGATCTAGAGATCCTCTTCTTCTCTATCACATCTCCAAAAATTAGATCTGGATCTGATCTGGAGGATCTTCAAAACTCCTTTTGAAGATCAGCAGTCGTCCTTTGCAGCAGTGCAGCCTTCTTAGCTTTTGATCGCCTTTCTCTTGATCTTGAATCGCACCAACAAAAATCCAAAACTCCTTTTGGATGTGGAGAGGCAAGGGGAGAAGGTGGTTTGGCATGGAGAAGGAGGGGAGAGGCAGCCTTGGGGCGTATGGAAACTCTTAGCTTCAATCTCATGTCAATCTGAGTTGGGTACAGGGTCTTATTTATAGACTAGCTGTGATCCAACTCCTCTTCTTCCCAACCAATCACAATCCTTTGTGAAATCAGATCTAAATCTGATTGGTGGGAATAGAGTCCCCTTGGATTCCTCCTTAGAGGGCACCTAAGACCAGTCAAAGTTGGTTCTTAGGAAGAACTCTAATTGGAATCCAAAAAGGAGATGGAGTCCCTTGTCCAACAAGGACTCCTAGGCGCCTCCAACTTGGGCACACGCCAAGGGTGGCGTGCGCCCTCCTCCTTGCCAGGTTCTGGTAGGAGGACAGGCCCCCACCAGCTCTCCAATAGGTGCATGACATGTGGTCAAAAGTCAAAGTGTCAATGGTCAACATTTGACCAGTCAAAGGTCAACTTTTGACCAAAGTCAAAGGAACAAGAAATGGCAGGTGACCAAAAATGGCAGGTAATGTCTTACAAAATAAGACAACCTTTTCTGACTTGGACAACCTCCAGTCAGACCATAGTGAAGGCCTCTGATTGAGCACAAACTCCTTTGGCTCAGTCAGGACAACTTATTTATGATAGTAAAAGAAGAACGTTAGGTTCAATCGAGTGCTAGCACGATTTTCCTTGAACCTAATTGAATCTCATTCAGATCAATTGAACTAGATCAGTTCAATTGATGATCACCAGATTCAAACCCTTATTTGTGTGACCCAGTTAGGTTCAGTTCTGTATGGTAATGGGATATGTCATGATCTCTATCATCGACATCATCGAAACTCCTTTCGATGGATCAGAACTCTTCTGATTCGAACAGCTAGAATGATCGATCATCTAAATCATTCTAATTGCTCCCAAAATCCACCAGTGACACCTAGCAGTATATGGTGGCAACCCATCAGAGCTGAATGCGAACCTCTTGGTGCAGCTACCTGTGTGATTAAGTTCTTCTATCTTGAGCCCCGATCAGATTAGGGTTAAGGTGAACTCGTCAAACCCTAGTTTCTGTCATATGATGTAATCATTCGATTCAAGTCCGATGTGAAAATCTAAATAGAAACTCTTTCTATTATTTCACTCTGCCATGGCCATGGGCTTCTGGACTTGATTCTCATGATCATCATAGGGCTGCTCCTCTACCACCGAGGTAGATAGATTCCATCTTGATGCAATCCAGTTCCTACAATGAACATGCTATAGCCAACATACACCTCAGGGTTCCGTGTGGCTAGGAGACCGAGTAATGGTGTAGTCAAACTATAACACCCTCAAGGTGAACTGTCGATGCACCTCAGGTCAAAGAACCAGACACACTACTGCAGCATCGAGTCAGTCATTGACGAGAAGGTAGACTTCCTAATGACTACTCGAGGTGGTCACGCTCAGTGCCCTCGTTCTCTAACGAGTACCTGTACTCTCGCTCTGGTGTCTCCACACCATAGACTCAAGACTCATCTACTAAAGAGAAGCGATTATACACCAACCTTTCGGATCAATCACCATCCTCGTGATGATCTTATGGTCAGGAGCAATTTATGAGTTAATAATGATTATTCATGTCTTAAATTTTCAACTCTTGAAAATATGAATTATCATTGCCATTAACTCAAAGGATGTATCACAGACACTAAATACACATATGTGATAGAAAATAACCCATTTATTGATTTTAGTCAAAATTATAATTTTGCCCCTAGAAGTGTATTACAAGTGTCAGCCAATTCTGGCTTCTAGGGCACATATATCTAACAAAAATATGGTTGTCTAAGAAGTTCTCTATGAAAGATTTAGGAGAGGCATCCTTTATTTTAGAAATTAAGGTCTATAGGGATAGATCGAATAGGATGCTAGGTCTCTTACAAAAAATATACAAAGAGGAGGTGTTGAAGAGGTTCAGTATGGAAAACTCTAAGAGAGGTTTAGTATCCTTTAGACATGGCATTCATCTCTCCAAGAAGATGTGCCCTAGCACACCTGAGGAGATTGAATGCATGAGCAAGATCTCTTATGCTTCGATAATAGGGAGCCTCATGTATGCCATGCTATGTATATGACCTAATATTGCCCATGCTGTGAGTATCACAAGCAGATATCAGTTGAATCCAGATGAAGAGTACTGAACTTTTGTGAAATGTATCCTTAATTACTTGAGAAGGACTAAGGATATGTTTCTAGTTTTTAGTAATGGAGAACTCTAGGTCCAAGGGTATGCAGACTCAGATTTTACGTCCGACATAAATGATCGAAAGTCGACATCTGAAAGTTTGTTTATTTGTAATAGTAGAGCTATTAGTTGGAAGAAGTCTAAGCAGATGGGATAGCAGACTCCACCATGAAAGCAGAGTACATCGCTGCATCGAAGGCTGCAAAGGAGGCATTCTGGTATAAAAAGTTTACCACGGAGCTCAAAGTGATGCCATCAGATACCGTCCCTCTATACTGTAACAATAATAGTACCATAGCTCTTGCTAAGAAGTCGAGGTCTCATCGAAAATCCAAGCACATCGAGCAGCAATACCACCTCATCTATGATTACATCAAGAAGAGATATGTCAAGATCAAGAGAGTCGATACTGCAGATAATGCGACTGACCTGCTGAAAAAGCCATTGAGCCAACAGAAGATCGAAGCCCACGTTGAGAAGATGGGACTTAGATTTGTAGCCAATTGACTTTAGGTTAAGTAGGACTTTGTTAGATGTGTGTCCTAGAAGCCAGATTGGCTGACACTTGTAATATACTTCTAAGAATAATTTTATAATTTTAACTATAAATTAATAAAAAAAATTATTTTTTATTATAATATATATTTAAAGTGTCTGTGATACATTCTTTGAGTTAATGGTAATGATAATTCATATTTTCAAGAGTTGAAAATTTAAGACATGAATTTTCATAATTAACTCATAAACTGCTTCCGACCGTAGGATCATCATGAGGATGGTGATCAATCTAGAAGGTTAGTGTATGATCGCTTTCTTAGGATAGATATGTCTTGAGTCTATGGTATGGAGACATTAGAGCGAGAGTATAGGTACTCGTTAGAGAATGAGGGCACTGAGCATAACCACCTCGAGCAGTTATAAGGAAGTCTACCTTCTCGTCGATGATTGGCTCGATGCTGCAGTGGTGTGTCTGGTTCTTTGACCTGAGGTGTATCAGCAGTTCACCTTGAGAATGTTATAGTTTAACTATACCATAACTCGATCTCCTAGTCATTCAAAATTCTGAGGTGTATGTTGGCTATAGCATGTTCATTATAGGAATTGGATTGCACCAATAGAAGATCTATCTACCTTGGTAGATGAGGAGTATCCCTATGATAATGATGAGATTGAGTCCTTAAGCCCATGGCTATGGCAAAGTGAAGATGATGGAAAGAGTTTCTATTAGGATTTTACATTGAACTCGAATCGAATGATTAATTCATATGACGGATGTTGAGTTTGACGAGTTTACCTTAATCCTAATTCTATCAGAGCTCAAGATAGAAGAACCCAATCACATAGGTAGCTACATCAAGAGGTTTGTTTTTAATTCTGATGGATTGCCACCATATACTGCTAGGTGTTATGGGTGGATTTTAGGAGCAATTAGAATGATTTTGTTGATCAATCATTCTAATTGTATAAATCAGAAGAGTTTTGATCCATCAAAAGATGTTTCGATAATGTCGATAGAGATCGTGACATATCTCATTACCATACGAAATTGAACCTAACTGGATCACACAAATAAGAATTTGGGTTTGGATGTCATCAATTGATCTAACCCAGTTTGACTGATTTGGATTAGATCCAATCAGGTTCAAGGTGATTATGCTAGCACACGATTAAGCCTGGCTTTCTCCTTCTGTAATCTTTCTAATTCATCACAACTAAGTTAAATTTAATTTAACTTATTTATATATCTTGAATGATTTTATTTTTATCTGACTGGAGTAAGTTCAGGTCAAATTAATTATAGAAATTAAATCCATTCCTAGTATAATTGGACTAGGGTCAAAAGTTGACCTATCTAAGAGAATTGAGGATCACTTAATTAGATGCTTCTAGAAAATTTTATAGAAATTCTTTTGATCTAATTTTTTGATATGTGATAGAGCTCAAGTCATGCTATGGGTGTACCAAATTTTGTAATTTATGGTGGCATTTTGATTAGGTTTTGATGGAGTTTGATTTGGATTAAACTCTTAAGGGAAGAGTCCTAGGCGTAATGGACTCTTCCTTATCTACTCATGCCACCACCTTACTGATTGATTTTTGGCATCAAAATTAGATGAGATCTGGGTTTCATGTGGAGAATAATTTTTGGATTCCCAATGATCAAATAAGTTGGTTATTTGGTCAAAGAGGGACTCTATGTGGCATTGGGTTTAAGAAACCTTTCTCATGCCATTATAGAGAGATTGCACAAAATATTTTCCACACCCAAAGGAGCTAGCCCTCTAATATCCCACATCCTCTCTATCCTCTCTCTCCCTCTCTTCTACATGCTTAAAAAGTTAGGCATAAATCTAAGTAGAAGGTCCAAGTCTTTTGGCACAAGATTTCGAATCTATGCGATGATATTCATCAGACAGATGGGCTGCCTTCAGAAATAGTTTTGAAGGATCTATAGATCAAATTCAAATCTAATCTTTGGAGGAGAGATTCATGAGGAGAGGACATTCAGATCCTATTTGAGTGGATACTGATAGAGGCTAGGTGCATGCATGGCTCCTTCTAGAACCTCAGTAACCAACAGGATCATCGTAGGGTAATCAAATTATCCAACAAGATACTTCAAATTAAATCTAATTTAATTTTATTTTTAATTTTTAATATTAGATCACCATGATCAGATCTGAGAACTCTTAAATTTGATCACATTATAAAATTTTTTATAGAAAATTATGCCTTAGATCTGATCAGATCTAGATGATCCTATGACGAAAAATCATATTTTCCTTTCAAGTCCGAGCCTGAGTTTGTTGGGATATCCAAGAAAAATTACGGTGGTTCCTCTAATCTAGATTATATAAATTTAAAAAAGAATCATTAATCAGCTTGGAGTAACCTTTTGCAGCTTGAACTTGCTCTTAGATAAAAGATGAAAATTGTGCAGCCATAGAACATTCATTCACATGATGGGTTGGACTAGCATAGATTGAACAAGTCTCCTAATAATTAGAAGATGATGTGAATTATGCAGGAGATTGTTGAGCTAGAATTAGGACTTGATCCAATTTTTGGACAAGAAAGTTTACTTTGTTTATCAAGTTTAAGTCAGTCTTAGAACTAGATTCTGGATGTTTAAATTCATGGATCCCTGCCCACTTTTGGTAGAAAGATAACAAAGCATGGTTGATTGAGTTTTCACTCAAGGTTTCAAACAAGGTATAGGCTTCGCCCTCACTTTTATTCATAAATGCACCTCCACAAGATGCATCTACCATTTATTTATATTAGTCTCCTAAACCCTCATTGAAGGCTTGAACTATTTGCCACTTAGACAAACTATGGTGTGGGCATTTTCTAAGAAATTTCTTAAGTCTCTCCCATAACTCGTGAATTTATTTTCCTAAAAGCGGGGCAAATCCAGTGATAGCTCGCCTCATGGTGTTGGTTCGGCCTATGGGATAAAATTTTTTAAGAAATTTACTTTATAATTTAGCTCAAGTTTTAATTGATCTTCCTATTATGCCAAGCCAGTACTTGGCTTTATCTTTTAATGAAAAAAAAAATAGAATTAGTCTAAGTATATCCTTAGTCAAATTTTGAATTTTTATCATAGAGAAAATTTCTAAAAATTCATCCAGATATTTATACGGGTCTTCATCGGTGTTCCGATAGAAAGATGAGAGCATCTGCATTATGGTCAACTTGATCTCATAGTGGATAGCATGGATATCAGGTAAGTGGATATAAGTCGATGGATTATAGATGAAAGAAATAAAATATTTCTTCATTTGCCTAGATGGTTCTCTAAAATTTTCAGTCATTTGATGGTTAGATTTAATACGATTCAGCCATTTAATTTTATAATTAAGTTCAACTAAATCAAAAAAAGTAATCTTCTACCATGCATGTACTAATGCAATCCTAATGTATGGTCCAAAATTTTTTAGATTTTTTTTATTTATTTATTATTTTATTATTTTTTTAATTTTTTTATAATTTTTATTATTTTAATTTTTATATTTTTTAAAATTTTTTATTATTTATTATTTATTATTTTATTACTATTATTTTACTTTTTAAAAAATTTAATGATTTTTTAATAATTTTATTATTTTATTATAATTTTATTTATTTTTTATTTTTTATAATTTTTATTTATTTTAATTTTTAAATTATTTTTATTATTTAATTACTATTTTTTATTATTTTTAATTTATTTTAATTTATTTTTTTGAAAGATAAGAGGAGAAAAGAGAAGAAAGAAAGAAAAGTTCTAAAGAAGAGGTCCTAAGAAATTCTAGAGCTAAGAAAAGAGAGAAGATTGATTTTAACTATGTTTAATATTTTAGTTAGCAATCAAGTTAGGCAAACAATCTTAACTAAGGGTTGTCCTAGATCTAGACAACTCCTAACCATCAAGGTCACCTTCAAACCTTCTAAGTGTAAGATCAGCCAATCAATTGGCTAGATAAGTATAAGGTTGGTGGGAGTCCTTCCATTGCTTATCTTAAATATTAATTATACTTGGTCAGGTAAGCTAATGAAATCAATTATAAACCATCTTCCTTCGGACCCAGTCGTCCTTGAACCACTTGCCTTAGACACCAGTTAAATTGACTAATCCTGATCCGATTCAATTTTTAGGATTTTTTGTCCTATTGAGCTTGAGTTCTTAGGGCCAATGTTTAATTGATTTTAATTTTAAAGGCTTAGGTTAATGCAAGATGCTGGTTAGTTGTTTGTTTGCCAAGAAAGGGTGATCAAATCTCCATCTTATGTTGTTTAATTGGGTGTTGCCCTTAATTTGGTTTAATATGAATATGCACAATCACTTTTAGACAAGGAGTTCTTGCAACTAAATTAGATGCAACTAAATTAGATGCATGAATCTTAATGGAACTTGAGAAATTACCTTGTCTCCAACAATCATCAAAAAAATAAAAATAAAACTAAATCTAATATGATGAATGCTCTAAGTAGTTAGCATTTCTAATCTTGACATAAAGCTTTTAATTAGATTTAAGTGGATAATTTTTAATTAATTTAAAAATAAAAAATAATATTTAAAAAAATTTAGGATTAGGATTGATCTCACCAAATATGATTGGAAGCTTCCTCTTTGCCCTGTTCTTTTTGTTCTTTTTTTTTCTCTTCTCTTTTCTTTTTGCAAAATAAAGAAGAAAAAGTTAGTAAGCACTATTTATAAAAAATTAAAAAAATTAAAAATTTATTTATAATTAATTTACAAGAAAATCAAAGAAATCAAAAGAAATAAATTTTCATGCCATCTCCAACAACGGTGCCAAAAATTTGATAAGGTCACGATGTTGTCATAAGATACCATATTTATAGTTTAATTCTGACTTCTTAAATAATTTAAGAATACATAGTTAGCAGCGAGTCGGATCGAATCTATAGAGAAGACTATATTTTAGTTTTAAAATCTTTAATTTTTATAAAAAAAAAGAGTTTTAAAAAAGAATCAAAGTTGAAAAATATAATTATAAATAAAGAGCAAAAATTAAATAATGCATAAAATTAAACTTGGTACTAAGATCTACTAATTAGATCTTAGCATTTACTTGCAATAAAATTAAAGAGCAAAAATTAAATTTACAATAAAAAGTAAGAGCATGAATTTAAAGTGCATAAAAATAAAATTTTACATTAATTTAAAAGTTCATAATTTAAATACATAAAATTTAAAAAGAAAAAAATTAAAATTAAAATTAAAAGTTGATCTCGATCTTGGATCGACATCGACATTGAGATGGTGTAGAAGCCAGCTCTTCTTCATAGCATCCATTGTCTTAAAGCAGCGTCTAACTAAAGCATAGCTCTAATCTTTATCAAACTCCTCTCATGACCGAAAACAATTGATTTTGGAGGTCCAGAGTCCTTTAAATAAAGTTAGGAAGCTGGATATCTTCTTTGTAGGCAATATGGAATTATAGATGAGTTTGATCGATAAAATATAAAGAAATAATAATAATAATTGGATTAAAATAGCTTTTGAATCATATTCTATGCCTCTGGTAAAGTCTGACCATCAAATCTGGATCAAACGGTTCCAAAATCGTCAAAAATGGATGTGTAATAGTCCAGATCAGGTCGGATTAAGTTTTAGCCATTGGATTGCTTTGATCTGAAAAATCTAGGCTGCTGATCAAATTCTGGATGCCTTAATCACCATTGGAAGTGTTATCAACCATCTGATCATCACTTGAGAGAAATCAGACCATCGGATGGCGCTATAAGGGAGTTGGGAAATCGATTCAAAACTAAAAAAAATAGCAACCGTCGGATCTTTGCCGGTAGTGACCACAATCATTGGATCATACATTACTATGCTCATGGACCACGATGGATCAGTTATTTCGTGGACTGCAACCAATCAATGCACAACATCTATCAAAAGTGACCAAAATGCCCTCCCTTAAGGGTTCACGATGAGCCGTGATAAAACTGACGTCATGCTGACATCAGCAACACACGGGGGTGGGTGGCCTGCACTGGCGGGTGAGCTGGCTTACGACGCATTGACTGGGTGGCTTGGCTGGGCACGTTTAGACACGCCGACTGATATGGTGTGGTAGCTTGGCTTGCGAAGTCAGCTGGGCTATTTTTCTTTTTTATTTTATTTTTTCTTTAAAAATTCATATTTAGTTCATTTTAGCTCTGATTTGCTCCAAATTTATTTTATTATTATCAAAAAATAAATTTTTTTTATTGATAATAATATTTTATTTTTTATTTTTATTATTTTTAATTAATTTTTTAATTAATAAAAATATTAATTTTTTAAAAATATATATAAAATAATTATTAATTTTTAAAAATAAATATAAATTAATTAATAAATTAATACTTTTATTTATAAATTTATGATACTTATCACATCCTCCAACTTAAGCTTTGCTCATCCTCAAGTAAAGAAAGAATTTAGTTTTAGATACCTTTTAACTTTAGAGTTTCAAATTTTATCTAAGCAGTTTTAAAATGGCCATTTATATTCAGTAAAGCATAAGTGAAGTATGTCATTGGAATATTAATACTTACCAATATAAAAATTAAGTGAAGAACATTTAGCTTTTTTGAACTTTTTCTAAATTATTCCTACCTTTATCTTTGAATTATCTAAACTTTCATATGGACAAGTGTATTGCTACTTCCGCCCTTCATTTATTGATTTTTTTATTCACATTACATACTTTTTGATGCGAATATCATTGCTTACTTAGACAATAGGACCCGATTAGTCGGTGGAAAACCAATGTATTTTTTTTAAAAAAAATGTTATGTCACATTTGAATGCCTTAACCCCTTAAGCTTTCTGTTTGATCCATGTAGCGAATCTTGGGCCAATGACTCCCAAACCAGTTGGCTTTAGGATACTAAGTATAAAATATCCCTCAAGTTTACTAGCTCGAGTCAAATAGGCTATGAGTTAAGACTAGTTTTACAACGAGCTTCTTTATCCTTTCCATCTTTTGACTCGAAACTCAATGCTTGCTTTGGCAAAGAGGCCCGATTACTCAATGAGAAGTACTTGAAAACTATTTTATTTTAAGAGTATTTTTTTATGAAGAAACGTATAGTTGTCCTACACAAGCCCATAAAAAGTAGACTTTTCTTTGATGTTGGTAGAAAAAATTAGAAGTGTTCAAAGAAAAATTATTATGTTCTAGACTTAACTCTTTATTGGATTTTCTTAATACTTGATCCCTCAATATCTCACAAATTTTTTGATCTGCACATCAATTTTATTTTAAAAATGCTTAGTTCAACTCGATTCTTAAGCATAATTGGGTGTCTAAATACTAAATACTAACTTCTTTGAAGATTTTTTTAAAAAAATTAAAATTTTTTATTATTCTTTACCAAACTCCTTCCCATGATCGAAGATAATTGATTTTGAAGGCCTAGAGTCCTTTAAATAGAGTTAGAAGGGCTGGATATCTTCTTTGTAGGCAATATGGGACTATAAAGAAGTTTGATTGGCAAAATATGAAAAAATCCTAATAAAAATTGGATTAAAATAGCTCCTAAATTGAGTTTTATGCCTCTAGTGAAGTTTGGCCATCAAATCTGGATCAAACAGTCCCAAAATTGTCTAAAAATGGATGTGTAATAGCCCAGATCAGGTCGGATTAAATTCTAGCCATTGGATTGCTTTGATCTAAAAAATCTAAGCCCCTGGATCAAATTTCAGTTGCCTTAATCACCATTGGAAGCATTATCAACCGTTCGATCATCGCCTAAGAGAAATCGGACCGTTGGATGGCGCTATAAGAGAGCTGAGAAATTGATTCAAAACTAGAAAAAACAACAACCATTAGATCTTCACCGGCAGTGACCACAGCCGTTAGATCATGCAATACTATGCTTATGAACCATGGTGGATTGGCATTTCATGGACTGCAACCAATCAGTACATAGCATTTCCCAGAAATGACCAAAATGCCCTCCCTTAAGGGTTCACAATGAGCCATGATAAAACTGACATCACGCTGACGTCAGGGGCGCACGAGGCTGGGAGGCTTATGCTGGCACATGGGCTGGCTTGCGGTGCATCAACTGGGTAGCTTGGCTCGACACATTTGGATGCACCGACTGATATGGCACAGTGGCTTTGCTTGTGGAGCTGACTGAGCTATTTTTTTTATTTTTTTTTAAAATTTATATCTGATCCATTTTAGCTCTGATTTGCTCTAAATTTATTTCATTATGACCAAAAGAATGAGCTTTTTTTACTGATCATAATATTTTATATTTTATTTTTATTATTTTTTAATTAATTTTTTAATTAATAAAAATATTAATTTCTTAAAAATATATAAATTAATTATTCATTCTTATAAATAAATATAAATTAATTAATAAATTAATACTTTTATTAGTGAATTTATGATACTTATTAGTGATCTCAGGTCGGAGGGACATTTATATCCATCGACCTTAACTAACTACTTTTGATAGTAGAATGCTACATTAGTCACGTTCAGTATAGATGTACTCTTACATCCTACCTGTATACCATATCAGCATCTCTACACCATTTGATTATGAGGACAACCAATGCATATGGCATATAGTGATCTATACTTGATAAGTTATCGTCCTTATTAATAACTTATCATTTGATTATGAATAATTTAAGAACCATCCGATAAATCCTTCTTTATTAATTAATTATGGTTCTAAGGACTTCATCATAAGATAGGAGTTCATTTAAGGAAGATGGAATCTTTATGATGAATAAGCCAAATAACTATTATTATTAGATAATTCATATACTAATTTCAATCATCTACCACTTAGATGATTGGCTTTAGAACATATTTTCTAACAACTTCCACTTGAACTAAAGCCAATCAGAATAATATCTAATATCCTATCTTCCACTTGAGCTCATAGAATTCCTTAGTTTCGAGGCTTTAGTGAATGGGTCGGTCAAGTTCTCCTCTTTCATCGATCTTCTAAAGGTCGACTTCATCCTAATCTAAAATCAAAGATGATAGCGATGTAGAATATGCTAGTCCTGTGGTGCATCTTTGGTTCTATAGCCTGAGCTATAGTTCTAGTGCTACATTATGATTGGACCATCAATGGAGAGTTTCACTTCTAGCATGCTAATGAACTTATGTAACCATACAGCCTACAAGGCAGTATCAGATACCATGATGTACTCTACATCACTAATAGAATAGGCTATAATATTCTGCTTAAAATTTTTTCAGTAGATTGCTCCTCCAATTAGGATGAATTCATGAGCCGACACTCTCATGTTGTCATCTTTATCTAACTAAAAGCTAGAATCAAAACATCCTATAAGTTTTAAGTCAGTATCTCTATATTTGAGTCATTGGATCTTAGTATTTTTCAAGTACTTAAGAATTGTCTATACAATCTTTCAGTAGTTCTCACCCAGATCAGATTAGTATCTGCTCACTACCTCTAGTGAGTATACCAAGTCTGATCTCGTACATGGATTAGGATAAGATGACAGCTAAATATTTATTTCTTATAATGCTGGAATGTCATTTTCGATTAAGAGAATTTTATCCATAGATAATACAATGAATAACACTATAGAATCTTTTACCCACTTACAAATGTAGGATTCCTCTTTGTTCATAACAAAGATATACATTTAAAACATATGTTCCAACCCTTAAAATAATAGCCAAACAGGCTTTATAGATCTCTACCTTTTCGTCTACGCTACTCTGATCCTTTTGAAAATTCATTTGCATCCAATGAATTTTATCCCTTCAGGTGAATGTACTAGTGTCCATACACTATTAATTTCATAAACTTCAATTTAAATTTTTATGGCCCTAAGCCACTTTTCAGAGTCAGACCTTTGCATGGCATCCATATAGGTGATCAAATCCTTGTTGTTCTTATCGATCTCAACAAGATCTCCATCCCGAACCTAGATACCAAAGTATCTATCTAGCTAATGTGATACTTTACCAGATCTCCTTAAAGATGCCTCTTTAACGGGCTCTGGGTTTGATCTAATCAAATCTAATTCTGTAGATTTACTAGATTGTGTCAGTTCTTTCTACCAATTGAACTTTCTTAAGTTTAACTTTTTAGGCATCAGTTCCTTATCCAAGAAATTTCTTTCCTAAAAAAAATGCCTTAATACTGATGACATCTTATATTCTTTAGCAAGGTAAAACTAATAACCCTTAAATACCTATTGAACCAGGATCTAAGTTTATCTGTGTGCAAACCATTGACATAGGCCTATCAATCCCAAACCTGAAGGTGAGAGAGTCTAGGTCTATGCCCGATCCATATCCTATATAGAGTTTTGTGATAGATTTACTTAGTATAAATCTTTAGAGTAGAAGTAGTATCAAGAGCTTAACCCTGAAACAGGCAGACTAGTAAATCCCATCATGGATCAAACCATGTCTAACAAAATTTGATTTCTTCTTTCTGATAAACTAAGTTCTAGGAGTGCACTATGAGAGAATCCTATTTTCTCTAAATATATCAAAAACTCACTAGATAAGTATTTACCTCTTCAATCTGATCGAAGAGTTCTAATACCTTTTTCAATTTATTTTTCTATTTCATTATTGAATCGTTTGAATATTTCAAATGATTCTGACTAGATGCATTCATACCTAGATAGGTCGTTTATAATCATAATGAAATATTGATATCCTTCTTTGACACTTGAGTTTCATAAGTCTACATACATCACTATATATAAGATTTAGAATCTCACCGACTCTACCACCTTTTCTAGTAAAAGATGACTTTGTCATCTTCTCAAAAAGATAAGACATAGGAAATCAGTGATTCATAATCATTGATATCGAGGTTTTTCTCTAAGGTTAACATATTTATCTTGTTCTTGTTAACATGACTAAGCCTATAATGCCAAAGGTAGACATCCGTGACATTATCTAACTTAGGTATTTACTAGATATGTATATTACACTTAACAAGCTGTGTAAATATTATATGCCATTTCTTTATTGTTCATGTACTATTATAATATCATTCATAATGATATTATAATAATCTCCTTTTATAGATAAATGATGATCATCTTTGGTCAAAAGGCCATCAAAGATTACATTCATTATAAATGATGGACAATAGTGGCAGTCACTCTAAATGACAACATTTGAAAATAAGCTCAACAGTTCTTAAAGTTAGGATTAGAATAAAACTTCTATCCCTAACATTTAGGTATTTCTCACCATTTTCAAATATTTCACTTACCTATAGTCCTTGCAACAAATTGTATAGGACTATCGGTATCCAATACCCAGGTAGTAGAATCTTAAATAGAAAAATTTTAAGGTGTTATCATATGACATCCTTGATAAGCAACTCTTGCTTCATTCTCTTTGTTCAGCCTATTATAATCAAAGAAAGCAAGATATTTAGAACAATATTTCTTCTTATGACCTTGCTTCTAACAGTCGAAGCACTCCACCTGATTTGGGTTAACCTTAGACATTTTATTTTTACTAGACTTTGAAGCTTCGGAATGAATTCTTTCATGCTGCTGAACCAAATTCAACTTTCGATATTTATTATCGAAGTTAGGTCCCATAAGTCATCACCTTCTAATAGTAATTAGAGCAATTAGGGTTTAGCCTTAATCTGTAAGAAAAGAGAACATAGACCTATTGTATATGAATTATTTTAACCCTAAAGACTTGGACTTTAGTCTAAAGGTTCTCCCACTATTTTGTATGAATTAATACCCTCTACCTCCAATTCGAGAAATTACTTTAATTTCGTAGCAGGTACTAGAATCCACATAGACTACACATAGGCCCGACTTTAGCTGGTCAACTCATGTGCATCTAATGGGTAGATTCTTTAATCAATTATTTCTCCAAACAATCTCTAGTAATTTAATTTTGCCCTAGAAACCTAATCAATCGGCTTTGACCTTCACTGTGAAGATTCGGTTAGGTCTAACCATTAACATGATCATACTTGGTGCATCTAACCAATGAATGATTAAGCCCAACTTTGGTTGGTCAACCTAACCATCATTAGAGAGACACTTCCAAATTATCATATTATGAATAATAATTTCATTAGTCAATAAGCACCAGGCCTTTGGACCTCCAATGATTATCGAGTTAATGGACCCATTATCATCCAACTTAATGGAAGGCTATGACTCAGTTATTCTCATAACTTTATCATTTTAAGGACCTAATAATTTTAGAGAATTTAAATTATTAGTGATTTAATTATAGAGAAGACATGGACCAAATTACTTCTACTGACTTCATCAAGTCAAATCCTTCCACTGACTTCTCAAGTCATTGATGAGGACTAGGATCAATTTTGGTCCATATGATGGAAAATATGTACGATTTCATACTTGAATTTTAAAAAATTTTGAAATAAAATATAGTAAAAAATGTAGATTAAACTATTTAATCTATAAAAGCATGTAATCTAATTACTAAACCCTACATCTAGGATCTGTAACATATCATAATGCATTCTTAAATCTAAAAATAAATATTTTGGTATTGATCGAATCAATATCCTAATCTAGAATAATTCTAAATCTAAAATCTAGATCGCTCTATGTGAGAGAAGAGATCAAATCTCTTACCTTCGCATGGGTCGAGAGCTCTATGATTGATTTTCATTATTGCCTTTGGAGCCGCACATACGTTCGATCTCTATAAAAAGTCCACATGAGGCTACAACAAAATCAGACGTTCATCAAACAAATATCTACTCGAAGTGCTAGTTGCTTGTAGATCCCTCCTAATCTTTAAACGAAGATCCACTCGAAGTGCTAGTTTTTTATGGATTCCTCCTAATGGTTAATCTAAAAATTATTCTATCAATCTCTTGGATACTCCAAAAGATGAAGAATAAGAGGAGGAATAAGGGAGAAATCCAACACTTGGATCTTTCAAAAAATAAAAATAAAAACATATGAGAAAAAAGCCCTAAAAGAAGATAAATCTTCTCTTTCAGGACATCAAGGATTGATGTCCTAAAAATATCTCTATGCTAGGATAAGAGGAGACCTTCTCCTCTAAATTTTTTCATGTTTCCAGATCTAACACTCTCTGATTTTTCTTATAAAAAAATCACACAAAAATATGAAGAAAAAGGGTTCTCAAAGAAATTCTAAGAGAAGACCTTCTCTCATCAGGACATGATCAGATCATGTCCAAAGATGATCACCATGCCCCAACACCTTGGAGCACAGATCCCCATGCCCTCTTCCTCTCCCTCTCTCTTAGATTTTTATCATATAAAAATCATAAAAATAAACAAAGAAGAATTAGAAATAAATCTCTAAGAGAAATTAGTTTTTCTCTTACCTCTCTCTTTAAGACATCAACAATTGATGTCTTAATGGAAGGCTCTTCTCCAAGAATCTTGGCATCCTAGACCACCCATGCCATCCTCTCTTTGTCTTCTATTTTTGATGAAAATCTTGAAATTTTTTATCCTCAAAATCATTAGAAGGAGGCATCCCATATTATTAAGGTAGACTAGGTCAAACCTAGTCAAATAAGGAGACAAAGGAGGAATTTAGGGGGCGTCCAACTCTTGGATGCCTCCCCCTAAAAATGTGGCATGAGAAATTTGATACCCATCGCACATAATGAGAAGAAAAGGACAACAAAATATTAAGGTTGGGCATGGGAATAATTTCCAAAAGAGGAGGGAGGAGTTTTAGTTTGAATGGACTCCATCAAATAGAATAAAAAACAAAACCAATTCCTATATTTGACCAAGTCAAATAATATACCAAATCAAACTAGATATGGGGCATGAAGAACCTCTCATTGGTGTGGAAAACATCACATGAAATCTAGAAATAAAATAAGTGGGGATGGGATCAAAGGTGTGTGGCAAGTACCTTCGTGAGTGATACCATTCTCCACCTTGGTGCTTCCAAGTCCTTGTAATCTCATCTCTTCTCAATAGACCCATCCGTGCCACACATCTCTGAAAGCTGTCTCTGGGGAGTACCTTCGTGAATGCATCAAATCGATTCTTCTTGGTATGGACCTTCATTAGTTCCACTTCACCTTCCTCCACCAGCTCTCTGATCCTATGGTACCTCACATCTATATGCTTTCTGCGTGTATGATAGATTGGGTTCTGTGCCAATAACAGAGCACATTGACTATCATTGAATAGTGTAACCTTGCTCTGCTCCACCTCCAACTCATCAATCGGCCTCCTAAGCCAAAGGGCTTCCTTTGCAGCCTCCGTTATCCCAATGTACTCGACCTCTATGGTAGACAAGACTGTGATTGGCTGAAGGATTGATCTCCAAGACACCGATCCACCATATAAATAGATGAGGTATCCAGTAGTAGACCTCCTTATATCAAGATCATCAGCATAATTTGCATCAATAAACCCTTTCAAAGGATCTGAACCTTCACACATCTTCATAAATTATTCTCCAAATCCTCTCGACTGCCCACCAAATACCAAACCATAATCTCTTGTTCCATGCAGATATCTCAATATCCATTTCAATGCTTTCCAGTGTTCCTTCTTAGGGTTAGCCATGTATCTACTAACCGTGCTCACTACATGTACTATATCTAGTCTACAGCACATCATAGTATACATCACACTGCCTACAGCATTTGTATAAGGGACTCGTTCTATGTACTCTCTCTCCTCTTCTGATTGGGGGCTTTGTAACTTGGAGAGAGACATATGACTCAGCAATGGTGTCTCTATAGGTTTGGCCTTTTCCATCCTAAACATCTTCAGAACCTTCTGGACATACTTTTCTTATGATAAATGGAGCACTCCTTTGCACCTATCTCTGCAAATCTCCATTCCAAGGATTATCTCAGCTGGACCCAAATTCTTCATCTCAAACTCAGATGATAATGCCCTTTTCAATCTTTTCACAGCATCCATGCTTCTACTGGCTATGAGCATATCATCTACATACAATAATAGGTACAGGGCATCCTCCTCATCTACATCCTTGACGTAGATACAACAATCATGTTCACATCTACTGAAACCCAGGCTTAAGACAAAGCTATCAAACCTTCGATACCACTGACGAGGGGATTGTTTCAAGCCATACAAAGACTTCCTGAGTAAACACATCTTTTCTTCCTATCTCATCTCCATGAAACCATCTAGTTACTTTATGTAGATTCTTTCCTCCAAAGTCCCATGAAGGAAGGCCATCTTCACGTCCATTTGTTCCAATTCCATGTTATGCTGTGCCACCAGTGACAACAAAACTCGAATAGATGTATGACACACCAATGGAGAGAAAATTTTTGTGTAGTCAATCCCTTTTCTTTGTGAGTATCCCTTTGCTACCAGCCTTACTTTAAATCTGACTCCACCTTGTTCTGAAGGTGCTTCTTTCTTTTTGAACACCCACTTTGAGCCAATAGATCAAGCATCCTCTGGAAGATCCACCAGCTACCATGTCTGATTCTTTTTGAGTGATTTCATCTCCTACATCATGGCCTGTATCCATAAATTATGATCCTCACTCTCCATGGCCTCTGCATAATTCTCTGGATCTTCACTAACAATGATGAGTGCATAGGAGATAACCTCATCAATTCCATATTTGACCGGCCTCCTAATAGTATGCTGGGGTTTGTGCAAAGCCACTCCCACTAGCACATCTCTGTCTGATGTCTGTGGCTGCTCCTGCACATCTATCTAAACTATCGACCCTCCATGCTGATTTTCAATCTGAGATAATACTTTTCTGCCCAGCTCCACCTCAATAGGAACACTCTTGTAAGTGGATGTAACATGCATGCCATCATTCTCTAATTGGCCACCACTGTTTACCTTTGTTTTCTTAGTTTCATCTATTCCAGACCTCCTCAAGATGCTTTTCTCATCAAGGATAACATCCCTGCTGATCACTGACTTCTGTGCCTGAGAGTCCCATAGCAAGTACCCCTTGACTCCTTGTGGATACCTTATGAATGTCATCTTTTAAGATTTCGGATCCAATTTGCTCCTCTCGATTGCCTCCATATGTGCATAGGCTATGCAACCAAAGACTTTCAAGTAGCCAAGCTCCACCTTCTTCCCACTCCAAACCTCCTTTGGAATGCCTCTATTCAGCTTATGATGAGGAGACCTGTTCACAAGAAAATAAGAAAAAATTAGAGCATCACCCCAAAAGGACTTTGGGAGTGATGTTTGCAGCCTCAAACTTCATGCCTTCTCGATCAATGTCTGGTTAATTCTCTCTGTGACACCATTCTACTGGGGAGTCATCTTCACCGTGTAATGGCGTTTGATGCCATTTTTCTCACAGTACCTCCTGAACTCCAGGCTAGTATACTTTCCTCCATTGTCTGACCTCAGACACTTCACCTGTCTTTCTGAATCCTTCTCTACTTCAGCTCTCTAGGCTCTAAACTAGACAAACACCTCTGATTTTTCTCTAATCAGATAAATCCACACCTTTCTTGAGAAATCATCAATGAAAGTGATAAAGTATTTTGCCCCACCTCTAGCTGATACAGGAGCTGGTCCCCACACATCCGAGTGCACTAAATCCAGCACTCCACTGCACTTGATACTTCTGGCAAACTTCACCCTATGCTGTTTGCCAAAGATGCATGACTCACAAAGATCTGTGCCCTCCTTCTTGAGGGCTGGGATCATACCTCTTCTACTTAGTTCAGTGAGCCCACGGTCACTCATATGACTCATCTGATAGTACCATAGTTGATATAAAATCTGCTCCTCCTGTGCTGTTGCTAGCACCTCTGCACTATCATTTACCACTGAGCCTTCTATTCTATAAAGATTGTTGCTCAGTCTTCTACCTCTCATCACCACCAAAGCTTTCTTGAAAATTTTCAGATATCCACTCCCAGTCTGGCTACTAAAAGCATAACCCTGCTTCTCCAAGTAGACCAAAGAAATCAAATTCTTTTTTAACTTCGGTACATGTCTAACATTTGATAATGTACGAATGATCCTATCGTACATCCTCATCCTGATAGAGCCAATTCTAGCTACTTTGCATGGGTGATCATCTCCAAGACTGACACTTCCACCATCCACCTTTTGGTAGATAGCAAACCACTTTCGATGAGAAGTATAGTGGTGTGAGCATGCTAAATCTAATATCCATATAGTATCATACTCTGTGAATCCATTTGATATAATTAGCAGATCTTCTCCATAGCTCACAGAAGCTATATCATCTTTCTTGCTGGCCTTTTCTTTTTCTAATATCAAAAGGGGACCTCTCCTCAGTTGTTCAGGCTGATGATATTTATAACATTTCAATGTCATCTTCCTTTGATCACGAGACTTTGACTTATCCTTAGATTTTTCTCTTGTCTTCTCCTTTGATCTTTCCTATCTTTCGTTCACAGCCAAGATCTCAGACTTAGGATCTCCCTTGCAGATCTTTTCCCTTTGCTCATTTGATTTGAGCACACCAACAATCTCTTCATAGTTTAGGGTCTTCTTTCCATAAATTAAAGTTGTTATGAGACCATCATACAAACCTGAAAAAAAACATAATAGTAGCAATGCCGAATCCTCCTCGTCAATCTTCACATCCAAAATCATCACCTCAAAACACACCTAATTGAACCTTTGGATATGTGCAATAAGATCTCCACTTTTGGGCATCCTAAGACTTACAGTTGTTTCTTCAACCACAGCTTATTCGTAATGTTCTTCCCCATATATGTGTTCTTCAGTCTCTCCCAAAGTCCCTTTATCATAGTTTCTATGCAAACCTCGAGCAAAATCTAATCAACCAAGCACATCCGAATTGCGTTAAAAGCAATTTCCTCCAACTCTTTTCAATCCTCAGCACTGATCTTTTTCGATCTTTCTTTTGTCAAGACCTTGTAGATCCTCTGCTAATCCAATAAGTCCTTTACTTTTTGATGTCATAGGATAAAGTTTCCCTTGCCATCAAACGTCTCAAAATCTACCTTGAATCCACTTGATCCCATAACTTCAAACAAGTCAAGAATAGATCCCAAACACCCTTCATGATTACACACACCAACAAAACTACCCTTCAAAGAAGATCTAACTAGCCCTAGATCCTCTTTCCAAACTTCTATATCACCATTCCTCCGTGTAAACAATCTCCACCTCAATCTAGAGACAACTACGAACCAAACTAGAAGTTTTAGGATAAAATCAGGTACAACAGATCCTAGATGTAGTAAATCCTAGGTATCTTCCTTCCTTCCATGCAATACTGCTCTAATACCAATTATTGAAAATATGCATTCTTCCCAAATGGATCGACGTGGCCGCTGGTGATTAGCCAAGCAACAAGAAAGAACCTCTCAGAGATTAATGCGGAAGCACGATCAAACAATTCAAGAAATAGAGAAGAAGAAATTTTCAAGAGAAAAGAGCTTTTATTCAGTATATTTTAGTCTCATTACAACATTAACCTGTTTTCAGTATATATACTTTTCAAAGGATCAAGCTCAAGCTCATAGAAAAATTTTTCAAATCCAAACAATCCATGTATATAAAATAATAATCTACAAAAATTGAGCCGACCGAATTTTAGACTGAGCCAGCTAACCTGCGACAGGATTGGCTCCATCTCAGATTGAGCCGACTCAGTTGTGTACCATGCCAATAGTCCAAAAATATTGCTTTCTATCTAAATTTTTCTCTGAGATCTAGCCGATCCAGTCTTGGACTGAGTCAACCTAGTTTCCAGCTTAGCCGGCTTAGTCTCAAGATGAACCGGCCCAGTTTCTGAACTCTACTAGAAGAATTGATTTCTTTTCCGACTCACTTCCGTCTTTCCATGACCTCTCTTCTCATATTTTCAAGACTTAGGAGTGCCACTTCTGAGCTCACAAGGTGGTGCAAGGAAGAAATGAGAGTCCCAATCCAATTGGGACTCTTCTTATTTGACTAGATCAAAACTATTTTGAATCTAATTCAAACTAAATTAAATGCAACCTAATTAAAGGTGATCCTAGTTCAACTAGGGGCCTAATTAAATCAGATTAAACCATATTTAATTTTGATTTAACACCTAACTCAATTAGGAATTAGGTGCACTCAAATCCTAGTCCAACTAGAAATTATTTTTTGCTTGCAATTGGTTTATCCAATAAACCAATTAGACTTAATCCAATTAAGTCCAAACTAATTCTAATTGAATCTAATTCAATTAGACTTGATCTTAACCCAATTACTCAATCAAATTGAGCTAATTAGCAATCTAATTACTAATTGATCCTTCTACAACACTTACACTAGGTCAAACATCAATCGCATTGATTGTTTGACCTTAGAACGACTATCAATTATCGACTAACCATCTGATCAGATTATAACTTCTTATATTTATGACCCCATAGGTTCGAACCTAAGCTGATAGCATAGGAACCAATTTCTATACTAGTCAAAGTGACCATCTAGCAATGATTTCTGACGTCTGGATAGGTCGAATGTATGCAAAATAATATTTTTAGAACCCTGACCCATGATTACCGTATAATTCATTTCTTTGATCAATAATGCTTAAGACGACTTCGAGTATGCTGTCAACACTCATACAAGTCATCTCTATTATATCTCAAAATTTTACAAATTTCATAACTCCTTACGAGGATTACTCCGATTTAGATTTTACTAAATTGAAATACAATGAGTCATTCTCTTTCTGAAGTTAATTAGGAGTGGTCAATCCCATCATGATTCATACACCGACTCTATAAGTACTTGACTGTATCCAGAAACTTTCCGAATCTATATTAAAGATACAGATAGTTCTAGCTTCAAAGTAAAGTAACTTGCTTGCAAGTCACCATGGTGATCTCAGATCGGAAGGACACTTATATTCATTAATCTTAGCTAGCTACTTTTGATAGTAGAGTGCTACATTGATCACGTTCAGTGCAAATATACTTCTACATCTTACCTGAATATCATACTAGTACTCCACATCACTTGATTATGAGGATAATCAATGCATATGGCATACAGCGACCTACACTCGATAAGTTATCATCCATGTTAATAACTTATCATTGGATCGTGAATAGTTTAAGAACCATCCGATAAATTCTTCTTCATCGATTGATTATGGTTCTAAGAACATCATAATTTAGAAATTTATTTAAGAAAGATAGAACTTTTATGATGAAATAACCAAATAACTATTATTATTAAATAATTCATATACTAATTTCAATCATCTACCACTTAGATGATTGGCTTTAAGATATATTTTTCAACAACTTTTACTTGGACTAAAGTCAATCAGAAAGATATCAAATATCCTATCTTTCACTTGAGTTCGTAGAACTCTTTAGTTTCGAGGCCTTAGCAAATTGGTCGGTTAAGTTCTCCTTTTTCATCGATCTTCTAAAAATCGACGTCATTCTAATCTAAAATCAAAGATGATAGCGATACAGAATATGTTGATTCTTCAATTCTTTAGCCTGAGCTATGACTCCAATGCTACGATAGAACTGGACTATCGGTGGAGGGTGCCACTCCCAACCTGCTAATGAACCTCAGCAACTACACGCTTACATGGCAGCATCATATGCCACGATGTACTTTACATCACTAACTGAATAGGCTATAGTATCCTGCTTGAAATCTTTCTAGTAGATTACTCCTATAATTAGGGTATGACTCGATCCTCTCTTGCTATCATCTTGATCTAACTAAAAACTGAAATCAAAACATCCATAAGTTTTAAGTCAGTATCTCCATATTTGAGTCACTGGATCTTAGTATTTTTCAAATACTTAAGGATTGTCTATACAATCTTCTAGTGATTTTCACTTAGATCAGACTGGTATCCATTCACTACCATTAGTGAGTATACCATATCTAATTTTGAACATGCAGAAATTAGATAACAGTCATTATTCCTTGCAATGCTGGAATGCCATTTTTTATTTAGAAAATTTCATCCACAGACAACATAGAAAATAACATTACAGAATATTTTGCCCAATTATAAATGCAGAGTTTATTTTTGTTCATAACAAAGATATATATTCAAAATGTATGTTCGAAAACTAAGATAATAGCCAAATAGGCTTTATAAGTTCTTACCTTCCCGTCTGTGCTACTCTGATCCTTTTAAAAATTCATTCACATCCAATGAATTTTATCCCTTCAGGTGAATCAACTAGTGTCCACACACTATTGATTCCATAGATTCTAATTTGGATTTAATGGCTCCAAGCCATTTCTCAGAGTCAGACTACTGCATTGCATTTCTATAGGTGATCGGATCCTTGTTGTTCTGATCGAGCTCAACAAGATCACCATCCCGAACCTAAATACCATAGTATCTGTTTAGCTAACACGGTACTCTATCGGATCTTCTTAAAGGTGCTACTTTAATTGGCTCCAAGTTTGATCTGATCAAATCCAGCTCTGTAAGTTTACTAGATTATGTTGGTTTATTTTCTACCAGTCAAACTTTCCTAAGTTCAACTTGATAGGCATCAATTCCTTCTCTAAGAAACTTCTTTCCAAAAGAAATGCCCTATTACCGACGAACATCTTATGCTCTTCAGCATGGTAGAATTAATTATCCTTAAACACCTATTAGGCCAGGATCCAAGTTTATCTGTGTGCAATCATAGGCTGATCAACTCCAAACCTAAAGGTGAGAAAGTCTAGGTCTATGCCCGATCCATATCCCATATGGAGTCTTTACAATAGATTTACTCGATATATATTCAGAGTAAAATAAGTAGTTCTGAAACAGGCAGATAAGTGAACTCTATCGTGGATCGAATCATGTCCAATAAAGTTCAATTTCTCCTTTTAGATATACTATGTTTTGAACAAAAATTCACTAAGAGAGAATCCTATTCTTTTCTAGATATGTTATAAACTTACTAGATAAGTATTTACCTTTTCGATCTAATCGAAGAGTTCTAATATCATTTCTAGTTTGTTTTCCTATTTCATTATTGAATCATTTGAACATTTCAAATGATTCATGCTAGACGCACCCATGCCCAGATAGGTCATCTGTAATGAAATATTGATATCTTTCTCTAGCACTTAATTTCATAGATCCACATATATTACTATGTATGAGACTTAGAACTTTATCGACTCCTTCACCTTTTTCAGTAAAAGATGACTTTATCATCTTTCCAAGAAGATAAGACTCACAGGCTATCAATGATTCATAATCATTGATATCGAGATTTTTCTCTCAAGCTAACTCATTTATCCTATTCTTGTCAAGATGACTAAGTCTATAATGCCAAAGATAGACATCCATGATATAATCTAACATGGATGTTTATTAAATATATACATTATACTTAACAGCCTGTATAAATATTAAATATCATTTCTTTATTATCCATGTATTATTGTAATATTATTCATAAAAATATCACAATAATCCCTTTTATGGATAAATGATAACCATCTTTGACTAAAAGGCCAACAGAGATCACATTTATCATAAACGATGGACAATGGTGATAATCACTTAAAATGACATCTTTTGAAAATAAACTCGATAATTTCTAAAGCTAGAATTGGAACAAGACTTTCATCCCAAACGTTCAGGTATTTCTCATCATTTTTAAACATTTCACTTACCTATAGTCCTTGCAACAAATTACATAGGATTACTAGTATCTAATATCCAGATAGTAGAATTATATATAGAGAAATTTTAAGATATTATCATATAACATCATTGATAAGCAACTCTTGCTCCTTTCTCTTGTTCAGCCTATTATGGTCAAGGAAAGCAATACAATTCTTCTTCCTATGACCCTGCCTCTAATAGTAAAGTATTATGCCTAATTTGGGTCAATATTGGACTTATTATTTTGACTAGGCTTAGAAGCCCCAGTACGAATCCATTCATACTGCTGAATCAAATTCAATTTTCGATACTAATTATCGAAGTTGAGTTCCATAAGTCATCACTATTTGACAGTGATTGGAGCAATTAGGGTTTAGCCTTATTCTATGAGAAAAGAGAACAATGACCTAATATATATGAATTATTTTAAGCCTAGAGACTTAAATTTTAGTCTTAAGGTTCTCCCACTATTTTATTCGAATTAGTAGCCTCTACCTTCAATTCAAGAAATTACTTTAATTTTTTAGTAGATACTAGAATCCACATAGACTACACACAAGCCCGACTTTGGTCGGCAAACCCATGTGCATCTACGGATAGATTCATTAACCAATTGTTTCTCCAAACAACTTCTAATAATTTAATTTTGCCCCAAAAATCTAATCAGTAGGCTTTGGCCTCCACTGTAAGGATCCAGTTAGGTCCAACCATTAACATGACCATACTTCATAAATCTAACCAACAAATGATTAAGCCTAACTTTGGGTGGCCAACCTAACCACCATTAGAGAAATACTTCCAAGTTATCATATTATGAATGATAATTTCATTAGTCAATAAGTACCAGGCCTTTGGGCCTCCAATGATTATTGAGTTAATGGACCCATTATCATCCAACTTAATGGAAGGCTATGACTCAGTTATCTTCATAACTTTGTCATTTTAAGGACCTAATAATTTTAGAGGATTTAAATTATTAGTGATTTAAGGATAGAAAGAATATAGACCAATTTGCTCCCACTGACTTCTCAAGTCTTTGACAAGGACTAGGATCAATATCGGTCCATGGGCACCTAGATTAGTCTTACTAAATAAAATCAGTCTCACTGATTTTCTATATGACATGGGTTAGCACGAATCAATGAGCAACCTAATCAAAACCTGATTAACCATGTTGGCCAGGTAAATAAGATCGGTGGGAGAGTCTGCCAAGGTTTGCCTTAACTACCATCAAAAATGGTCAAATAAGCGGGCTGCCAATTAAAAACCATCGATTTGAGAATGCCAGACTTACCTTAGACATCAATCAATTTATCAATTTTGATTTGATCTACCTAAAGACTTGGGCTCGACCACTAAGCCACGATCAATATCCATTTATTAGATATATGGACTTTAATCAACTATAATTATTGAATTGATCTATAGAAATGATCTAATCCTAATTAACTATTAATTAGGTTTGATCAATTTTTTAACTTAGTTCATATTTAATCTAACCCTAGATCTAATCCAATTAAGGATCTGATCAAAGCTAACCCATTACCCTTTAACCCATGTTATATAAAATTATCTTAGGATATTTAAATCACAAACCTAGATCCTAAACAATCACTTAATTCTCAATTAAGTTCAAAGCTTATGTGTTTGGATTTATGAAACCTCAGAACTAATTTTTGATTTGATCATTTGAAATATTTTCAAATAGTAAATAGTTTATATTAAATCATATTCAATATATGATTTTAGATCTAATTTATTTTAATGTTTAGATCATATCCTATAGTTTTAAATATAGAGTTTTGTAGAAAGTAAGTTCTTAATTTAAATTCTATAAAATAAATATATCATATATATATATTCTAAATTAAAAATAAAAAATACATATCAATATATAAAATAAGAGGACCTAGATCTAAACATAAAACACATCACATGGATCAAATCATAAACTATTTAAATTTTAATTTAAAATTTAAAAATAAATTATAAATTACTTTAGATCTTATCTAATATATTTCTGATTTAGGTTATTCAGATCAAGATATACTAGGACAATCTCTCCACTGTAAGGGATAAACCTTACAGTAGGATAACCTTATAATCAGTATGCCGATCTGATATTATTTAGATCTAATCTAAATAACCCAAAATAGATCTAACATTCATTTAATTTTAAATTTAAAATTAAAAAATAAATTATAAAATTATTTAGATCATATCTAACTTATTTATGATTCAAGAATAGATCTGCACATACTAAGACAACCTCTCCACTATAAGGGATAAATCTTACAGCAGGACAACCTTATAATCAATATGTGTGATCTTTAGAGTTTTATTTTTTAGATTTATTTTAATACAAACATGATCATGTTATAAAAGAACCTAGATGCTCTGATACCACTGATGGAAAATATGTAGGGTTTTATGCTTAAATTTTAAAATATGTTTGAAATAAAATGTAGTGGAAAAAGCATATTAAACTATTTAATCTATAAAAGCATGTAATCTAATTACTAAATCCTACATCTACAATCTATAATATATCATAATCTATTTTTAAATCTAAAAATAAATATTTTGATATTGATCAAATCAATATCCTAGATCTAGAATAATTCTAGATCTAAAACCTAGATCGCATCTAGGTGAGAGAAGAGATCAAATCTCTTATCTTCGTGTGGATTGAGAACTCCATAGTTGATTTTTATTATTGTCTTTGAAGCCGCACATGCATTTGACCTCTACAAAAAGTTCACATAAGGCTGCAACAAAATCGAAGGTTCATCCAACGAAGATCTACTCGAAGTGTTAGCTTCTCGTGGATCTCTTCTGATGGTTAATCTAAAAATTATTCTTTAGATCTCTTAGATACTCCAAGAGATGAATAATAAGAAAAAAAATAAGAAAAAAATTCAATCCTTAAATCTTCCAAAAAATAGAAATAAAAATATACAAGAAAAAAGCCCTAAGAGAAGATAAATCTTCTCTTTCAAGACATCAACGATTGATGTCCTGAAAATATCTTTATGCTAGGATAAGAGGAGACCTTCTCCTCTAGATTTTTCTTATGTTTCTAGATCTAACACTCTATGATTTTTTCATAGAAAAATTTCATAAAAATATGGAGAAAAAGGGTTCTCAAAGAAATCCTAAGAGAAGACCTTCTTTTCTTCTTCTTCTCTCATCAGGACATGATCAGATCATATCCAAAAATGATCACCATGCCCTAACACCTTAGAGCATAGATCCCCATGCCCTCTTCCTCTCTCTCTTTCAGATTTCTATTATACAAAAATCAAAAAAATAAACAAAGGAGGGTTAGAATAAATCACTAAGAGAAATCAGTTTTTCTCTTAGCTTTCTCTCTTCAAGACATCAACAATTGATATCTTAATGGAAGGCTCTTCTCCAAGAATCTTGGTGCCCCAAACCATCCACACCATCCTCTCTTTCTCTTCTATTTTCGATGAAAATCCCAAATTTTTTAATGCTCAAAATCAATAGAAGGAGGCATCCCCTATTATTATGGAAGACTAGGTAAAACCTAGTCAAATAAGGAGATAAAGGAGGAATTTGGGGGGCGTCCAACTCTTGGACGCCTCCCAATAAAAATGTGGTGTGAGAAATGTGATACCCATCACACACAATGAGAAGAAAAATGGCAACAAAATATTAAGGGTGGGCATGGGAATAATTTCCAAAATAGGAGGGAGGAATTTTGGTTTGAATAGACTGCATCAAATAGAATAAAAAATAAAACCAATTCCTATATTTGACCAAGTCAAATAATATACCAAATCAAACCAGATTTGGGGCATGGAGAACCTCTCATTGGCATGGAAAATATCACATAAAATCTGAAAATAAAATAAATGGGCATGGGATCAAAGGAGGTGCAAGGAAGAAGTGAGAGTCCTAGTCCAACTAGGACTCTTTTTGTTTGACTAGGTCAAAACTATTTTGAAACTAATTCAAACTAAATTAAATGCAATCTAATAAAGGATGATCCTAGTCCAACTAGGAGTCCAATTAAAATAGATTAAACTATATTTAATTTTAATTTAAATCCTAACTTAATTAGGAATTAGGTGCACTTAAATCCTAGTCCAACTAGGAATTATTTTTTACTTACAATTGGCTTATCTAATAAATCAATTAGACTTAACCAAAATTAAGTTCAAATTAATTTTAATTAAATTTAATTTAATTAAACTTGATCTCAGCCTGATTGCTCAATCAAATTGAGTCAATTAGCAATCCAATTGCTAATTGATCCTCCTACAATACTTGCATTAGGTCAAACATCAATCACATTAATTGTTTGACCTTAGAATGATTCTCAATCATCAACTAACCATCTGATCAGGTTACAACCTCTTATGTGTGTGACACCATAGGTTCAAACCTAAGCTGATAGCACATGAATCTATTTCTATACTAGTCGAAGTAACTATCTAGCGATGATTCTTGACGTCCGGATAGATCGAATGTATGCAAAGCAATATTCTTAGAATCCTAGCATATGGTTACCATATAATTTATCCATTTAATCAATAATACTCAAGATGACTTTGAGTATACTGTCAATACTCATACAAGTCATTTCTATTATGTCTCAAAATTTTGCAGATCCCATGACTCCTCATGAAGATTATCCAGGCCTAGGTTTTGCTAAATTAAAATACAATGAGTCATTCTCTTCTTGAAATTAATCAGAAGTGGTCAATCCCATCTTGACTCACACACCAACTCTATAAATACTTGATTGTATCCAAAAATCTTTCGAACCTATATTAGAAATATAGACAATCTGGCACTAAAGTACAGTGAGTTATTTGCAAGTCACCATGGTGATCTCAGATCAGAGGAATACTTATATCCATTGGCCTTAGCTCACTACTGTTGATAATAGAGTACTACATTGGTCATATTCAGTGCAGATATACTCCTATATCTCATCTGGATGTCATACCAATATCTTCATATCACTTGGTTATAAGGACAATCAATATATATGGCATACAGCGACCTACACTCGATAAGTTATCTTTCTTGTTAATAACTTATCATTTGATCATGAACAGTTTAAGAACCATTCGATAAATCTTTCTTTATTGATTAATTATAGTTCTAAGAACTTCATCATAATTTAGAAGTTCATTTAAGAAAGATAGAACTTTTATAATAAACTAGCCAAATAACTATTATTATTAGATAATTCATATACTAATTTCAATCATCTACCACTTAGATTATTGACTTTAGGACACATTTTCCAACACCATGGGCACCTAGATTTGTCGCACTGCAGTCTCACTAATTTTTTATGTGATATGGATTAGCACGAATCAATGAGCAATCTAATCAAAAGCAGATTAACCATATTGGCCAGGTAAGTGAGATTGGTGGGAGGATCTGCCAAGGCTTGCCTTAGACACAATCAGAAATGGTCAAGTAAGTAGGCTGTCAATTAAAAACCATCGATTTGAAAATGCTAGACTTACCTTAGACACCAATCGGTTTATCAGTTTTGATTTGATTTGCCTAAAGACTCGGGCTCAACCATTGAGCAACGATCATGATTCATTTATTAGATGTACGAACTTTGATCAACTACAACTATTGAATTGATCTATAAAAAAAAATGATATAATCCTAATTAACTATTAATTAGATTTGATCAATTTCTTAACCTAGTCCATATTTAATCTAACCCTAGGTCTAACCTAATTTATGACCTGATCAAAGCTAACCCATTACCCTTGAATCCATGTTTTATGAAATTATCTTAGAATTTTCAAATCACAAACCTAAATCCTAAATAATCACTTAATTCTCAATTAAATTCAAGGCTTATGGATTGGGGTTTAGAACCTCAGAACTAGTTTTTGATTTTAATTTTTAAAATATTTTTAAGTGAAAATAATTTTCATTGAATCAAATTTAATTCATGATTTTAGATCTAATTTGTTTCAATGTTTAAATCATGTCCTAGAATTTTGAATCTAGGGTTTTGCAGAAAGTAAGTTCATAATTTAAATTCTATAAAACAAATATATCATATATATTAATTTCAGATTTAAAATAAAAGCTACATATTAACATATGCAACTAGGGGATCTAGATCTAAACATAAAACACATCATATGTATCAGATCATAAACTATTTAAATTTAGATTTAAAATCTAAAAATAAATCATAAATTATTTTAGATCTTATCTAACTTATTTATGATTTAGGTTTCTCATGTCAGCACATACTAGGACAACCTCTCCACCATAAGGAGTAAACCTTATAGTAAGACAATCTTATAATCAGTATGTGCAATCCGATATTATTTATATTTATTTTAAAGCATGCATGATCATGTCATAAAAGAATCTAGAGCTCTAATACCACTGTTAGAAAACATGCAGGTTTCATGCATACATTTTAAAACTTTTTTCAAAATAAGATGTAGTGGAAGACATAGATTAAACTATTTAACCTGTAATATGTGTGTGATCTAATTACTAAACCCTACATCTAGTACCTATGATATGTCAAGATGCAAGCATAAATCAAAAAATAAAATCAAGTTGGTATTGATCATATCGATACCCTAGATCTAGAACTATTCTAGAAATCCTAGATCGAATCTAGGTTAGATAAGTGATCTGATGTCATACCTTTGCATAGGTCGAGAACATCATAGTTAAAAACCAACATTATTCTTTGTTGCTTAGAGCCACATAGTGCATCCATCCTCTACAGGTAATTCACACAAGGCTACAATGTAGATTGGAGTTTCGTTGAATGAAGATCCATTTGAAGTGCTAGCTTCTCACGGAGTCCTCCTGATGGTTAATCAAAAAATAATCTTCAAATCTCTTAGATAGTCCAAGAGATAAAGAATACAAGAAGGATTAAGAAGAAAATTCAACTCTTAGATCTTTCAAAAATCAAAAAATAAAAGCTAAGAGAAAAGTCCTAAGAGAAGACAAATCTTCTCTTTCAAGACATCAACCATTGATGTCCTGAATACATCTCCATGTTAGGACAAGAGGAGACCTTCTTTTCTGAAATTTTTCATGCTTTTAGATCTCTTTCTCTCTGATTTTTTTATAAAAAAATCACATAAAAATTAGAAAGAAAAAATTCTCAAAAGAATTCTAAGAGAAGACAATCTTTTCTTCTTTTTCTTCTCATCAGGACATGATCAAATCATGTCCAAAAGAGACCACCATGCTCCAACTCCTTGGAACGTCCATCCTCCATGCCCTCTCCCTCTCTTCCTCAAATTTTTCTCATAAAAAAATTATATAAAAATAAGAAGAAAAAAATCTTGAAAGAAAACTACAAGAGAATATAATCTTCTCTTACCTTTATCTCATCAAGATATCAACGATTAATGTCCAACAGAAGGCCTCTCCTCCAAGATTATTGGCACCATATTTCCTCACACCCCACCTTCCTATTTCTCTGGTTTGTGCATAGAAAACCTGGGACAAATCACGTCCACACCATGAAAGGAGGTGTCCCCTTTTAAATAGCTTGGACTAGGTTAAAACCTAGGCCAACAAGGAGTTTTGGGGGGCATCCAACTCTTCAATGCCTCCCTAATATTTTTTTGCATGGAGAAACTGAAAGCAATGCCCAAAAATTAGAAAGAATGGGTCACACAAAAATAAAGAGGCATGGAGATAAAATTTCAAAGGGAGAGGAGAGGAGTTTTAGGTTTTAAGGACTCTATCAAATAGAATCCAACTCAAAACCTATTTCAAAATTTAACCAAGTCAAATTTATTTCAAACTCTTTAGATATTGGGTGTGGAAGAGCCTCCCTTAGGCATGGAGGAGGCTCACAAAAATCTAGTAATAATGAGTGGGCGTAGGCTCTCTTAGGTGGTGCAAGGAAGGAGGAGTCTTAGTCTAACTAAGACTCTCCTATTTTAACTAGGTCAAAATCTTTTGAACCCAATTTAAAATAGTTTTGAGTCAACCTAATTAATAGCTATTCTAATTTAGTTAGGAGTCTAATTAAATTAGATTTAATTAAATTTAAATTTAATTTAATTTTTAATCAAATTAAAAATTAGGTGCACTCAAGTCCTAATTAAACTAGGACTTGTTCTTCCTTGCAATTGGCTTATCCAATAAACTAATTAGACTTAATCTAATTAAATTAAAACTAATTTTAATTAAATCTAATTTAATTAAACTTTTTTCAACCTAATTGCTTAATCAAATTGAGTCAATTAATAATCTAATTGCTAATTGATCCTCCTACAACACTTGCATTAGGTCAAACATCAATCGTATTGATTATTTGATCTTAGAATGATTCTCAATCATCGATCAACCATCCGATCAGGAAATAACTACTTATGTGTGTGACCTCATAGGTTTAAACCTAAGCTGATAGCATAGGAACTAATTTCTATATCAATCAAAATAATTATCTAGCAATGATATCCGACATCTGAATAGGTTGAATGTATGCAAGACAACATTCTTAAAATCCTGGCCTATGGTACTATATAATTCATCTCTTTAACCAATAATGCTCAAGATGACTTCAAGTAAGCTATCATATACTCATACAAGTCATCCATATTATATTTCAAAATTTTGTAAATTTCATGACTCCTCACGAGGATTACCCAAGCCCAGATTTTGCTAAATTGATACACAGCGAGTTATTCACTTTCTGAACTTAATTAAGAGTGGTCAATCTTATCTTGACTCACACACCAACTCTATAAGTACTTGACTGTACCCAAAAACCTTTCATTGCTATATTAGAAATATAGGTAGGTTGGCACCAAAGTACAGTGAGTTGCTTGCAAGTCACCATGATGATCTCAGGTCAGAGGGACACTTATACCAACTAGCTACTCTTGATAGTAGAGTACTACATTAATCACGTTCAGTGTAGATGTATTTCTATATCCCATCTGTATACTATACCAGTGTCTCCATACCACTTAGTTACAAGGACAACTAACGCATATGGCATACAACGATCTATACTTGATAAGTTATCATCTTTATTAATAACTTATTATTTGATCGTGAATAATTTAAAAATCATCTGATAAATTCTTCTTTATTGATTAATTATGGTTCTAAGGACTTCATCATAAGATAGGAGTTCATTTATAGAAGATAAAACTTTTATGATGAATAAGCCAAATAACTATTATTATTAGATAATTCATATACTAATTCTAATCATCTATCATTTAGATGATTGGCTTCAAAATATATTTTCTAACACCTCCATATTCCAGTTAAATTTAGGATCAGCTGCATCCATAACCATATCCACTATTCTATCTATGTCCATATCTTGCTCGATTCTAGCCCTGGCAACTTTCTTCCATGTCTCTCCATGTAGATACCAATGCTTATAGTTGGACATAAATCCACTCCTATATAAATGGACAGTAATTGTATCCCTATCAAATATTTTTCTATTGCCATATCTATTACAATGACAACATGCCCATCCTTGATGTAAGAGTGTCATATTATCAAAAATAAAATCACAGAAGTACTCTATATCCTTCCTATATTCAACAAAAATCTCTTCGTCGACTACTCGACGGTCCATCCAACTATGATCTATGGTAGATTATCTAAGAATTCTGTAAATACATAAATACAAGATAATTGCTAAATACTATTTTATCATTCAAAATGGCTTACATAGTAAATTAATGTATCCTATCATCAACTAATAGGTAAAGATAGATCCGATCCCATTTAGAAAATGTATTAATTCTATTAGTTCATTATAGTAAAATGATATGCAACAAGGGTCGAAAGAGATTTTGGCAGCATTTTCTTTTAGTTCTCCCATATAGGGAGAACAGAAAAATAATTCTATTCAAAATTTTTTTCAAACCCTCAGCATACCGTTTGATTACTGTAATAACCTATAGAATTACTTGCATTTTTCAAACCATCTATGGTGGACAATCAATTGATCAATATATATAATTTTTTTATCCATATAAAAATAAATAAATATATGGATATATTAGAATATGTACATAAATCAACTGATAGGTTTATTGTTCCATGCAATGCAAATTTTATTCAAATTAAAATATAATTAATGATGTCTAGTACTTTCCATCGGCTTGAGCACACAGGGCATGCGAGGGCTAAATACCTTTGATGCTAGTTATGACCCAAGGCCCGAGCATGCAAGGCATACCCCGGCCCCATGTTTGCAATACTACTCGGCATCTTCTCTCGATTCAAATACTCTACATGTTGAGATCTAAATCCCATGCATCTACTTAATTAATTAATTAATTAAATATTTAGTGATGGCACTAGCCGTTGCTAATGCCATCACTAATACTAGATAACATCAGCTGATGATAATGTCATCGCTACTACTAATACTCACAGTGGTAGGGAAGGGGCCGCAAGATCGGGGCCATAGGCTGAGGGCGGTGAGGCAAGGGCCATGCGGTCAGACTGGCTGGGATGGGGCCATGGGGAGGCTGGTAGGATAGGGGCAACAAGATCTAGAGTCGTAGCACAGGAGGTGTCGATGGGGTTAGGATGGCCGTGGGAGAGGTAGGACCAAGGTGGTGGGCTCAGGGCCACGGTGTAGGAGGTGCTGACGGGGTCAAGATGACTATAGGAGAGGCAGGACCGGGATGGTGGGCTCAGGGCCACGGCGTACGAGGTGTGGAGGGGTGGGGGCGGCCATGGGAGAGGTGGGGCCAAGGCGACTGGGTCAGGGTCATGGTGCAAGAGATGCTAGTGGGGTCGGGGCGGCCACAAGTGAGGCAAGGCCGAGGTTATGAGGTCGAGGTGGCTATGGGGTAGGCGGATGGGGGCGGCCGCGTAAGAGCGCCAACAAGCTCGGATGAAGAGGGGTCAAGGCGATGGGCTCAGGGTTGCGACATAGGAGGCACCGGCAGGGTCGGGTCACCAGGAAAGAGGACACATGGGGAGCAGGGAATGCCAGGAAGGATGCAGAGGGAGTGGAGAAGGCATAGAAAATTTTTTTCACTCAAAATATTTTTTTCCATTGGTGGGGTCAAAAAAGGTTTATGAGCAAACTATTACCGACAACAAAATTACCATCGATAATAGGATCAGCAAAATGACAGAATCTATGCTAGGTTATTAGCGATGGCAACTTTCATCGCTAATAACAAAATACCATCGCTACTAATATTAATTTTTTTAAATATTAAATTTTAATATTAACTTTTTTTAAAAAATTTAACTATTATCGACAGTACATTCTCATTAGTAATATGGTCAAAAAAAATTATAACTTATTAGTGATAGCAATTTTCATCGCTAATAAAAAAATGCCATATTAATAATATTAAATTTTTAAAATATTAAGTTTTAATTTAAAAATATTTATTTTCAAAATTATTAGTGACAATAAGGCTTCAGTCATTAAAGCCATCACTAATAACCATAATTTTTTAATTATATTTTAATATTAATTTTTTTAGGTCATTTTTAAGTGGTTAAAAATTAATATTAAATTATTAGACTTAATTAATTTATGGATCGAGTCATGATTGATTTAAATTAGATTTAATTTAATTAAGCTTAACTTAATTTAAGGATAATTAGATTTTAATATTTCAAATAAGATTTAGTTTCAAAATTAAATTGAATTAGGTTTGACAGGACTTCAAATTGGATTCGAATCCAGTTCGAATTGAATTCGAATGGAACATAAATAAAAAGCTATTTTCTTCTAATTTATTTAATTTAAATTAAATTTAATTAGGCTTGACTTAATTTAAGGATAATTTGGTTTAAAATCTAATTAGAACTTGAATTCAAAGTCTAATTAAATTAGGTTAGATAGAATTTTGAATTGGATTCCAATTGGATATGAATTAAATCTAAATTAAAAATTATTTTATTTAATTAATTTAAATTAGATTAAATTTAATTAGACTTGACTTAATATGAAGATAATTAGATTTTACTATCTAAGTTGGACTTTGATTCAAAGTCTAATTGAATTAGAATTGATAAGTTTTCTAATTAGATTCAAATCAGATTTGAATTGAACTTGAATTGAATCTAAATTAAAAATTATTTTCTCCTAATTAATTTAAATCAACTTTAATTTAAATAATCTTAACTTAATTTGAGGCCAATTAGATTTTATAATTCTTGTAGGATTTAGAAGCCTAATTGAATTAGGTTTGATAGGATTTCGAATTAAATTTGAATGTAATCATGGATCAAGTTCTAATTGATTTAAATTAGATTTAATTTAAGTAAGCATGATTTAATTTAAGATTAATTAGATTTTATAACTCAAGAAGGACTTGGATTCAAAGTCTAATTGAATTAGATTTTATAGGATTTTGAATTATATTTGAATTGGGTTCGAATTAGATTTGAATCGAACCCAAATTAAAAATTATTTTTTTTAATTATTTAAATTAGCTTAAATTTAATTAGGCTTAACTTACTTTGTGTGAGCTCAGAAGTGGCACTCTCAAATCTTGAAAATATGAGAAGACAGGTCATGAAAAGATAGAAGCAAGTCGAAAGAGAAATTAGCTCTCCTAGCAAAGTTCAAAAACTGGATCGGCTCACCCTAAGACTAAGCCGACTATGTTAAAAACTAGGTTGACTCAGTTTAGGATTGGGTCGGCTAGGTGTCAAAAAAAAATTTAGATAGAAAGCATCATTTTCGGACTGTTGGCACGATATACAACTAGATCGACTCAATTTGGGACTAAACTGATTTAGTCATAGGTTAGCCAACTCAGTCTGAAATTAGGCCGGCTCAATTTTCATGGATTATTATTTTATGTGTGTAGCTTGTTTGGATTTAAAAAATTTTTCTATAAGCTTGGGCTTGATCCTTTGTAAAATATATATACTGAAAATAGGTCAAGGTTGTAATAAGTGCTAAAATATACTAAATAAAAGCTCTTTTCTTCCAAAAATCTCTTTTTCTCTATTCCTTGAATTGTTTGATCATGCTTCTGCATTAATCTCTAAGAAGTACTTTCTTGATGCTTGGCTAATCACCGACGGCCATGTCGATCCATATGGGAAGAGTGCACATTTTCGACATTTGGCATCAGAACGGTGTTGCATGAAAGGAAGAAAGACACCTAGGATTTACTACATCTAGGATCTGTTACACCAGATTTTCTCCTAAAACTTCTAGTTTGCTTCATGGTTGTCTCTAGATTGAGATGGAGATTGTTTAGATGGAGAAATGGTGATATAAAAGTTTGGAAAGAGGATCTAGGGCTAGTTAGATCTTCTTCGAAGGATAGTTTTGCTGGTGTGTGAGATCATGAATGGTGTTAGAGATCTATTCTTGACTTATTTGAAGTCATGGGATCAAGTGGATTCAAGATGAATTTTGAGAAGTTCGATGGCAAGGAGAATTTTACTCTATGGTACTAAAGAGTAAAGAACTTGTTGGTTCAGTAGAGGATCTACAAGATCTTGACAAAAGAAAGACCAAAAAAGATAAGTGCTGAGGATTGGAAAGAGTTGAAAAAAATTACTTTTAGCACAATCCGGATGTGCTTGGTCGATTAGGTTTTACCCAAGGTTTGCATAGAAACTATGGCAAAGGAGCTCTGAGAGAGACTGGAGAACACATACATGGGGAAGAACATGACGAACAAGCTATGGTTAAAGAAATAGCTGTATAGCCTGAGGATGCCCAAAAATGGAGATCTTGTTGCACATATCCAAAGATTTAATCAGGTGTGTTCTAAGATGATGAGTTTGGATGTGAAGATCGATGAGGAGATTAGGCATTACTGCTATTATGTTCTCTTCCAGGTTCGTATGATGGTCTCGTAACAACTTTAGTTTATGGAAAGGAGACCCTAAACTATGAAGAGATTGTTGATGTGCTTAGATCAAATGAGCAAAAGAAAAAGATCTGCAAAGGGGATCCTAAGTCTAAGATCTTGGCTGTGAACGAAAGACAGGGAAGATCAGAGAAGAAGATAAGAGAAAAATGTTATAAATGTTAGACAGGGATCCTAAGTCTAAGGATAGGTCAAAGTCATGCGATCAGAGGAAGATGACATTGAAATATTATAAATATCATCAGCCTGAACACTTAAGGAGAGATTATCGCCGTTTGAGATTAGAAAAAGGAAAGGCCAGCAAGGAAGATGATACAGCTTCTATGAGTAGTGGAGAAGACCTGCTAGTTGTATAAGATGGATCCATAGAGTATGATACTATGTGAATATTGGATTCAGCATACTCACACCACTATACTTCTCATCGGGAGTGGTTTGCTACCTACCAGAAGATCGATGGTGGAAGTATCAGCCTTAGAGATGATCACCTATGCAAAGTAGCTGGAATTGGCTCTATCAGGATGAGGATGTACGATGAGATCATTCAAATGTCAGGCATGTACCAAAGTTGAAAAAGAATTTGATTTTTTTGGACTACTTGGAGGAGCAGAGTTATGCTTTTAGTAGTCAAGCTAGGAGTGGATCTCTGAAAATTTTTAAGAAAGCTTTGATAGTGATGAGAGGTAGAAGACTGAGCAAAAATCTTTACAGAATGGAAGGCTCAGTGGTAAATGATAGTGCAAAGATGTTAGCAGTGGTACAGGAGGAGCATATTTTATATCAGTTATGGCACTATCGGATGGGTCATATGAGTGACTGTTGGCCCACTAAACTAAGTAGAAGAGGTATAATCCCAGTCTTGAAGAAAGAGGGCATAGATCTTTATGAGTTGTGCATCTTTGGCAAACAGTATATGATGAAGTTTGCCAGAAGTACCAAGTGTAGCGAGGGAGTGCTAGATTTAGTGCACTCGGATGTATGGGGACTAGCTCCTATATTAGCTAGAGGTGGGGCAAAATACTTTATCACTTTCATTGATGATTTCTCAAGCAAGGTGTTGGTTTATTTGATCAGAGAAAAATCAGAGGTATTTGTCCAATTCAGAGCCTGGAGAGCTGAAGTAGAGAAGGAGTCAGGAAGACAGCTGAAGTGTTTGAGGTCAGATAATGGAGGGGAGTATACTAGTCTAGAGTTCAGGAGGTACTATGAGGAAAATGGCATCAAATGCCATTACACGATGAAGATGACTTTCCAGCAGAATGGTGCCATAAAAAGGATGAACCGAACACTGACTGAGAAGGCATGGAGTTTGAGGCTATAGACATCACTCCCAAAATTCTTTTAGGATGATGCTCTAACTTTTTCTTATTTTTTTGTGAACAGATCCCCTCATCATAAGCTGAATGGAGGCATTCTAGAGGAGGTCTGGAGTGAAAAGAAGGTGGAGCTTGGTCACTTGAAAGTCTTCGGTTGCACAGCCTATGCATATGTGGAGGCAATCGAGAGGAGCAAATTGGATCCGAAATCTCAAAAGATGACATTCATAGGGTATCCATAAGGAGTCAAGGGGTACCTACTATGGAACTCTTAGGCACAGAAGTTAGTGATCAGTAGGGACATTATCTTTGATGAGAAAAGCATCTTAAGAAGGTCTGGGATAGATGAAACTGAAAAAATAGAGGTGAACAGCGGTGGCTAGTCAGAGAATGATGGCATGCAGGTTACATCCACTTATAGGAGTATTCCTGTTAAGGTGGAGCTGAACAGAAAAGTATTATCTCAGATTGAAAATCAGTATGGAGGGTCGGCAGTTCAGATAGACATGCAGGAGCAACCACAAATATCAGGCAGAGATGTGTCAGTGGGAGTAGCTTTGCACAAGCCCCAGCATACTATTAGGAAATCAGTCAGATATTGTATTGATGAGATTATCTCCTATGCACTCATCACTACTAATGGAGATCCAGAGAATTATGCAGAAGCCATGGAGAGTGAGGATCATGATTCATAGATGCAGGCCATGATGGAAGAGATAAAATCACTTGAGAAGAATCAGACATGGCAACTGGTGGATCTTCCAGAGGGTGCTCGATCTATTGACTCAAAGTGGGTATTCACAAAGAAAGAAGCACCTTCAGAATAAGATGGAGTCAGATTCAAAGCAAGGCTGGTAGCAAAAGGATACTCACAAAGAAAAGAAATTGACTACACAGAAATTTTTTCTTCTATGGTGCGTCATACATCTATTCGAGTTTTGTTATTTTTGGTGGCACAGCATAACATGAAATTAGAACAGATGGACGTGAAGACAGTCTTCCTTCATTAAACTTTGGAGGAAAGAATCTACATGAAGTAGCCAGATAGTTTCATGGAGATGGGACAAAAAGAAAAGGTGTGTTTACTCAGAAAATCTTTGTATGGCTTGAAACAATCTCCTCATTAGTGGTATCGAAGGTTTGATAGCTTTATCTTGAGCCTGAGTTTCAGTAGATATGAACATGATTGTTGTGTCTACGTCAAGAATGTAGATGAGGAGGATGCTCTGTACCTGTTATTATATGTAGATGATATGCTCATAGCCAGTAGAAGCATGGATACTGTAAAAAGGTTGAAAAAGACATTATCATCTGAGTTTGAGATGAAGGATTTGGATCCAGCTGAGAAAATCTTTGGAATGAAGATTTGCAGAGATAGATGCAAAGAAGTGCTTCATTTGTCAAAAGAAAGTATGTCCAAAAGGTTCTGAAGAGGTTTGGGATGGAGAAGGCCAAACCTGTAGAAACACCATTGCCGAGCCATATATCTCTCTCCAAGTTATAGAGCCCTCAGTCAAAAGAGGAGAGAGAGCACATGGAATGAGTCTCTTATGCAAATGCTGTAGACAGTGTGATGTACACTATGGTGTGCTGTAGATCAGATATAGCACATGCAGTGAGCACGGTTAGTAGATATGTGGTTAACCCTAGGAAGGAACACTGAAAAGCATTGAAATGAATATTAAATAAGGGATTATAGTTTGGGGTTTGGTGGACCATCGAGAAAATTTGGAGAATAATCTATGAAGATGGGTGAAGGTTCAGATCCTCTGGAAGGATTTGTTGATGCAAATTATGCTGATGATCTTGATACAAGGAGGTCTACTAGTGGATACCTCTTCTATGTATGTGGTGGATCGGTGTCTTGAAGATCAATCCTTCAGCCAATCACGGTCTTGTCTACCATAGAGGTTGAGTGCATTAGGATAATGGAGGCTGCAAAGAAAGCTCTTTGGCTTAGGAGGCTGATTGATGAGTTGGGGGTGGAGCAGAGCAAGATTACACTATTCAGTGATAGTCAGAGTGCTCTGCTATTGGCATAGAATCCAATCTATCATGCGTGCATAAAGCATATAGACGTGAGGTACCATAAGATCAGAAAGCTCATGGAGGAAGGTGAAGTGAAATTAATGAAGGTTCATACCAAGGAGAATTAGTCTAATGCACTCACGAAGGTACTCCCCAGTGATAGCTTTCAGAAATTTGTGGCACGGATGGATCTGTTAAGAAGAGATGAGTTCACAAGGACTTAGAAGCACCAAGATGGAGAATGTGAGCTCAAAAATGGCACTCCCAAGTCTTGAAAATATGAGAAGATAGATCATGAGAAGATGGAAGCAAGTCGGAAGAGAAATCAGCTTTTCTAACAAAGTTTAGAAACTGGGCTGGCTCACCCTGAGACTGAGCCGACTAAGTTAGGAACTGGGCCGGCTCAGTCCAGGACTGGGTCGGCTACGTCTTGAAGAAAAATTCAGATAGAAAGCAGCATTTTTGAACTATTGGCATGGTACATAACTGGGTCAGCTCAATTTGGGACTAAGCTGACCCAGTCGTAGGTTAGCTAGCTCAATCTGAAACTGGACCGACTCAGTTTTCGCAGATTATTATTGAAGGGGAAAATCAGATTTCTTGGATTAGGTTCGTTCAAATCTAATTGGATCAAGAGGCATATTTCAAAAAATTTTTCTTAGATTTAAATCAGTTTTGATATTTTTTAGATCTGATTTTATGATCTGATAAATAAAAAAATTAAATTAAATTAAATCTAAATTAGTTTTACCTTGATATGGGTAATCCGATTATCCATTGATGATCTTGCTAATTGTCTGAGGTTCTGGATCTAGCCACGCAAGCGTCTGAGCTCTACCGATTTTTACTCAGACTGGATCTAAAGATCTTCTTCTTCTTTATCACATCTCCAAAAATCAGATCTGGATCTGATTTAGAGAATCTTCAAAACTCCTTCTGAAAATCAGCAGTCGTCTCTGCAGCAGTGCTGCCTTATTCCTTTCTCGTCAGTCTTTTCTTATCTAAATCGCACTAATCTGAAGGCCCAACTATCTTAGGCATGGAGAGGAGAGAGAGGATCAGAAAGGTGGTATGGAGGAGGGAGAGGGGTAGCCTTGGGGCGTGGCTAGATCAAAGCTCTTTCAAAGTTGGGTACAGACAGGTCTTTATATAGACCCTGTTGTACCACACAGTGCCACATCTCCCTGACCAATCACGTTGCTTCATGCAATCAGATCTAAATCTGATTGGTGGAATGACATCACCTAATCCAATTAGATGAGAGACCCATAGATTCATCCTAAGGTGGTGCCTAAGACTGGTCAAAGTCTATAGGTGAGGGTCACCTAGTTTGAATCCAAGAAGCAACCTGGAGTCCCATCCGTATGGGACTCCAAGCATCCCTATCCATGGGCGCATGCCTCCTCCTTTCCAAAATCCAGTAAGGAGACAATCCTCTATCTGCTCTCCAATACGTGCATAAAATATGGGCAGATGTCCAAGGGTCAAAGGTCAACGTTTCACCAAAGTCAAAGGACAAGAATTAGCAGGTCATGAAAAATGGCAGGTGTTGTCTCAAATTTATCTCATAAATTAAGACAACCCTTTTCTAACTCGAACAAGCTCTAGTCAGACCACGTAAAGATACCTGAGTGAGCATAAACTTATTTGGCTCAGTCGAGACAACTAATAATAATAGAAAAAGGAGAATGTTAGGCTTAATCATGTGCTAGCACGATTTTCTGGAACCTAATTAAATCTAATTCAAATCAATTGAACAGGATTAGTCCAATTGATGATATCCAGATCCAAACCCTTGTTTGTGTGATCCAAAAGGTTTAGTTCTGTATGGTAATAGGATATATCACGATCTCCATCATTGACATCATCGAAACTCTTTTTGATGGATCAAAACTCTCCTGATTCACACAACTAGAATGATCGATCATCTAAATCATTCTAATTGCTCCCAAAATCCACCAGTGACACCTAGCAGTATATGGTGGCAACCCATCAAAATTAAAAATGCGAACCTCTTGGTGCAGCTACTTGTGTGATTAAGTTCTTCTATCTTGAGCCCGATCAGATTAGGGTTAAGGTGAACTCGTCAAACCCTAATTTCTATCATATGATTAATCATTCGATTCAAGTCCGATGTGAAAACCTAATAGAAACTCTTTCTATTATTTCACTCTCTGCCATGGCCATGGGCTTATGGACTTGATTCTCATGATCATCATAGGGCTGCTCCTCATCCACCGAGGTAGATAGATTCCATCTTGGTGCAATCCAATTCCTACAATGAACATGCTATAGCCAACATACACCTCAGGGATTCCGAATGGCTAGGAGACCGAGTTATGGTGTAGTCAAACTATAACACCCTCAAGGTGAACTACCGATGCACCTCAGGTCAAAGAACCAGACACACCACTGCAGCATCGAGTCAGTCATTGACGAGAAGGTAGACTTCCTTAATGACTACTCGAGGTGGTCACGCTCAGTGCCCTCATTCTCTAACGAGTACCTATACTCTCGCTCCGGTGTCTCCACACCGTAGACTCAAGACTCATCTACTAAAGAGAAGCGATTGTACACCAACCTTTCCGGATCAATCACCATCCTCATGATGATCCTACGGTCAGGAGCATTTTATGAGTTAATAATGAAAATTCATGTCTTAAATTTTTCAACTCTTGAAAATATGAATTATCATTACCATTAACTCAAAGGATGTATCACAGACACTAAATACACATATGTGATAGAAAATAACCCTATTTTATTGATTTATAGTCAAAATTATAATTTTGCCCCTAGAAGTGTATTACAAGTGTCAGCCAATTCTGGCTTCTAGGGCACATATATCTAACAAACTCCCACTTGACCTAAAGCCAATTGGCTACAAATCTAAGTCCCATCTTCTCAAGGTGGGCTTCGATCTTCTGTTGGCCCAACGGCTTTGTAAGTGGGTCTGCCGCATTATCTATGGAGTTCGACTCTCTTGACCTCGACGTAACCCTTCTCGAGGTAATCATGGATGAGGTGGTATCGCCGCTCAATGTGCTTGGATTTTTGGTGAGACCTCGGCTCCTTAGCAAGGGCTATGGCGCCATTGTTGTCGCAGTACAGAGGAATGGCATCTGATGGCATTACTCCAATTTCTGCAGCAAACTTCTTATACCAGAATGCTTCCTTTGTAGCTTCTGATGCAGCGATGTATTCTGCTTCCATGGTGGAATCTGCTATCACTGTTTGCTTGAAACTCTTTCAAGCTGACAGCACCACCATTGCACACAAACAGACTCCCAGATGTCGACTTTCGATCATCTACATCGGACATGAAATCCGAGTCTGAGACTTGGAGTTCTCCATTACCAAAGACCAACATCATATCCTTAGTTCTTCTCAAGTACTTAAGGATACATTTCATAGAAGTCCAGTGTTCTTCACCTGGATTTGACTGATATCTGCTTGTGACACTCACAGCATGGGCTATATCAGGTCGTGTACATAGCATGGCATACATGAGGCTCCCTATTGCAGAAGCATAAGGGATCTTGCTCATGCATTCTATTTCCTCAGGTGTGCTAGGGCACATCTTCTTGGAAAGATGAATACCATGTCTGAAGGGTATTAATCCCCTCTTAGAGTTTTCCATACTAAACCTCTTTAGTACTTCCTCTATGTACATCTTCTGTGAAAGTCCTAGCATCCTATTTGGTCTATCCTCTATAGACCTTAATTCCTAGAATAAAGGATGCTTCACCTAGGTCTTTCATGGAGAATTCCTTGGATAACCATAATTTGACTGTCGTCATCATGGGAATATCATTCCCAATAAGGAGGATGTCATCCACGTACAATACGAGGAAGACAACAGCGCTCCCACTGACCTTTTTGAAGACACATGGTTCCTCTTCATTTTTGATGAAACCAAATATTTTGATCACATCATTGAAATGAGTGTTCCAGCTTCGAGATGCTTGCTTAAGTCCATATATGGACCTTTGCAGCTTGCAAACCTTATGATCAGTATCACTGGATGTGAAACCTAGCGGCTATTCCATATAGATATCTTCCTCAAGATATCCATTTAAGAATGCTGTTTTCACGTCCATTTGCCATATTTCATAATCAAAATAGGCTGCAACAGCAAGCAATGTGCGGATGGATTTTAGCATAGCTACTGGACAAAAAGGTATCCTGATAGTCAATGCCTTCGCGTTGACTATAACCTTTTGCCACTAATCTAGCCTTGAATGTCTCCACATTTCCATCTGCACCAATCTTTCTCTTGAAGATCCATTTACACCCAATAGGTACTATACCTTCTGGTGGATCTACCAAGGTCCAGACTTGGTTTGAGTGCATCGAGTCAATTTCTGACTTCATTGCCTCTAACCATTTCTCAGAGTCGATATCTGATATCGCCTCATTATAGATTTTGGGATCATCACCATGAACCCCATTACCTACGAGAAATATTTCCTCTACATCCTCTAAAATAGTACCTAAGTACTTCTCAGGAGGACGGAAAATCCTTTCCAATCTATAAGATGGAGGAGGTAGTGTATGGATTGGCTTAACCTGATTTGGTTCCATATGGTTCTTAGCTCGTTGCTCTTATGAGACTTTCTCATCGAGCATGATCTGCTTTCCAATGCCGCTATCTTGAATAAACTATTTTTTAAGAAAGGTGGCATGTCAACTCACAATCACATTGTGATCTTCTGGAATATAGAAATAATATCCTAATGACTCTTTAGGATATTCTATGAATCAAGCTCTAAAGGACCTAAAGTCTAACTTGTCCGCTTGTTGTCTTTTGACATGAGCTGGACAATCCTAAATTCTGAGATGACTCAGACTTAGTTTCTTACCATACCATATCTCATACGGTGTAGTAGGAACCATTTTAGAGGGAACCCTATTTAGTAAGTATATTGCAGTTAACAAACAGTATCTCCAAAGAAAATCAGGGAGGTATGTGAAGCTCATCATAGATCGGACCATATCAAATAGGGTCCGATTCCTCCATTCTAAAACCCATTGAGTTGAGGTGTTTCTGGTGGAGTCCATTGAGAGACTATGTTATTTTTCTTAAGATAGTCTAGGAATTTTCGACTAAGGTATTCACCTCCTCGATCTGATCGAAGAACCTTAATGGGTTTTTCAGTTTACTTTTCTACTTTATGTTTGAACTTCTTGAACTTTTCAAAAGCTTCAGACTAGTGTCTCATAAGATATACATACCCATACCTAGATAAATCATCAGTAAAGATTATGAAGTAGACTTGGTTGCCTCTAGTCGACACATCAAATGGGCTGCACACATCAGTATGTACTAGGGCAAGAAGATCCGTGGCCCTTTCCCCATGTCCTACAAAAGAGAGCTTAGTCATTTTGCCATGAAGATAGATTCACAAATTAGATATAACTCAAAAGTCAACGGACTCAATAGCTCGATTTTCTTCAATTTGTTAATCCTATTTTCTGCTACATGACCTAATCTTAGATGCCATAGATACCTATTGTTTGGACTATCCCTGGGTCATTTTGATTTTATGACATTCATATTTTGCTCAAAATTAAAAATAGATACATCAATATGTAACTGATAAAGACCGTTAATAAGGAAACCACTTGCAATTTTATTTCTTTCATAAAGAATGTTACAATGGTCCTTATGAAAACTAATTACATAGCCTTCTAATGCAAGGCAAGAAATAGAAATCAAATTCCTGCTTACTGCAGGCACATAATAACAGTCTTTTAATACTAAGTATAAACCAGATGGTAGTCGAAGAGGATATGTTTTTATGGCCACGACAGCAACTTTTGCTCCATTTTCGACGCACAAGATCATCTCATCATCCCTCAACCTCCTGCTATCCTTAAGACCCTACATGGAAGTGCACAAGTGAGCACTAGAATCAGAGTCAAGCACCAACTGGATGCAAAAGAAAGCGTAAGGTTAGACTCAATAACGAGCATACCTCCAAAAGGACCTGCCTCCTTCTTTAGGGTGGCCAGGTAAGTAGGGCGGTTCTTCTTCTAGTGGCCATCATTGTTGCAATGGAAATACTTTCCTTTATCAAAAGCCTTCTTCTTTAGCTCTGCCTTTTTCTTCTTTTCTCCTTCCATCTTCTGCTTTTTCATAGACTTCTTTTTCTTTTCAAAAGACTTTCTCTTAGAAGAAGTCCGTTCCATAGCAAGCACTGAGCCTTTAGAACCTTTCATGAAAAGCTCAGTGGTAACCAGCATGTTCATAAGTTCGGTCAAGGAATTTTGAAGTTTATGCATATGGTAGTTCATGATGAACTGCCCATACGCATCAGTCAAAGATTGTAGAATTATATCATTCTACAGATCCAAGTCCAACCTCACTCCAAGCTTCTCAAGCTCTTTTAAGTCCTTGATCATCATTAGATAATGATCTTGGACTGACTACCCATTACGCATCTTAGCCTTGAACAGTCGTTTAGTGACTTGATACTTGGTTGCGCGACTCTGTTCACCAAACATCTCCTGTAGGTGAGCCAACATTTAGCGAGCAGTCCTGATATCTTCATGTTGGCACTGAAGTTCATCAGACATGGAGCCCAACATATAGTATCTAGCCTTATTATCTTCATCTATCCACTTATCCAGAGATGCTCTCTGCTCAGCAAATGGACGAGCTGATAAGGTGGGAGGATCCTGGTCCAATACATGAGTTAACTTCGTGGAACCCAAAATGATTTTAAAGTTTTGGAGCCAATTCTTGTAATTTGGTCCGATCAGTCTATGGGTGTCTAGGATTCGTGCTAATGGATTGGATGCAGACATTTTTCTGTAGAGAGTCAAAGCTTTTAGTTAGATATTGTAATTAAGACTTAACCAATTTATTTAAAAATTTTATTTTTTAAATAAATTAGCTTCTACTATTTTCTTGGATTCCTACACTCCCTCTGTAGAGATGCAAAAATCTCTACGATTACAGATTTCTAATGGATGGTGTAGTCCCATCGACTTACTCATCACCTCACCTAATAGTTATTAGTGATGGGTTAGCCAATGAGTGAACAACTCTTGTTCAATGATTCTCTAATCATGATGCACCTAAACTTGATCTCTAATTCATGAATCTCACTATATCCAAAATATTAATCTACTCCTTAGTTAAGTCAAACCCACCATTTACATAGATTGGATTTCTAATTGAGTCTCTCACCGTATCCAAAATATTGAGCCCAATTCATCCTTCAGCCCATAGCATCCAATACCTAATAGACATGGTTGCACCTTTTCGGTGCAATTGAGCCACTGTAACCAGCTGAGAACAGTCAACCTCAGAAAGGGTCCACACATCTACAACGGTGGAAGACCTTAGGCTTAATCTTTTCTTAGGAAGATTTAATTTAGATCTCATTAAACTAGACTTAACATAGTCATAACCATTATAACTAACCTAGTGGCATGGGTTAGCTCGGATTATTGACCACCTCAGATCAAAACTGAGTCAACAAATATGGCTAGATAAGTGAGACCGATGGAAGGGATATGCCATTAACTCGATAAGAACGCATTCGAGTCGAGTAGCTCTCAATTAAAAACTAGTCGGTCGTATCTGCCAAACTTATCTTAGACACTAAATTATTGAGCCAGAATTAATCGAATTAGCCTACAATCCAGACTCTAACCACTGAGCCTAATTAGGCCTTAGCTTGATCGATCACTCACATGACTCGATCTTGATCCAGACTTAATCCTATTAGGCTAGTCAATTTAAGCATTGTTGATCCCATCTAACCAACTCTTGATTTGGTTTGTTCAACCGCTAGACCTAATTGAGCTACCCAAGTTCGAACCCAATTTTATGAACATGTCTTAGATCTGAAAATTCTTAATTTTAGACCTAATATATTTTATAATCTTAATTCTTAATTAAGTTTAGGGTTTAAAAATAAAATATGTAAATAAGATCCTAGGATTTCAGGATCTAGGATTTTGCAGAAAGTAAGTTTTTCATTTCTGATTAAAGACAAACATGTAGCACCCTTACACATCATAAGAACATTCCATCGAATGAAAGAAGAGGGTCTTTAAACCCTACTTTGTTCTTATGACCGGACGGCCAAGGGAAACGCCTTAATCAAAAATA
>QRFJ01000531.1:186056-246364 GCA_006176705.1 Cocos nucifera | reverse complement strand
CCACCATTTACATAGATTGGATTTCTAATTGAGTCTCTCACCGTATCCAAAATATTGAGCCCAATTCATCCTTCAGCCCATAGCATCCAATACCTAATAGACATGGTTGCACCTTTTCGGTGCAATTGAGCCACTGTAACCAGCTGAGAACAGTCAACCTCAGAAAGGGTCCACACATCTACAACGGTGGAAGACCTTAGGCTTAATCTTTTCTTAGGAAGATTTAATTTAGATCTCATTAAACTAGACTTAACATAGTCATAACCATTATAACTAACCTAGTGGCATGGGTTAGCTCGGATTATTGACCACCTCAGATCAAAACTGAGTCAACAAATATGGCTAGATAAGTGAGACCGATGGAAGGGATATGCCATTAACTCGATAAGAACGCATTCGAGTCGAGTAGCTCTCAATTAAAAACTAGTCGGTCGTATCTGCCAAACTTATCTTAGACACTAAATTATTGAGCCAGAATTAATCGAATTAGCCTACAATCCAGACTCTAACCACTGAGCCTAATTAGGCCTTAGCTTGATCGATCACTCACATGACTCGATCTTGATCCAGACTTAATCCTATTAGGCTAGTCAATTTAAGCATTGTTGATCCCATCTAACCAACTCTTGATTTGGTTTGTTCAACCGCTAGACCTAATTGAGCTACCCAAGTTCGAACCCAATTTTATGAACATGTCTTAGATCTGAAAATTCTTAATTTTAGACCTAATATATTTTATAATCTTAATTCTTAATTAAGTTTAGGGTTTAAAAATAAAATATGTAAATAAGATCCTAGGATTTCAGGATCTAGGATTTTGCAGAAAGTAAGTTTTTCATTTCTGATTAAAGACAAACATGTAGCACCCTTACACATCATAAGAACATTCCATCGAATGAAAGAAGAGGGTCTTTAAACCCTACTTTGTTCTTATGACCGGACGGCCAAGGGAAACGCCTTAATCAAAAATACAACTAATCTACAAAAATGAATTAGATCTAAGCATATATCTCATATAAGAAAATTGATCTAATTAAAATATATTTTATATACATCATATCATGTATATTTTTTAGATCTAAATTATCTCATAATCATCTAAAAAATTAAATTTAAATTTGATCTCATCAAATAAAATTTAATCTAGATCCATTTGCAGAACTATTCTACAACTAGTCTAAATATGCAACTATCATATCTCATATGAATAAATTAAATTTAATTTATTTTTTATTTTTAGATTTGATTATAACTTTTATAAGATCAAAAAATAATAAATAAATAAATCTTAAAATTATATTTAATTAAATAAAAATTATGATTATACTAGACTACACATAGAATAATTCTATTCCTAGTCTAGTTATGTATCTCATACATATCAGATCTAGATTAATTAATTTTAATTTTTTATTTTTCTAATTTTAGATCTAATCACATCTTATGTAATATTTGAAATTACTAATTTATCAGATTAAATCAGATCTAAATAAATTTAATGAAAACTTGGCTCTAATACCAGTTGAAGGGGAAAATTAGATTTTTTGGGTCAGGTTCGTTCAAATCTAATTAGATCAAAAGGCATATTTTAAAAATTTTCTCTCAGATCTAAATTAGATCTAATATTTTTTAGATCTAATTTTATAATCTAATAAATAAAAAAAATTAAATTAAATTAAATCTAAATTAGTTTTACCTTGATATTGGTAATCTGATTACTCGTTGATGATCTTGCTAATTGCCTGAGGTTCTGTATCTAGCCACGCAAGCACCTGGCCTCTATCGGTATCCACTCAGACTGGATCTGTTCTTCTTCTTTATCATATCTTCAAAAATTAGATCTAAATCTAATTTCGAGAATCTTCAAAACTCCTTCAGAAGATCAGCAATCGTCTCTGCAGTAGTGCTACCTTCGTCCTTTCTCATCAACCTTTTCTTGCCTGAATCGCACTAATCTAAAGGCCCAACTTCCTTGGGCGTGGAGAGGAGAGAGAGGATCAGAAAGGTAGCATGGAGGAGGGAGAGGGACAGTCTTGGGACATGGCTAGATCAAAGCTCCTTCAAAGTTGGGTGCAGACAGGTCTTTATATAGACCCTGCTGCGCCACACAGTGCCACATCTCCTTGACCAATCACGTTGCTTCGTGCAATCAAATCTAAATCTGATTGGTGGGATGATATCACCTGATCCAATCAGATGAGAGACCCATAGATTCATCCTAAGGTGGTGCTTAAGACTGGTCAAAGTCTATAGGTGAGGGTCACCTAGTTTGAATCCAAGAAGCAACTGGAGTCCCATCCGTATGGGACTCCAGACGTCCCTGTCCATGGGTGCATGCCATCCTAGGCATGCATCCCCTCCTTTCCAAAATCCAGTAAGAGGACAATCCCCTATCTGCTCTTCAATAAGTGCATGACACATGGGCAGATGTCCAAGGGTCAAAGATCAATATTTGACCAAAGTCAAAGGACAAGAATTAGCAGGTGATGAAAAATGGCAGATGTTATCTCAAATTTATCTCACAAATTAAGATAACCCTTTTCTGATCTGAACAAGCTCCAGTCAGACTAGGTAAAGGTACCTAAGTGAGCATAAACTTATTTAGCTCAGTCGAGATAACTTATAATAATAGAAAAAGGAGAATGCTAGGCTCAATCGTGTACTAGCACGATTTTCTTGAACCTAATTGAATCTAATTCAAATCAATTGAACTAGGTTAGTCCAATTGATGATATCCAAATTTAAACCCTTGTTTGTATGATCCAGTTAGGTTCAGTTCTGTATAGTAATGGGATATGTCGTGATCTCCATCATCGACATCATCGAAACTCTTTTTGATGGATCAGAGCTCTCCTAATTCACACAACTAAAATGATCAATCATCTAAATTATTCTAATTGCTCTCAAAATCCACCAGTGACACCTAGCAGTATATGGTGGCAACCCATTAAAACTAAAAATAAATCTCTCGGTGCAGCTATTTGTGTGATTAAGTTCTTCTATCTTGAGCCCCGATCAGATTAGGGTTAAGGTGAACCCGTTAAACCCTAATTTCTATCATATGATTTAATCATTCGATTCAAGTCCGATGTGAAAACCTTAATAGAAACTCTTTCTATTATTTCACTCTCTGCCATGGGCTTATGGACTTGATTCTCATGATCATCATAGGGCTGCTCCTCATCCACTGAGATAGATAGATTCCATCTTGGTGTAATCCAATTCCTACAATGAACATGCTGTAGCCAACATACACCTCAAAGTTCTGAATGGCTAGGAGACCGAGTCATGGTGTAGTCAAACTATAACACCCTCAAGGTAAACTGCCGATGCACCTCAGGTCAAAGAACCAGACACACCACTGCAGCATCGAGTCAGTCATCGACGAGAAGGTAGACTTTCTTATGACTACTCGAGGTGGTCATGCTCGGTGCCCTTGTTCTCTAACGAGTACCTGTACTTTTGCTCCGGTGTCTCTACACCATAGACTCAAGACTCATCTACTATAAAAAAGCAATTGTATACTAATCTTTCGGATCAATCACCATCCTTATGATGATCCTACGGTCAGAAGCATTTTATGAGTTAATAATGAAAATTCTTGTCTTAAATTTTTAACTCTTGAAAATAAGAATTATCATTACCATTAATTCAAAGGATGTATCACAGACACTAAATACACGTATATGATAGAAAATAATCCATTTTATTTTTTATAGTCAAAATTATAATTTTGCCCCTATAAATATATTAAAGTGTCAGCCAATTCTGACTTCTAGGGTACACATATCTAACAATTATTTTATGTACATAGGTTGTTTGGATTTGGAAAGTTTTTCTATGAGCTTGGGCTTGATCCTTTGTAAAGTATATATACTGAAAATAGATCAAGGTTGTAATGAGTACTGAAATATACTGAATAAAAGCTCTTTTCTACTGAAAAACTCTTTTTTTCTTCTTCTCTATTTTTTGAATTATTTGATCATACTTTCGTATTAATCTGAAAGAAGTACTTCCTTATTGCTTGACTAATCATTGACGGTCACATCGATCCATGTGGGAAGAGCGTGCATTTTCGATACTTTTGAAGGTAATTAAATTTTACTATCTAAGTAGAACTTAGATTAAAAGTCTAATTAAATTAGAATTGATAAAATTTTGAATTGAATTCGAATTAAACCCAAATTAAAAATATTTTTTTAATTAGTTTAAATTAGATTTAATTTAATTAATTTTGACTTAATTTGAGGCTAATTAAATTTTATAATCTAAGTAGGACTTGAATTTAAAGTCTAATTAAATTAGATTTGGCAAAATTTTGAATTGAATTCGAATCACGTTCAAATTAGATTCGAATTAAATTTGGGGTGTGTTCTGGATTATTAGCAATGGCAAATATTCCATCGATAATTTCATCATCAATAATATTTTAAAATATTTTTTTTAATTTATTATTTTAAAAAATTATTAGTGATAATGAGAGTTTCATCGCTAATAGATAAAATTTATCATCGCTAGTATATATTTTATATTTAAATACTATAAAAAATAAAAATTTTAAATAATTTTAGCAATGGCTTATACGGTTGCTAATAATTAAGAAGTCACCGCTAATAGGTAGTTATTAATGATAGCATAATTTTTATTGCTAATAATCCAAATTTATCATCGCTAATATATTTTAATATTTAAATATTTTTTTAAAAAATTAACTTTAGAGATGGTGTTCGTTATCGCTAAGAACAAAATTGCCATTACTAATAGTATTAACGATAGCATTATTTTTTATCGGTATTGTGGTGGTAAAAAATTATTATTAGTGATGAAAAAAAATTTCATCGTTAATACTATCGCTAATATTCAATTTTCTTATAGTGCCGATCTAGATCAATTCTAGGATGTATTAAAGATCAGATCTCTATACCTGAGCACAAGTTGAGAACTCTGCTGCTGATTTTCATGGATGTGATTATTGCTTCAAGTCGTACAGGATGTTCAGCCTCTATAAGTAATCCACACAAAGCTTCTTTGCTGATCGGAGGTTCAATGATCGAAGATCTACGTGGGATGCTAGCTCCTTGCAGATCCCTCCTAATGGTTGATCTAAATTATTTTCTTCAGATCTCTCAGACCCTCCAAGAGATGAAGAACCAAAGATGAATGAATAAGAAGAGAAAATTTTTTTTCTTTTCTCTCTCAAAAGTATGTACAAAAGGAAGATCAAAAACTTTAGAGAAGAACCCCTTCTTCTCTTCTTTCTTTTTTCTCAATAGGACATGCAATGAAGATGTCCTAATGGAAGCCCATGCCCCTTAGAGAATAGCACCCCAATTTTCATGCCTAACTCCTCTTTTTCATGGTTAAAAACTCACTTTCTCATGCCAATAATCAGCTTAATATAGCCGACCAAAGAGGAGTTTGATATTAGGTCAAAGACCAAATTTGGAAAAGTCAAATGATAAGGCAAGTACGGGGGGTGTCCAACTCTTGGGCACCTCCCTATTCTTTTTAGGTGTGGGCAACCTTATTTCCATGTTAAATGATCCTCTATTCCATGTTAAAAATCAGATCAAAATCTGATTATTTTAGGCACCTCAATTGGATAGAGTTTTAGAATCATAAAACTCTATCAAATAGAGTCCAAGGAAATAACTATTTGCCTAGTTTGACCTAGTCAAACTTTATTTCCATAACTAGAGGGAGGGGCACGCATGGAGCATTGTTTGGCATGAGAAACTCATGCAAAACACAAAAGATGGCATGGGGCTTGGGTTCTTGGTGCAAGGGAGAGGGAAGAGAGTTTCAGTCCAACTAGGTTCTCTTATTCTCTTGGATCAAACCAATTTTAATCCAATATAAACTAGGATTAGTGCAATCCTAGTCCAACTAGGAGTCCAACTAAATTTGATTAAATCTTATTTAAATCTAATTTAAATCCTAAGCTGATTAGAAATTAAGTGCACATAAGTCCTAATCGAATAGAAAATTGATCTCTCTTGTAATTGGGTTATCTGATAAACCAATTGGACTTGACCTAATCAAGTCCAAACCAATTCAAATTGAGTCTAATTTAATTAGACTTGATCTCAGCCCTAATGTTTAATCAAATTGAGCCAATTAGCGATCCAATTGCTAATTAATCCTCCTACAATACTTGCACTTGATCAATCATCAATTACATTGATGATTTGATCCTAGAATGATTCATAATCGTTGATCAACCATCCAATCAGATAGAAATCTCTTATGTATATGATCCCATATATTGGAACCTAAGTTGATAGCATAGAAATAAATTTCTGTACTAATCGAAATGATGATCTAGTAATGGTACCTGATGTTCGCATAGGTCAAATGTATGTAAAGCAACATTCTAGAATCTTGACCTATGGTTACCATATAATTCATCTCTTTGATTCTTAATGCTGAGGATGACTTCAGAGTTAACTGTCAACTCTTAAACAGTTCATCTGTATTGTATCTCAATCTTATAAATCTCGTAACTCCTCACAAGGATTATCCAGGCCTAGGTTTTGCTCAATTAAAATACAGCGAGTTATTTTCTCCAAACTCTTTGAAGTGGTCAATCCCATCTTGACTCACACATCGACTTTACAAGTACTTGACTGCATCTAGAAACTTTCCATCACTATATTAGAAATATAGATAGTCCGACATCAAAATATAGTGAGTTGCTTAGAAGTCACCATGATGATCTTAGGTCGAAGGGATACTTATATCTATTAGCCTTCACTAGCTACTCTTAATAGCAAAGTGCTGCATAGATTGATTACATTTAGTACAGATGTACTCCTACATCTCTCCTGCATGCCATACTAGTATCTCCATAGCTTTTGATTATGAGGACAACCAATATTGTTGCCCAGGTATGGCTATCCAAGAGGAGGATGAATTACTTAAGATATGAGCAGATTAAACTAATTAAGTATCAAATAAAATATGTTATATAATGTGCAGTGAATAAAAGTAATAAAATAAAAGCACACAATCATAAACATAATCATTTTATAGTGGTTCGGTGCCAAACTCAGCACCTACATCCACTCCCCAAGTAAATCGCTTGGGATTTCAACTATAATTCTCAACAAGAATTACAGTCTAATTATTTTCGGAGCTCATAATTAAATCTAGTTAATTTTTTCTGGCTCACCAACTAAAATCATACAAGATTATTTTTCAAGCTCACAATCAATCCAATCGATTTTTTCTGGATCACCAACCAAAACCTCACAATTGTTTCTCTCCGGGCTAAGAATCAACCCCGATTAGTTTTAACTTTGGCTCACCAATCAAATCCTATAACGTCCAACTCTAGATTTGGACAAACCCAAGTTTCTCATCCCAAGAAACTTAAAATAAAAATAAAAATATAATAAACAAAAATACAAACAAACTCTTTGAAGCTTAAGAGAAGAAATTCTAAGAGCTTAGCTTGTTGGCCTAATTTCTTCTCTTTGAATGTTTGAAGGAAGTAGGTGGTGATTTTCAATGCTTGTAGCCTAACTTCTCTTAGTTTAAAAATATTGGAAGGATAAAAGAATATTTGAGAATCACTCCTTTTCTTTTCTTTTCTGCTCACTTCTTTGGTTTTCTCAAAGAATGCACAATAAACTCTTAAAAACCTTCTTTTGATGCTCTAAAGATTTTCTTATATATCCTTAAGATTTTCATCACTTCTTGACATCTAGAAGGTCTTCAAAAAGAGATCTAGCCATTAGAGATGAGAAAATAGCCATTGGAAAGCTCATGGGATGAAAAAGTTGTAGTTCTAAAAACTAACCATTATAGTCACTAGGTCGGCTTAATTTTTGACTAGATCGATAATGTGTCTTAAATTAATCGCAAGCGCATGGTGTATAAGTAGCACGTTCGGCGAGTATGGGTCGATCCCACAAGAAATTATGTTCGAATTATGTTCAAATCTTGCTCAAGCAAGCTTCAACAAAGAGTTTGAAAGTGATTGTTTGTACTTACTACTAAATAGTAAATTAATTATAAAAAATAATAATTTAAAGATCTAGAATTTTTGAATTCAGTAGACCAATGACTTAAAGAGCAATTCTAAGATTTATCTTATAATATCCTTTGATCGAGATGTAATGCATGGACAAGCATTCACCCTAATTAAAGAACTCTCCTTTCAACTGCTTCTCTTGTGTTACCCAAGTATGGACTATGAAGGAACTCTGATCCAACAATAATCTATCAAAGTTTTTCACAAGAAAGAAAAAAGGATTTAAAAAGATTTAGGTTTTCTACCTATTATCCTTTTTACACCAAATCAAGTATAAACTATAAAAGGATTGAAACCCAATGATGGTCCATTAAGTCTCTTGGCAAGAAGCTCGAAGGAGGAAGAACTAAAAAGATAAAGCCAAGGAGAAATCCTAAAAATAACTTCTAATCATGATTTAGCTTCATCGCAAAATTCAGAGGATTGCTTAGCTAGACATGATTTAAATTAAAACTTAAAAATTATTTAAAATTAAATTCTATACTACTTGCTGAAATTTAAATTACAGAAAATAAAAGAGATGTAGAAATTAAATAAGCAGAATAAAAAAAATTAAACTATTCTATGTGCTAAATTTAAATTACATAAATTAAATTGCATAAGCGATAATTAAAGAAAAATTAAAATAAAATTTTATTGTTGAAATAAAAATTTAATACAAAACTGACTCCTAAGCTATAACAGGGCTTGAAGCTGAAATAAGAAAATAAAAAGAATAGACTTTCCTCTAGCACACTTTTTCTGACTAACTCTTCTTCTCGTATGTTGGAAGGATGGAAGAAAATAAAAAAAAATGGATAAAAATTTTATAGGTAGATATTTTTGCTTGTCACATGGGCCCCTACAAGAGTTGTGGTATGGAGAGATATATATTTTTAGGTAGTGATATTAGACTTTATTTATAGGTGTTAGGAGGAAAGAGAATTTTGTATATTTTAGATATGGTACTAATGAAAAGATATATTATAAGATAATAGATTGTTGAGATGGAGTGATAAAGAAATTTGGATGAGATGAAGAAAAAGAAAGATAAGGCAAGAAAAAATTTACAAAAAATATATATATTTCTTCTTCCGTCGTTTCTTCCTTTTCCGCGTTCTCTATGTTTGCACCCCCATTTAGCCTCGTGTGTTCTCCATGAGCCACTTGCGGTGTCGCACCCGCGTGAGAATGCAAAGGCCCGCTCCCGTGTTCAGGCGTTTCTTTCCTCCCAGCATCCTCCCAGCGTGAAGCCTGCATCCAAACCCCTTCCCTTTGCCATAGATGCCTCATTAAATGTGTACGGGCCCATCACTAATTTTTTCTTTTCTCTTCGTTGCCTACTCATTTTTTCCTTTTTTTTTTTTATATATATTTTTGCATTGAGTCCCTACCACGCGTTCGTATATTTTCACATGTCGTGCATGGAACAAGCCAGAATTTGAACTCAAACTTTATCTGCATGTGTTGGAGAGTCATTTCTAGTTGATTTATGATTAAAGCTTAATAATTAATTATTTCTAAAAAAGAACATAAAAAGTATCAAATACTAAATAAAAAAGATAAAATAGCAAGGATTTTTTATACTTGTTATGTTATAATTAATGTATTCATCACATCTCTCAACTTAAACTTTACTTATCCTCGAGTAAAAAATAATATTGATATACAATACTAACTTTCTTCGACATGAGTGATCATTTAATAATTTTAGAAGTACATGATATCCACCTAAAAAAAATTTTCAAAACATGTTATTAGAATATTAAGGCTATTCGATAGAATGGTTGAGTAAAGAATATAAAATTTACAAAAGCTTTTCTTGACTTATTCCTTTTTTTATCCTTAGATCGTCTAACTCTAAGATAGGTTGTGGTTTTGCATTCAAACATTCATTTCTTTATTTTTTTTAAAAAAATACAGTCCATGTAATGTCTTAACTACTTAAGCTTTCTATTTAATTTTTGTAGCGAGTGTTAGGCCAATGACTTCCAAACTAGTTGATTTTAAGGCATTAGGTGTAGAACACCCCTCGGGCTTATTGACTCAAGTCAAACAGGCTACAGGTTGGAACTTGGCTGTATGAGTTTTTTTTTTTATATATTATCTATTTTTTGATGCGAATATCATTGCTTACTTAGGCAATGAGACCCAGTTACTCGATGAAAAATCAATATTTTTTTTTTTTGAAGAAATTATATACATCAACATATACCATTTATACCCATAAAAGGTCGACTCCCTTTACATATTAATAGGAAGGCTAGAAATGCTCAAAAATAATTTTTTATTCTAGACTCAACATTCTATTGAATTTTATCAATATACAGTCTCTCAATACTTTCACAACTTATTTAAAGTATGCATCAGATGCTGCTAAAATCTCTAATGTTACTCAAGTCTGACGCATAGTTAGGTATATGAATATCAATAAATTTGTGAGTATAAAGGTTCAAAGTAAAGTTCAAAGTTTATCCTTCACCCCCCAATTTATTCTATAGTGACTTCAATGAGGTAAAAAAAATAAAAATTTAATAGGTAAAAAGGAAGGAGTACACCCGATTCGATGTGTTCTTGGTTTAGCAGGTGTCTTCATATGTTCATTTTGGTTCTTCCCTCCAACTTATTTGATATTGACTTTACTAAAGTAAAACCTAAATAAATTGAAAAGAGAAATTTAAAATACAAGGATCTGGGTTGCCTTCCAGGAGCGCTAAGTTTAAAGTCTTCAGCCAGACTAGATAGATCAACCAAGATATGTTGCTTCATAAAGAACCATGACTTCCTCAATAACTTCGGTGGATAATTCCAAGAATGGTTTTAATCATTGACCGTTTACTTTAAATACAATACCATTGCTTGGGTTTTCAATTTCTACTACCCCATGTGGAAAGACTTTTTTAACTAAAAAAGGTCCTGTCCATCTAGATCTCAACTTTTTAGAAAAAAGGTGTAATCACGAATTATGCAAGAGAACTTTTTATCGAAGAGTAAAAGATTTTCTAAAAATTGTTTGATCATGAAATATTTTTGTTCGTTCCTTGTACACCCTGACATTTTTATAAGCTTCATTTCTAAGTTCTTCTAATTCATTAATCTGAAGCTTTCTATGGTTTTCGACTGCATCCAAGTCCATATCTAATTTCTTGATGGCCCACATGGCTTTGTGCTCTAGTTCAACAGGCAAGTGATAAGATTTTTCGAACACAATCCTATAAGGAGACATTCCTAGGTTGGTCTTAAAGGCGGTCACTACTATAAAAAAGGACTACGGTAGCGGTTTATAACGGCTACTGTAGTCTAAAAAACTGCTGCCACAAGCTATGACAGCGGTTTTCTAACCATTGCTCCTGCAGCCATCGCCGTAGCTCTATGGCAGCGATTATTGCAGTGGTTATGTAATCGCTGTCATAGGATATCTATAGCAACGGTTACATAACCACTGCCATAGATAATCGATAGCAGCAGTTTCTTAACCGCTACCATAGATCTAATGTAGCAGTTGGCACCAAACCTATGGCAGCGGTTGGTATGGATATGGCAGCGGTTATAAAACCACTACCATAGATTTTGAATAATTAAAAAATAAATTTTTTATTTTTTTATATATTTTACCTGATAAATATAGATATATAATATAAAAAATTATAATAAATATAAAAATTATTTTAAAATGCTAAAATTTTATTATCAAATAAAATTTATTATAATATTTTTAACAAATAAAATACATCAAAAGTCTCCTAAATCTACATCATCGTCGTCGTTGTCATCACCCGGAGCCGGAGCTGGAGCTGGAGTTGGAGCTGGAGCAGGAGCCGAAGCTGGAGCTGAAATGCGGGCCAACATATCCTCGAAGCCCATGACTCCAAAATGCGTGTTGAGCGTCAACATTATGTCTCTCACGATATCCTCCAGATGAGATGCACACTCCTCAGCCCGATCTACCCGCATCACAGCATGATCTGCCCATGCCAATGCCTCCTCAACCTCCTCCCAACTAATGACACTGGAAGTCTGTGTGAAGATGCTCACCTTAAACCAGTAGCTCATCGGCGTGTGTCCGGGCCTGCATCGGATCCTCCTAAAGTGCTCAGGCCCCAAGACCTAAGACAGATGGTCATAGGGCCCAGAGGTATCCAGACCCTCGCTCGCGAGTGCATCTAACTGATCTTATAATTATAAATTAAAATAAAATTTTATAAAAAATACTATAATACTAATCATATATACTAATATATTTAATACTTATAAAAATATGCCCGATCACGGCATTCATCAGCCTGCCCGTCTTGTCTATATGGCTGAATCGAAAGATCTCGCTACGGTTGGACATCACTCCATCTCTCATCAGCTATAACAAAGAATAAATTTATCAAAAAGATGATAATAAATATGAATTTAATTTATCTAGTAAGATTTAGAATTAATTATCTCTTTATGCATACGATTGGCCATAGACTCGCGGCCTAGAGTGTACGTATACTCCTAGACTGCACAGTTCTCCCGATTCTGATGGAAGATAGCCTAATAAGTATTCAAATAAATAATAAATATTTAAAAATATTTAAATAAAACTTTAAGCATATTGAAAAATTCAAAAGTTAGAAATTTTACCTCGAACTCCTGGCTTCTCCAGTATCTAACCATCCTCTTCCACTAACTCGGAGGATAGTCCTGTATCCAGGGAACAAGCTCCTTCGGAGTGTCTCGTCAGTGCTCGAGCTATCCTCTATGGAGCTTGACCTTATAACCTCAATACAACTCTTTGATCTTCTTCAGTTGGACATCTCGAGCCCTCTCATGATTGAAAAAGTCATACCTCCTCTGCACAAATTTATCAAAAATTAGTTACAAAATTATTCTAATCAAACATATATAGTGTAAACATATAAAATATATAAATATAACTAAGATGCGCGTACTTACCCATATCTCCTTCCATACCCAATTTTTGATAGCAGCATTCATCAAATGCCAGTCTCTGGGCTCTATGGGAATGATGTCTGACTGCCTCACAAGCACTCCAAAAAAGAAATGCATCTTCCGCATGGTATACCCTACCAGCATCTTCTCCGCATCATACTACACCATCATCTGATGCTGGTGGTTCCACACGTGTGCCATACGTGTGGGACCGTGAAATGTCTGACTGGATGATGCACCTATAATGCAAATACGTTATGCAAATATATAAATGTGCAAATACTATATAAAAAAATAAAGTTATGCTAATATAATAAAAACGTACACTCAGATGCCTATGATGGTAGAGGCTCAGCTATCGGTGGAGTAGATGCTATCGATGGAGTAGATACTGACGGTGAAGGTCCCTGAGCAGTCGATGTCGAGGTGGACGGAGTATGCTCCGACTGCTCCTCGGACACTGAACTGCACGTAATCCACCGAGAGATAGGAGTGAAAGTTAGATGATATTTTGGTGCCATCGTGACCTGCAATGTTAATAAACATTAATCAATATAACATCATGACATATCAAATTCTATTCGCTCAAAAGTCGAGCCAGCTCTATGCCTGAGATAGCCGACTCCGTGCTTGAGACATCCAACTAGGGTCCTTCCTAATCGGCTCGAGAGGGAGTGATCATGGCACAAACCGAGTCGGATACGCAGCCAAGCCGACTCGGGTGATCGCCGATTAGGGAAGGACGTTGGATGTCCGACGGAGTCTATCTCAGGCTGAGCGGCTCGACTTTTGAGCGAATGAATTTGATATGTCATGATGTTATATTGATTAATGTTTATTAACATCAGGTCTCACCAAAATTCATCTAACTTTCACTCCTATCTCTCGGTGGATTACGTGCAGTTCAGTCCGAGGAGCAGTCGGAGCATCTCCGTCCACCTCGACATCGACTCTCAGGGACCTCTCTCTACTCCATCGATCTCTCTCCACCGATAGCTGAGCTCTCCATCATAGGCTCTGGTGTACGTTTTTATTATATTAGGCCGCAACGACCTCCCTTCTAGCTTTTTCATCTCTCGATCTTCCTCGCATCTCTCGATCTTCCTCGCCCTCCCTCTCTCGCCCGAGTCGGCTCTGCGTATCCGAGCTGGCTCGGTTTGTGCCATCCTCTTGATCACTCCCTCTCTCCCTCTCTCGATCTCTCTCGCTGGCGACGGTGGCGAGGCCGAACCCCTCCCTTCTAGCTTTTTCATCTCTCGATCTTCCTCGCCGGCGAGGTCGGACCTCAACCCTCCCTCTCTCACTCTCTCAATCTCCCTCACTGGCAAGGCCGGATCCCATCCCTTCCAGTAATGCCGGCGAGACCGGACCCCCTCCCCCTCTCGCTCTCTCAATCTCCAGTCTTTCTCTCTCAATCTCCCTCACCGGCGAGGCCAGACCCCCTCCCTCCCAATGATGGCGGCGAGGTCGGATCCCTCCCTTCCTCTCTCAAGTACAGATCTGTCGGGTATTCGGGTTCGGATTCGGTACTAATAATTAAAATTGGGTTCGGATCTCAATATCTAGATTTCGATCCGAACCTAATCCATTGATAGATCTAGTCCACAATCATCGACATGGCACAACTCAAGACTACCACTACGGCATGGCCCAAAAACTATGGCATGCAGATAATTATAATATTTATAATAAATATTTATAATATTTATTATAAATATTTTAGAAATTATTATAAATATATATGATTAATAAATAATATTATAAAATTAAAAAAAATTATACCTATGGTTATAGAGAGTGGGTCGCACCAAAAGCTCTGAGGGTCATCGGTGATGATGCTAGAGGAGGAGGACGGCACTAGAGGTAACCTACGAAATAAAAGCAAGATAGTGAGATAGAGAAGAGAAAAAAAAGAAAATAGAGAGAGAGCAGGGGCGGTCGGGGATGGGAGGGCCAGGAGGAGGGGGCACAATGACGAGGAGGCTTCGCACTCAACCAGAGGAGGGTCAGAATGGTGGTGGTGGGGGGGGTGGGGTTTCGTCGGGACCGAAGGAGGGTCGGATGGGGGTTCGCCGGAGGGAGGTTCGCTGGGGACCGAGGGAGGGTTGGATGGAGGGGCGGGGGGATGGGGTTTCATGGGAGGTCGAGTGAGGGTGAAGGGGGGTTTCGCAGGGGGCCAAGGGAGGATCGGATGAGGGTTCGTCGAAGGGGGGGTTTCATTGGGGGCCGAGGGAGGGTCGGATGGAGGGGTGGGGGGTGGCGGGTGGTGGAGAGGGGCGGTCGGGGATGGAGGGCCAGAGAGAAAGGGGGAAGGAGGAGCAGCACCGATCGGAGGGGAGGAGCCTCACCGGCGACGAAGAGGAGGGAGAGAGAGAGAGAGAGAGCGAGAGAGATTAAGCACACACGGAAGGAAAGAAAAAATTAAAAAAATTTTAATCTAACCTATGGTAGTGGTTATTGAACCGCTGCCATATGGTAGTGGTTATCGAACCGTTGCCATAGATCTATGGCGGCGGTTATGCAAAATCATTGCCATAGATCTACGGCAGCGGTTCTATAACCGCTGCTGTAGATTTATAGCAGCGATTTTTTATAACCGCTGCCAAAGATGAAAAATAATTTTTTTTATTTTTTTAAATATTATATAATTTTAAAATTTAATATACATCTTCACCATTCATTATCAAAATAATTATCATTAAAGTATCATCGCAAAAGGTTGCCTCGATCCGATGGTCCTAGCTTCATCGATGAGAAAAATTTAATTTTGACGATAATGAACGATGATGCGATGATCTGATAGATGAAGATTTTTTATGGATCTAAAAACCTGCAGCAATGATCTCGATGATCTTTATAGCATACTAGCAAAGTTTTACTTCAATCGAATATCATTATCATGGTCAATTAGTACGAAATGATTTCGACCGTTAAATTAGAAACAAGCAATCAAAGGATTAAACGACATCCGATTATGAGATAATTTTTTAGTTAAATGATCTTTATTATAATTTTAAATATTTTATATAGCAATGATAGTAAAATTTAAATTATTTTTGTATAAACTATTCATGTTAAGCAGATATTGCAAAAGTACGAGCATAATAATCGGTGAAGTTTCAGAATGGTTATCAAGAGACGTATAGTTTTAAATCGTTCTTCATCTCACGAGTTGAATTTTATAATTACCACCATAAAAAATGATTAAAGTATTAGCCAAGATCATTTATAAAAAAATTATCTCATAATCAAACACCGTTTGGTCCTTTGATCAATCATTTATCATTTAACGGTCGAAACTAACCTATACTAAATTGATTAAGATAACGGTATCCGATTGAAGTAAAATTTTGATAGTACACTACAAATATCATCAAGATCATCATTACAAATTTTTTAATTCATTGAAGATCTCTATCTATCAGATCATTCCATCATCATTCGTGGTCGTCGAAATCAAATTTTTTTGATCGACGAAGCTAAGGCCATCAAATCGAGGCAATCTTTTGCGACTATACTCTAATGATAATTATTTAGATAATAAATGGTGAAGATGAGCATTAAATTTTAAAATTATATAATATTTAAAAATATATATATATGGCAGTGGTTATAATTAATCGTTGCCATAAATCAGATTATAGCAGTGCTTCCTACTAACTGCTGCTATAGGTCCGACTTATGGCAGCGTTATAGTGAACCACTGCTATAGATCGATCTATGGCAGCAGTTTTTTGTAATCGCTGCTATAGATCCGACCTACAACAGCGATTTTTGTTAACTGCTGCTATATGTCGGACCTATTACTAGAAAAAATGATTATTTTTTATTTTTAATTTTTTTCTCCTATTATTATATTTTATTTGACTTATATTTTTTTTGACCTATTTTTTTTTATTTGCGACTATGATTCAGAACAAGTAATCAGCTACTGCATTCTCTATTCCTTTCTTGTCCTTGATTTCTATGTCAAATTCTTGAAGGAGCAAGATCCATCGAATTAAGCACACTTTGGCGTCTTTCTTTGCTAAGAGATGTCTAATGACTGAGTGATCAGTATACATAATGGTGTGGGATCCAATCAAATAGGATCTAAATTTTTCAAGGGCAAAGACAACGACCAGGAACTCCTTTTCAGTAGTAGTGTAATTAAGCTGTCATTTAAGATTTTACTGGCATCATAAATAACTCTAGGCAGCTTATCAATTCTTTGATCTAAAACTGCGCCTACAGCATGATCAGACGCATCGCACATAAATTCAAAAGGTATAGTCCAGATAGGTGGGTGAATAATGGGAGCTGAAATAAGTATCTTTTTAAGAAACTCAAAAGATTCTAGGCACTCGGGAGTAAACTCGAATTTTATTTTCTTTGCTAATAAGTTGATCAACGGTCGAGCGACTTTGCTAAAATTGGCTATGAACCTTCTATAGAATCCAGCATGTCCTAAAAATGAATGGATTTTCTTAACAAATTTGGATGGTGGAAGACTCGCAATTAGGTCTACTTTAGCCTTGTCTACTTCAATTCCTTTTTGTGAAACTATATGGCCAAGAACTATGCCTTCTCTAACCATGAATTGGCATTTCTCCCAATTAAGAACTAAGTGCTTCTCCTTACATCTTTCTAGAACATGTCTCAAATGATCTAAACATTCGAAGAAGGTAGGGCCAAAGATAGAAGAGTCATCCATAAAAATTTTGAAAAATCGTTCAACCATATCAGAAAAATACTGATCATACATCTTTGAAAGTTTGCTAGTGCATTGCATAACCCAAAGGGCATGCACCTATAGGCAAAGGTTCCGAATGAACAAATGAATGTAGTCTTTTCTTGATCTTCAGCGGGTATGGAGATCTGGTTATAATCAGAGTATCCATCAAAAAAATAGTAGAAATCTTGTCCAACTAATTTTTTCAATATTTGATGAATAAATGATAAAAAAAATAATCTTTTCTTGTTGTCGCATTTAATTTTCTATAATCTATATAGACCCTCCATTTTGTTTGGGTCCTAGTTGGGATAAGTTCATTTTTCTCATTCTGAACTATTGTTACCTCGGACTTTTTGGGTACCTCTTGAATCGGACTTACCCAAGAACTATCTAAGATGGGGTAAATTATTCTATTATCAAGTAACTTCAAAATCTCTTTCTTGACTATATCTTTCATGGCTGGATTGAGTCTTCTCTAAGCATCTCTAGTTGGTTTAGCCCCTTCTTCTAGGTGTATCCTATGTTGAACTATGGAAGGGCTTATTCTCTTAATATCTGCCATGGTCTAGCCTATTGCTTCTCGATTTTTTCTCAAGACTGCTAATAACTCCTCTTCTTGTTTAGGATTTAGGTCTGATGCAATAATAACAAACAAGATTTCTGCTGGATCTAAATAAGCATACTTAAGGTGCTTGGGGAGGGATTTTAGTTCTAATTTGGGTGCCTCTTCTATTGATAGCTTGGATGATGATTTAGCCATTTTCATGAATGGTTTAATGGGAGGCTTCCATCTTTGGCTAATCCTGTGGTCAATAGGTGTTTCATCGATGTCTACATGTTCATGGTTTAGCCAAATACTTGACTCTAGATCAATTTCTTCATCGCTAATGTCAATGGATTCATAAATTTCATATTGAATTATATTTACATTAGCATGCTAAGTGGATTCCTATTTTAGATTAAATATATTTAACTTAATGGTCATATTCCCAAAAGATAGCTTCATAAGTCCATTTCTATAGTTGATTTCAGCATTAGCAGTTGTTAGAAAAGGTCTTTCTAAAATAACTGAGATATGATCCTTGGGATTTGAAACTAGTTCGGTCTTTAGAATGATCAAGTCTACAGAAAAGATAAAATTACCAATCTTGATTAAAACATTTTCAATCATTCCCTTGGGGATCCTAAAAGATCGGTCTGCCAATTGTAACGTGATCCCTGTTGGCTGAAGTTTTTTCAATCCTAATTGCTCGTAAACTAAATAGGGCAAAATATTTACACTAGCTCCTAAGTCTAGTAAGGCCTTCTTAATTTAGATTTCTCTAATAATACTTGAAATTGTCGGAGATTCTAGATCCTTATATTTTATTGGCACATGACTTGATAAGTATGAGCTCACATTTGCGGCTAAGAATGCTCTCTTGGATACATTGGTGGTTCTCTTCTTGGTGCAAAGATCTTTTAAAAATTTAGTATAGGTCGATACTTGCTGGATCATATCTAGCAGAAGAATATTTATCTGGACTTGTTTGAATACCTCTAATATTTTATCCAAATATTTTGATTATTTTTTGGACCTTAGTCGATTTGAAAAAGGAGCTCTAGGAGTTATGGGTATAGGGCTAGATGTACTATCAGTTTCAGGAGCTTGAGTTTGTAAGGTAAGTTGTTCGTAAAGTTGTTCGATAGATGAGTCCTCTCTATTGTCAGATGTACCTATCTTGTTATCCACTTGTTTCCCCGATCTTAAAGTATGAATAGCATTCACATGATTGACTTGATTTTCATATTGGGATCGTGGACCATTTTGATTTCTCGGATTGAGCTCGGGTTGGCTAGGCAGCCTACCTCGTTCTCGCTCATTCATGATAGAGGCTAGCTAACCTACCTATATTTCTAGATGGGCTATGGCCTGGGTGTTAGCATTTAAGAGTTGGCCTGTGGTTTATATGAAATTACTCAATGCAGCATTGGTGTCAGCATTGGATTTGGTTAGAACTTTCATACTTTTCTCTAAAGAACTAAGTTTTTTTTTCAGGATTATTGAAGCCTGGTAGATTGTTTAACATAGGGTTGGGCCTTGGATTTTGTTGGTTGAAACTAGGACCGCCTACATTTGGGTTCTGCGACCATGAGAAGTTTGGATGATTTCTCTATCTTGGATTATATGTGGGTGCATAAGGATTGTTCATTGATTTCTGGTATGCAGTATTTACCTATGCACACCCATTCTCTGTTGGGTTTATTAGGAGAGGACAATCTTCAAGGATATGGTTTGGTGCACTGCACCCACTACACAAGTGCAAACATATGGTTCACATTAGCTGATCTCTGGAGTTCTAAGGCCTCTAACTTATGTGTTAGGGTTGCAATTTTAGCATCTATGGCTAGGAAGGTTTGAACTTGGCGCATTCTCCCTCTTGAAGGTGTTGGTCTTTCTGGTTTCCTAGTCGTTTTCCATTGTAAACTCTTTTCGACTAAGTCTTTTAGAAATTGCCATACCTCATTGGGTTCTTTATACATAAATTGACCTTAGCACATGGATTTTAGCATGGTTCTAGAATTTGAATCTAGCCCCTCATAAACTATCTGGCATAGCCTCCAGGTCTCTATTCCATAGTGTGGACATTGGATCAAGAGGTTTTTAAAACGATCGAAATACTTCCAAAATGATTCACCAACTAGTTGGTAGAATTGGTTGATCTCATTTCTAATTCTAGCTGTCTTATGATGGAGAAAATATTTTTTAAGGAACACTCTTACAAAGCCCTTCTAGGTCGTGATAAATTAATTTGGCAGACCGTATAGCCACTTTTTGGTATTATCCTTAAGGACAAAATTGATTAGTCTCAGTTTGATCTCATCCTCAAAAAGTTGTTGCAGCCTCATGGTTGCGCAAATCTTTTCAAATTTCCTAATGAATATATATGCATCCTCTACTCTAGTAAATTTTGGAAACATATTAATTAGTTAAGGTTTAATTTCGAAGTTATTTGTAGTAGGTTGAGGCAACCTGATGCAAGAAGGCTGGACAGACCCAACTGGATAACATAAATCCTTAAGGGTTTGGGGCTGATTGGTTTCTTCTATTTTAGGGACTTTAAGGCTTGACATAGGAATCGAGTCAATTCTAACTAGTAGACCTAAAATTCTTCTCCACGAAGAAAGTAGAGAATTTATTTTATTTTATATATTTTTTTATTATTTTTATTATTTTTATTATTTTTTTTTATTAATTTTTTTAAAGAAGAGAGAAGAGGAAGATAGATTAGTTAAGATTTTTTTTTGAATTTTTTTTCAAACACTTATCAAGCAATTATCTATCCTAGGTTACCTTAAATCTAAATAGCTCCTAACTGCCAAGGCCGCCTTAGAGCTCTCTAAGTCAGAAACTAACTAGCCAACTAGCCAGGTAAGGATAATATTGGTGGGAGTTCTCCCATTACTTTCTTTAAACACCAATTAGATTGGTCAGGTAAGCCAACAGAATCAATTAAAGAACCACTTTCTTCGAGCTCGTGTACCAAAATCTCTTTTCTAGACACCAGTCAACTAGCCAATCCTGATTCAGTCCAACTCTTTTGGGTGCCTTATCCTAATGAGCTCGGATGTTCCTAGGGTTGACGTCTAACTGATTTTATTTAAGGTTAGGATGAATGCAAATGAGGAAACTTATTTGTGGGCTAAGGATAATCAAATTCCTATCTTATCTTATTTAGGTTTGTGCCCTTAAAGTAGTTTAGATATGCTTATGCACAACCAATAAGAATAAACAAGTTTAAATTAAAAAAAAATTAATACTGAATTAAGATCAAATTAGTAAGCTAAAAGAAAAGAAAAAGGTTAGATTATATACTTGGTTTCCAACACTCACTAGTTTTCTACAAAGTAAAATAAAAAGAAAAAAAATTAGAAAGGTCAGACTAAAATTAATCTAAAAGCACGAAGAATAAGAATTTAGAACATAATTTAAAACACGCCAATTCTCTGGCAACGATGCCAAAAACTTGATGTGTCTTAAATTAACCGCAAGTGCACGGTGTGCAAAGTAGCACGTTTGACGAGTACGGGTCGATCCCATGAGAAATTGTATTTGAATTATGTTCAAACCTTACTCAGGCGAGTTTCAACAAAGAGTTTGGAAGTGGTTATTTGTACTTACTACTAAATAGTAAATTAATTATGGAGAATAATAATTTAAAGATCTAGGGCTTTTGAATCTACTAGACCAATGACTTAGAGAGCAATTCTAAGATTTTTCTTATAATATCCTTTGATCGAGGTGTAATACATGGACAAGCATTCACCCTAATTAAAGAACTCTACTTTCAACTGTTTCTTGTGTTACCCAAGTATGGACTATGAAGGGACTCTAATCCAACAATAATCCATCAAAATTTTCCATAGGAAAGAAAAAAAAAGGATTTAAAAAGATTTAGGCCTTCTACCTATTATCCTTCTTGCACCGAATCAAGCATGAACTATAAAGGGATTGAAACTCAATGATAGTCCATCAAGTCAAGTTTGAAGGAAAAATAACTAAAAAGATAAAGTCAAGGAGAAATCCTAAAAATAACTTCTAATCATGGTTTAGCTTCATCGCAAACTCCAAAGAATTGCTTAGCTAGACATGATTTAAATTAAAACTTAAAAATTATTTAAAATTAAATTCTATACTACTTGCTGAAATTTAAATTACAGAAAATAAAAAAGATGTAGAAATTAAATAAGCAAAATAAGAAAATTAAACTATCCTACGTGCTGAATTTAAATTGCATAAATTAAATTGCATAAGCAATAACTAAAAAAAAATAAAATAAAATTTTATTATTGAAATAAAAATTTAATACAAAACTGACTTCTAAATCATAATAGGGCTTGGAGCTGAAACAAGAAAATAAAAAGAACAGAGGCTAACTCTTCTTCTCATATGTTGGAAGGGTGGAAGAAAGTGAAAAAAAGATGGTTAAAAATTTTATGGATAGATATTTTCATCTGTCATACAAGTATTTATAAGAGTTGTGGTATGGAGAGATATATATTTTCAGATAGTGGTACTAGGCTTTATTTATAGGTGTTAGGAGGAAAAAAATTTTTATATATTTCAAATATGAGACTAATAAAAAGATGTATCCTATATGAGAATGGATGGTTGAGATGGAATAATAAAAAAATTTAGATGAGATGAAGAAAAAATAAATAAATAAAAAATAAAAAATAAAAAATAATTTATAAAAAAAATATATATATTTCTTCTTCCGTTGTTTCTTCCTTTTCCGCGTTCTCTGTGTTTGCACCCGATTTAGCCTCGTGTGTTCTGCATGCTTGCCGTGTCGCACCCATGTGAGAATGCAAAGGCCCGCTCCCCGTTTTTTCCTCCCAGCATGAAGCCTGCATCCAAACCCCTTCCCTTTGCCATAAATGCCTCATTACATGTGTTAAAAAAATATTTCTAATTAATTTATAATTAAAATTTAATAATTAATTATTTTTTAAAAAATATAAAAAATATTAAATAATAAATAAAAAAATAAAAATAGCATAGATATTTTATACTTGTTATGTTATAATTAATATATTCATCAGTCAGCTCAGTTTTACTAGATCGGTTGAATTTATAGCTGGATCAACTCAGTCTTTTAGATCTTGAAAATTTTACTTTCTATACTTTCTATCTTCTATTTCCACTGAGACTAGGCCGGCTTAGTTTTGGACTGAATTGCCTCATTGTGCATATCAAGGATTGTTTGCCAGTTTTTCTTCTCCAATTTAATTTATAGGCTAGACTTATCTTTTTGACTTGATTTTATCTTCATTAAAGCCTCTTGAAGAATGTGTCCAATCCTGAATTTCTTTTTTCATATCTTGAGTGGTGATTCTTTACTTGAATATTGGGAAACATTTAGAATTTGCAACTATTTGACTTCTACAACTACATAACTTTATAAACAACAACTTATACTCAAAACTTTGTTATTATCAAAATTAATCTTTAGATCAACAATCTTTCCCTTTTTAATGATGATAAAACTTTTGAGTATATGCAAAAAATAATATATAGTGAATTTTTAAATAATTACATATTTAAAGGCATGAAATCATTAAATAATAAAAATATACTTTATTCTAGTTAAGCTCAAGCATATACTTAATAGTAACTCTCCTCCTTTTTGATAGCATCAAAAAGAGTAACTCTAAATGGAGGTTATCAATAAAATCAGAAAAGTAAAATAATCTAAAAATATTAAGCTCTCCCTTAATATTCTAGTTAATTGAGTTTAACTTTCATTCAAAATTCGCTCTCCCTTACTATATGCCATATTTCTTAATTTCATTTTTTACTTACTCTTGATCAATTTTATATCCCATAATCAAATTAAAATTATATTATAAAAAATATCTTATTATGGCAAGATTTTGATGTAATTTGATATGTTAAATTTATTTTCTTCATCTATAAAATTTTCTTTTCTTATTTTCGAGATACCAAGAATTTATTTTTCTTTTAATATTTCAATAACATAATCTCTCCCTATTTTTCATAATTATAGCTCGATTATTTTATCTTTCAATTTTTCTCTTTCTTACTTTTGCAAATAAAGTTATTTTAAAATTAAACAAAATTTAAAGGTATAAGCATCAATTGAGTGAACTAAGAATTAATGAATCTAAATATCAATCAAACATTGCATTCACTCGAAAAGACACCAAATTTTTTTAAGAATTTATTTTTTATTAAATTCAAAAGATATTTACAAAAGGATGTATATAATAAGAACAAACATCAAGAAGATCAAAAAAGTATGACAAGTTATTAAAAAATATTTTTATTTAAATTTAGATTTTTTTTATTATAAAAAATATCACTTAATTAAGTATAGAAAAAATATAAAATTCTTTGAATTTATCTCAAATGGTATTACTTCAAGAGTATATCAATATGAAATAGATTTAAGATATTATATTTAATTCTTTTGTCAAGAATAATGCAATAAAATATAGGACAAGAATGATACCATTGATACTAATTAAACTAAAATTTAGATCAAATCATAATTTTCTTGATAATTCAATATCACTTAAAGGTCAATTTACAAATTCAGCTTGATACCAATGATTTTAGTTTTAAATTGATAAAGATGAAATAATTTAAATTAAATAATTTTGAGAATTTAGAATAATAAACTAATTTGAATTGATATCAGTAAATCAGTTAAGATAAATCATAAAGAAATTTTTAGTTATTCTTCAAAAAATAATTATTTGTTCCTTTTCTTAAGAAATATCAAGCAATTAGATTCAAAAAAGATATATATTTTTGAGTTTGTCTCAAATGATATCAAATCAAGAATATAGCTGTACAAAATTAAATTTAAAATAAAGATATTATTCTCTTTTTATCAAAAGATATATCAATCAAATACATGACAAATAGTAAGCTATTTGATATTAATTACTTAAAATTGAAGTTCATTTTAAATATTTAGCTTTAAAGATAAATTATAGTAGTCTTGAAATATTTTGTTTGATATCAACTTTAAAAGATTCAAAAAGAGTATTTTTTAAATTTAATTTTCAAAATAAATCAATTGGAACAAAATAAGAATATTCATCAATAAATTTTCTTTTAAGATCAAAGAGTCAATCAAATCGATGATCAAGAGAGATATTCAAGTAAATTTAGAGGATCATAAAAATTAATCAATTGGAGGGGTTTCAATAGTCAATTTAAATAAGATCAAATTAAGAGAAAACTGGATGAAGGCTTTATGTGCTTAATTCAACTAGGGAGTTTCAAATTCTTGCAAGTAAACCTTAAATACAATGCATATCAACATATCAAGTACTTGATTTTTATAATTAAATGTCTTATCTTCAGGTATTTATTTCATGCACTTTTTAGGAGAGTTTTGATATTTAAGCATTTTATGGAGGAATACCAAAAATTAGATTCTCTTGTAGGTTTAGCAATTAAAACTTTCATACTCAATAAAGCATCTTTTAAATTTCATCAGTTGATATGGAGAGACTTAAAATATCATACTAAATTTTTAAACAAAAATATTTTATTCATAACATGATATATAGAGAAGAGTATATTGATTTAAAAAATAAATTATTTAATTCATTGCAAACATCAAAATCAATCACTCATACTAATCTTACTGAACCATGAAAAGTATTTCAAACAAGTGAATATGAAATGAAACCATATCGGTAGATTATTAAAATCAATAGAATCATTCAAATAAACATTGATGGTATGATGTGGAAAAAGTTTAGATTTTATCTAGCATCATCATCCATCCATTTTCATTTTCAAAGCATCCATCTATAAGAATTGGCTTCTTTTGCTTCATTGGATGCTAGTCATTTTCATTCATGGATCAAAAATAAAAAATAAATTATTTATTTTCATTCATAAATTATTTTTTTTTCAAAACATCATGTTTGTCTCGACAACTATGAATTAAATCAAAGTGCCATTGCATAACCTCCAAGGGCAAGATATTAAAAAACCAGCACACAACCCATACTAACAAGATATAGAAATAGTAGCGCACAACTCCCATTGATAGAATATTAAAGTACTAGTGCACAACCCCTACTTACAAAGTGTTGAAATATTAACACATAATCCTTACTGGCAGGGTATTGAGACACCAGAGCACAACCTTCATTGGCAAGATATCAAAGTACCAGTGCATAACCTTTACTAGCAAGGTATCAAAATACTCGCATTTAATCCCTACTAGTAGGGTTTGATACAAAATCAAGTTACAAGTCAAAATCCATCACAAATCAAAAAACTATTTCATATTCCAATTTGAAAAGTTCATAAACCATGTAACATTAAAATCAATCGGACAATTCATATCAAATTCAATATGTTCGATCATAAATTATTTAATATTTCAAAAAAAAGCATATTCCATAATTCAAAATACCATACATCAGATTCATAAATCATGCATAATTTAATATAAAAAATATTTTATAATTTATCAATAAATCTAAAAAAATGAAGCATTACTTACCTCTCATATATTCCAACAAATTTATATAATTCCATAAATTTTATTCCAAAATCTTCAATTTATATATCACATCGCAATATTCTTGAGATAACTACACCCTTATACATAATTAAGTTCAACAATCAGAAATGATACGAATAATCAAGAAAGATAGGATTCATAGATAATTGTATCTAATGGTCCAAGTCGGTCGATCATCTAACTTCATCTGATTAAGAATCATCCTAAAATATATGTAATAGAGATCAAGGGTAATTAATCAGTAGTATTCAACAAGAGTCACGGTGGAGGCTGTTGCCCAAAGATAGTGTTGGTGCAAAATTTGATTGATGTCGGACCAAGCTGAAGTGGAGGAGGACGAAGTCGCTATTGGTGACCTATAAAATAAAGTTCCATCCAGAGCCGGTGGGGGTGGCTCTGGTAGGACCCTTCGACGATCAAGTCAGCTCTTCTGGCCAACAAAAATGGAGTGCTCAGGAATGAGTTCGGCAGAGTTTAAAGGAGAAGAGGAGAGCTTAGAGCTCTTTGAAAATATATCTGGAGGGTCCCTTTATAGGCGGAGCTTATAGCGGGTTGATGGTGATGGCCATACTGTCCGATCGTGGATCGCTCGGAATTGCATAGAGTTCGGTATAGAGAGGAAGGCATCGTCAGACGGATAGTGACAGCCATACTGATGGGTCGTGGGCCACATGGGACTGGTTACGGAGAGAGTGGTGTCATAGTAGTAATGGCCATATCGTTTGGTCGTGGGCTGCGTGGGGCTCATTACGAAAAAAAGGTGTCGCCAGACTGGTAGTGACGGCCATACCGCTGAGGTTCAATAGCCGTAGGGGAAGAACCTCGGCGTATATCTATTTCAAGGAAGCTCAGACTCCTAAGGGGGATACGTCTGAAGAGGATCATCCGGGAGGAGTTCGATCAAAGGAGATGTCCAGAAGGAGTTCGGTCTTTAGAGAAGTCCATCTATAGGAGCGATCCAAAAGAAGTTCGGCTCCTAGAAGAGTTCAGTCGAAGGGGATGTCTGGAAGGAGTTCGGCCCTTAGAGAAGTTCGACTGGAGCTTGGCCACTAAGAAGTTCGACCGACTGAAGAAATTCGATAGGAGCTCGACTGCTGAGGAGTTTGACAAAAGCTCGGCTACTGAGGAGTTCAATCGGCTAAAGGAGTTCGACTAAGGCCCGATCATTGGAGAGTTTAGAAGGAGCTCGACCGCTGAGGAGTTTGGCTGGCTGAAGAAGTTTAGTTAAGACTCAGGCGCTGAAGCTCTTCCACGGCTACCGATTGCATTAAGCTGAGCATCGGACTGGACTTTAGCAGGAGCGGAGTTTATCCCCAACAATAGTCTCCTCCACTCTCAAGTTCAAAATTCGAAGGAAGGAAGTACAGAAAAGGCGACTGTCGATGTCCTCTTCTAGGCTCTATGTCGATTTAGATTAAAGCTCGAGGGAGATCTCATCTCCAGCCAAAGTTGATGTTAAAGTTGAAGCTCGGGGGAGATCTCATCTCCAGTTGAGGTTGAAGTAGATCTCGTCTCCTCCTATAGTCGAGGTTGACTTGGGGGAGATCTCATCTTCTGCAGCTGAGGTTGAAGCTCGAGGGAGATCTTATCTCCTACCAAAGTTGAAGTTGAAGCTTGGGAGAGATCTTATCTCCAGTTGAGGTTGACATGATTGCTCGAAAGAGATCTCATCTCCAGTCGAGGTTGACTCGGTCGCTTGGAAGAGATCTTATCTCTAGCCGAGATTATCACGGTCGCTCGGGAGAGATCTTATCTCTAATCGGAAGAGATCTTAATCTCTAGCCGAGATTCATGGTCTCTTAAAAGAGATCTTATCTCTAGCCGAGGTTGTCACGGTCGTTTGGAAGAGATCTTATCTCTAACCGAGATTGACTCAAAAACTCAAAAGAGATCTTATTTCTAGTCGAGGTTGTCATAGTCACATCAGAAGAGATCTTTTTCTCTAGTCAGAGTTGATGCGGTCTGCTCAGGAGAGATCTTACTCTAGCCGAGGTTGACGCAGTCTCGGAAGAGATCTTATCTCTAGCCGAGATTGACGCGGTCGCTCGAAGATGATCTTATCTCTGACTGAGGTTTGACATGATCGCTCGGAAGAGATCTTATTCTAGCAAGGTTGTACGTTGCTCATGAAGGAGCGAGGTTTACGTCGGTCACGGTCGCTCATGAAAGAGAGCCGAGGTTACTCGATCATGGTTGCTCGCGAAGAGATCTTATCTCTAGTCGAGTGTTGTCGTGGTTCGCTCAAAAGAGATCTTATCTCTTGTCAAGGTTGACGTGGTTGCTCAGGAGAGATTTTCTCTTAGCCAAGATTGTCATGGTCGTTTCGGGAGAATCTTATCTCTAGCCAGGGTTGACTCGATCATGATCGCCGAAAGAGATCTTATCTCTAGCTGAGGTTGGCTCGGTCGCTCGGAAGAGATCTTATCTCTAGTCGAGGTTGACTCGAACACTCAGAGAGATCTTTATCTCTAGCCGAGGTTGTCACGATCGTCAGGAGAGATCTTATCTCTAGTCGAGATTGATGCGATTCGCCGAGAGAGATCTTATCTTTTAGCTGAAATGACCGTGGTCTGCGTCGAAAGATATCTTATCTTTGGCTGAGTTGGCGTAGACTTTGAGGCCCGGTCTTTTGACTTTGCTCACATTAGGATGAGGTCTCCTCTTATTTCTAACAGGCCATGGGGTGAACATAAGGAGCCATGGGGATACATAAGGGCCATTGTCAGGGCCTCTCCTCCCATCCCATTCTAAATGAACGAGGCCTTCAACTTTGCTCATGTTTAGGATGAGGCTCTCCTCCTATTCTAACGGGCTGTGGGGGCATAAGGGCCATTATCAGGGCCTCTCCCCCCATTTCCGTTCTAAATGAACGAGGCCCTCGACTTTGCTCACGTTAGGACGAGGTTTTCCTCCAATTCTTAATAGACTGTGGGGACACATAAGAGGTCGTTGTCTGAGCCTCTCCCCCCATCTCGTCTAAAATGAATGAGGCCTTCGACTTTGCTCACTTTAGGACAAGATTCTCCTTCTATTCCTAATGGACCGTGGGGGCACATAAGGACCGTTGTCAGGACCTCTCTCCTCCATCCCATTCTAAATGAACGAGGCCTTCGACTTTGCTCATGTTAGGACGAGGTTCTCCTCCTATTTCTAACGGGCTGTAGGGACACACAAGGGCCATTGTCAGGACCTCTTTGTTAGATATATGTGCCTTAGAAGCTAGAATTGGCTGACACTTGTAATACACTTCTAAGCACAAAATTATAATTTTGACTATAATAAATAAAATGAGTTATTTTCTATTACATATGTGTATTTAGTGTCTGTGATACATCCTTTGAGTTAATGATAATGATAATTCATATTTTCAAGAGTTGAAAATTTAAGACATGAATAATCATTATTAACTCATAAAATGCTCCCAACCATAGGATCATCATGAGGATGGTGATTGATCTGAAAGGTTGGTATACTATCGCTTCTCTTTAGTAGATGAGTCTTAAGTCTATGGTATGGAGATACTGGAGCGAGAGTACAGGTACTCGTTAGAGAACGAGGGCACTGAGCATGACCACCTCGAGTAGTCATTAGGAAGTCTACCTTCTCGTCAATGACTGATCCAATGCTGCAGTGGTGTGTCTGATTCTTTGATCTGAGGTGCATCGGCAGTTTACCTTAGGGGTGTCATAGTTTGACTACACCATAACTTGGTCTCCTAGCCACACGGAATCCTGAGGTGTATGTTGGCTATAGCATGTCATTTGTAAGGAACTGATTGCATCAAGATGAATCTATCCTACCTCGGTGGTAGAGGAGCAGCCCTATGATGATCCATGAGAACTATAGTCGCAGGAAGCCCATGGCCATAGCAGTATGAGAATATATAGAAAGAGTTTCTATTTAGCTTTTCACATCGACGTCTGAATGAATGATTTACATCATATGAACAGAAACTAGGTTTGACGAGTTCACTTTAACACTAATCTGATCGGGCTCAAGATAGAAGAAACTTAATCACATAGGTAGCATGACCAAGAGATTTCGCATTCAGTCTTTGATGGTTGCCACCATATACTACTAGGAGTTCACTGGGATGTTTGGGAAGCAATTAAATGTTAGGTATATCGATCATTCTAGCTGTTCGAATCAGAAGAGTTCTGATCCATCGAAAAGAAGTTTCGATGATGTCGATGATAGAGATCATGACATATTCCATTACTATACAGAACTAAACCTAGCTGGATCAAACAAAAAGGGGTTTGAATTTTGGTGATCATCAATTGAACTGATCTAGTTCAATTGATCTGAATGAGATTCAATTAGGTTTAAGAAAATCGGTGCTAGCACTCGATTTGAACCTAACGTTCTTCTTTTACTATCATAAATAGTTGTCCTGAATAAGTCGAAGCGTTTGTGCTCATTTTAAGGGTCTTCACCTATGACTTAGACTTGGAGTCTGTTCCAGATCAAAAAGGTTGTCATTATTTTGTAAGACAATATCCTGCCTTTTTTGGTCACCTTCCATTTCTCTCCTTTGACTTTGGTCAAAATGTTGACCTCTTGACCTGATCAAATGTTGACATTGATACTTTGACTTGTCTGCTCATGTCAGCACTATTGGAGAGCTGGTGGTGCCTGTCCCCTCCAGAACCTGGCAAGGAGAGGCGCAGCGCCAAGTTGGAGACGCCCAGGAGTCCCTTGTTGGAAGGGATTCATCTCCTTTTTGGATTTAATTAGACTTCTCCTAAGAAACAAGTTTGAACTGAGTCTTATTGCACCAATCTAAGGAGGATTCCAGGAGACCTATTCCCATCAATCAGATTTAGATCTGATTTACAAAGGGTTGTGATTGGTTGGGAGAAGAGGAGTTGGATCACGCTTAGTCTATAAATAAGGACCCTGCGCCCAACTCAAAGAGCATCAAATCTCCATGCTCACAAGGCTTCCTCCCTTCCTCTCCTCCTCCATGCCAATCAGCATCTTCTCCCTCTCCTCTCCACTCAAAGTTTTTGGGTTCTTGGTTGGTGCATCAGATATGGAGAGAAAGGCGAAAAAAGCTGTAGAAGGCTGCCGCGCTGCCAAAGACAACTGCTGATCTTCGAAAGTGTTTTGAAGATCCTCAGATTAGATCCAGATCTTATTTTGAGATATGATAGAAAGAAGAGGATCTTAAATTCTTAGTGAGTGGATTACGTAGAGGCTAGGCACTTGCGTGGCTAGATTCAGAACTTCCGCTGCTTAAGGATCATCAACGTAATAGGATTATCCAACATCAAGATAAATTAAATTTAAATTTATTTAGATTTTATTTTATATATTAGAATAATAGAATTAGATCTGAAATATCTCAGATCTGATTAGGATCAAGAAAAAAATTTTGAAAATATATCTCTTGATCCAATCAGATCTAAACGAACCTGTATCCGAGAAATGCAAGAATTTCTCTTCAATCTGGTATCAAAGCCAAAGATTCTTAAGAATATTTAGATCTAATTTTAATTTATCTAGTTTAAGAAAATAGTAAGTAATTTTAGTATATCACGAGTGAGATGTGATTAGATCTGAAATCAAAAAAAATTAATAATTAAATTATTTACATCTAAGATTAGAAAAATATGCATGACTAGTCTCAAAATAGAATTAGTTTATAGGAATAGGTCCTTGCATGTGTTATAATTAATCTGATTAAATCATATTTTAATCTATTTATATTACTATTTTTGATATTATAATCTATTTAATAGATATATAAAAATAATAGAAATAATTATTTTAATTTGTATAACATCATATCAGATATATTGATGCATGCTAGACTAGTTGTTAGAATAGTACTAACATAGTTATCTGATTAGAATTTATTTTTGTATGAGACAATTTTAAATCTGAAATTTTTAGATTTATTTAGGAGATAAAGGTACTTTAGTGAAGATTTTCTAATAAATGCCTATTATTCGATACATGAGATGTATGCAAAATATGCCTATGATTAGAATCTAATTTGTTTGAGATATATTGATAAAGATCTAAATTATTTTGTAGTATTTGCATTGTTTCTTGATTTAGAGGCTCCTTTTGAGTCTTTGTCTGAGTCTATAAGAACGAAGTAAGATTTAAAGGCCCTCTCCTCCATCCGATGGGGTGTTCTTATCGTAATGGTTGTAGGGGTACAGCACGTTCGTCCTTAATCAAAAATCAAAATTTACTTTCTACAAATCCTGAAATCCTGAAACCCTAGGATTTATTGTGCATATTTTATTTAGGAACCCTACTAATTAAAATTAAGATATGAAATATTAATTAGGTCTCTAAATTAATGAATTTTAGATCTAAGATATACTTATATAATACGTGTGTTCGGGCTTGGAGTAGCTCGATAGGTCTAAGCTAGGTTGATCAAACGGAATCAAGTTGGTTAGTGCGGTATCAACGAATGCTTAATTGAACCAGCATAAAAGTGATTAATGTCTGGGTCAAGATCGAATCATTGATCAAGCAAGACCTAATTAGGCCAGAGGTTAGAAGTCTGGATGTAGGCTTAACCAATTGTTTTGGTCTCAATAATTTTGGTTATCTAAGGAAGTTTGGCACATACGATCGACTGAATTTTTAATTGGAAGCTTACTCGACCTGAATGCATTCTTGTATGAGTTTAATGGCATATTCCTTCCATCCGATCTCACTGTACCTGGCCATATCTGCGTGGACAGTTCTGATCTGAGGTGGTCTAATAATTCGAGCTTAACCCATGCACCTAGGGTTAGTCATAATTGTTATGACTATGACAGTCTAGTTAATGAGACTTGATATCAATTCTTCCTAATGAAAAGATTAGTCTGAGATCTTCCACCATTGTAGTATTGCGGGCCCTTTCGCGTGGGTTGATTGTTCTCGGCTGATATAGTGGCCTCGAGTTGCATCAGAAAGATGCCCATACCATCTTTATGCGGGGGGATTTGATGCTATCAATTTTAAGGGCCCCTTGAGGCGATGGGCTGAGGATGAGTTGGGCTCCATATTCTGTGATCGATGAGATGACTCAATTAGGAATCCAGTCCTATGCACGAAATCAGTGGGTCTACTTAATATGGAGTGGATTCATATTCTAGATTATGGTGAGATTCGATGACATTAGAGGACCAAGTTTGGATGCATCATGAATTAGAGTAATTCATTGAACAAGAGTTGTCCCAACTTGGCTAACCATCACCAATATGTCTAGGTGAGTTGATTACTTGTCTTGACAGGTTTGTGTTTTTGTTGAAGTTGGTGATTTGATTGAATGGTCTTTTGAAGTTTGCTGCTTCTTTTGTTGAGTTTTGATGGTTTGGAGATTTTTTTTGTTTTTGTTGCTGTTTATTTGGTGAGATTTGGTGTTGATATGTGTTGAATGTAATTTTTGTTTATTTGGTTGTTTTTTGCTTGACTGGCTTTTGTCTTGTTTTTGTTTTGATTGAATTGTTTTGATTTATTTGTGTTTTGAAATTTTGGTGTTAGTCTATTTTTGTGTGAACGTTTGATGTCAGTTTGGTTTGAGACCGCACCACCACTAATAATCATTAATTCATGGGAAATTTTGCATTCTCATCGAAGGGGTTGTAGGGATCCAAAAAAAATAGTGGAAGCTTAATTTATTTAAAAATAAAATTTCTTATATAATTAGTTAAGTACATAATATACAGTATCTAACTAGAATCTTTGACTTCTCTGCAGAAAAATGTCTTGCCATCAATCTATTAGTCTACATATCTTGGACACACATAGACTGACGAACCCAAAGTATATAAAGATTGCCTAAGAAATACAAAAATTATCTTTAGGTATTCAAGAAAGTTAACACATGTACTAGATCATGGATACCTCCCATACTTTACCGTCTATGCCATCCACTTGAACAGAGAGTGTCTCTAAAAAAATGGATAAGAACGAAGCAATAAAGACCAGATATTACATGTTGGGCTACCGATGTCGTGATAGCTTAGGTTGCAACATAAAAACTATGTAGGGACTGCTCGCCAAATATTGCACCTACAAGAGGAGTGTTGGTGAAGTAGTCGCGCAGCCACGTATCAAGTCACGAAATGACTTGTTTAAGTGCTAAGATGAACATGATGGGCAGTCAGTCTAAGAACTGTCTGATGATGACAAGGAAATGAAAAGAGCTTGAGAAGCTCGGTGTGAGTTATAGACTGGACTACAAGAACGATTATTATTCATGCAATCCTGACTGCAGGTGCATATGGGCAATCATTTTATGAAATTACCATAAGCCATAATACTCCAAAATTTCTTTGGCTGAATTAATGGACATGCTGTATCTACTACTGAAGCTTTCTATGAAAGGTTCTCTAAAGGCATCGATTTTTGCTATAAAATGACCTCTTCCAAAAGATAAGTCTTTATGAAAGGAAAAAGAAGTCTGTGAAAAAGCAAAGAATGGAAGGGAAGAAAGAAAAATAAGCAAAACCGTAAGAAGAATATTTCCTATTGCAACAGCTGTATGGTCGAACTGATAAGCGGACTGACCTTACTATCTCGTACCACCCTGCAAAGAATAGAAGGAAGACTTGAGGTATCTCGGTTTTGAGTTACTTAAAGTTTCTGATTCAGTTTGATTGACTCTATCTTAAGTTATTGTCACTTTCTGCCAGATCTGGAACAGCAGAGGGGTACATGACTCTAGCATTGTATGGAGCAGTGTTACGTGATCATGGCGCATGACTCTTATTCTTGGTTGACTATTTTGACTATATTTTATTGACTCATTTGATTCTTATATTCTCTTATTCCTTACACTAGAAGGTCTTGAGTGATACCTTAAGGAGGCTATAGCGCAATGAGATCAATAAATGATCTCGATGCATCTAATGTATAAGCAGTATTACTGTATGATTGTTTCCTAGTGGTAAGCATACTCTGTTGAGATTTAACATCGTAGGTTTGAGCGACATTTTGAAAGCACATTAATCCACCCAAAACAACGATAACCAATTTAAATAGCTTATTGATTGTAAAATTTGATATCTAATTATGGCTTAGCACTGGCATGTGATACTTTACAGTTATCTTTATAAAGAAATAAATTGCAAATGTTTTCCTTAATTAACGGTCTTTATCAGCTACATATTGAGTTGCAACCATTTTAACTATCGAGTCAAAATGTGAATCTAAACAATACGAATTCTTAGGGCATAGTCACAAATGATAGGTGATCGGGCACCTGAATTAGAGTATATAGCAGAAGATTAGCGTATCAACAAATTGGGAAGAACAAATGGGCTCATTGAGCGCATTGTCACTCTGAAGTCATTTACCAACTTGTGTGAATCTTGTCTTCAAGCAAATGACCAGAACTTCCTTTATAAGAACATGGGGAAAGGGCCACAGATCTCCTTTGCCCTAGTATCATACTGAATGTGTGCGGCCATTTTGATTGTGTCCGGACTAGGATGGCATTTTGTCTACTTCATTACCTTTACCGATGGATCTATCTAGGGTATGTGGATAAGTAGTATATCTTATGAGACCAAGTCTGAAGCTTTTGAAAAGTTCAAAGAATTTCAGACATGATAGTAGAAAATATAATGTAAAAATATCTATTTAAGGTTTCTCGTCAGATCGGATGGAGGGTGAATAGCTTAGTCGGAAATTCCTAGACTTATCTTTAAGAAAATTGATAGTGGCTCTCATATTGGACTCCACCAAGAACACCTAACCTCAATGGGTTTGTCAGAATGTACAGATAATCGGACTCTTATTTGGATATGGTCCGATCCTGATGGACTTCAGCAGAACCTCCTTTATTTTCTTTGGGGACATTCATTTGTTACTTCAATTTATCTACTGAATAGCGGTTCCTCCTCTAGGATCGTTCCTATACACCGTTAGAGATTGGCATGGTAAAAAACTCCAAGTCTGTTAGTTCATCTCAGATTGGGGTATTGTTCTCGGCCGCTCATGTCAGAAATAGTATTACAAGGAATTAAAGTTAGAGTTTTAGGTCTTCAGAGCTTCGATTGCATGTAGTATCCTAAAGGTCATTAAGAGTACTTATTTCTATAATTTTCAGAAGACCACAATGTGATTGTGAGCGTCGACATAGCCATCTTTCTTGAAAAATAGTTTATTCAAGAGATGAGCGGCATCGAAAAGCAGATTAAGCTCTTATGAGAACTGATCTCACAAAGCTACATACGAGCTAAGTCAATTGGAACCAAATCATGGGTTGAGCCAGATTAAGAGCACACCTCCTCCCACCTGTCGTAGATCGAAAAGTTTTCCATCTCCCCCTGAAAAATACTTAGGTATTATTTAGAGGATAGTAGAGAAAATATTTCTCACGGATAATGGTGCTTCATGTGCTATCCCCAAAACCTACAACGCAGGCTGATATCAGATATCGAATGGTCTGAGTTAGTAAAAGTGTAGCGCTAGAGCAATGCAGTCAAAATCGACTCGCATCATACCACTCAGAACACTGGAAGGAGTCTGAACCTGAAGATATCCGCGAGTAACCGTTAGATAACGTATGGATGGTAAATGGATCTTCTAAAAGAAAGATTGAGTCAGCAGATGGAATGTGGAGACATTTCAAGCTAATAGTGGAAAAGATTATAGTCAAATGCGAAACGGTATTTGACTATCAGGATATCTTTTCTCCAGTGGCTATGCTAAAATCCATCCGTAAAAATTGCTTGCCGTTGCAGCCTATTTCGATCATGAGATATGTCAAATGGACGTAAAAACGGTATTCTTAAATGGATATCTTGAGGAAGATATCTATATGGAACAGCCGCTAGGTTTCACATCCAGTGATATTGATCACAAGGTTTGCAAGCTGCAAAGGTCCATATATGGACTTAAGCAAGCATCTCGAAGCTGGAATACTCATTTCAATGATGTGATCAAAATATTTGGTTTCATCAAAAATGATGAGGAATCGTGTGTTTTCAAAAAAGTCAGTGGGAGCGCTGTTGTCTTCCTCGTATTGTACGTGGATGACATTCTCCTTATTGGGAATGACATTCCCATGATGACGATAGTCAAATTATGGTTGTCCAAGAAATTTCCCATGAAAGACCTAGGTGAAGCATCCTTTATTCTAGGAATTAAGGTCTATAGAGAAAGACCGAATAGGATGCTAGAACTTTCACAGAAAATGTACATAGAGGAAGTACTAAAGAGGTTTAGTATGGAAAACTCTAAGAGAGGATTAATACCCTTTAGACATGGTATTCATCTTTCCAAGAAGATGTGCCCTAGCACACCTGAGAAAATAGAATGCATGAGCAAGATCCCTTATACATCTGCAATAGGGAGCCTTATGTATGCCATGCTATGTACACGACCTGATATAGCCCATGCTATGAGTGTCACGAGCAGATATCAGTCAAATCCAGGTGAAGAATACTGGATTTCTGTGAAATATATCCTTAAGTATTTGAGAAGAACTAAGAATATGATGTTGATCTTTAATAACGGAGAACTCCATGTCCAAGGATACATAGACTTGAATTTTATGTCCGATGTAGATGATCGAAAGTTGACATCTGAGAGTCTATTTCTGTGCAATGGTAGTGCTACCAGCTGGAAGAGTTTTAAGTAAACCATGATAGCAAATTCCACCATGGAAGCAGAATATATCGCTGCATCAGAGGCTGCGAAGAAAGTATTCTGGTACAAGAAGTTTGCGACCGAAATCGAAGTAACACCATCAGATGCCATTCCTCTGTACTGCGACAACAATGGCGCCATAGCCCTTGCTAAGAAGCCAAGGTCTCACCAGAAGTCCAAGCACATTGAGCGGCGATACCACCTCATCCGCGATTACCTCGAGAAGGGTTACATCGAGGTCAAGAGAGTCAACTCCGCAAACAATGCGGTAGACCCACTTACAAAGTCATTGGGACAACAAAAATTCGAAGCCCACCTTGAGAAGATGGGACTTAGACTTGTAGCTAATTGGCTTTAGGATAAGTGAGAGATTGTTAGATATATATGCCCTAGAAGTCATAATTGGCTGACACTTGTAATACACTTCTAAGGATAAAATTATAATTTTGACTATAATAAATAAAATGAGTTATTTTCTATCACATATGTGTATTTAGTGTCTATGATACATCCTTTGAGTTAATGATAATGATAATCCATATTTTCAAGAGTTGAAAATTTAAGACATGAATAATCATTATTAACTCATAAAATGCTCCCGACCATTGGATGATCACGAGGATGGTGATTAATCCAGAAGGTTGGTGTACTATCGCTTCTCTTTAGTAGATGAGTCTTAAGTCTACGGTGTGGAGACACCGAAGCGAGAGTACAGATACTCGTTAGAGAATGAGGGCACTAAGCATGACCACCTCGAGTAGTCATTAGGAAGTCTACCTTCTCGTCAATGACTGACTCGATGCTGCAGTGGTGTGTCTGGTTCTTTGACCTGAGGTGCATCGGCAGTTCACCTTGGGGGTGTTATAGTTTGACTACACCATAACGGTCTTCTAGCCACATGGAACCCTGAGGTATATATTGGCTATAGCATGTTCATTGTAGGAACTAGATTGTATCAAGATGGAATCTATCTATCTCGGTGGTAGAGGAGTAGCCCTATGATGATCATGAGAATCAAGTCCAGAAGCCCATGGCCATGGCAGAATGAAATAATAGAAAGAATTTCTATTTAGGTTTTCACATCGGACTTGAATCGAATGATTACATCATATGACAGAAACTAGGGTTTGACGAGTTCACTTTAACCCTAATCTGATCGGGGCTCAAGATAGAAGAACTTAATCACACAGATAGCTGCACCAAGTGGTTCGCATTCAGCTTTAATGGGTTGCCACCATATACTGCTAGATGTCACTGGTGGATTTTGGGAGCAATTATAATGATTTAGATGATTGATCATTCTAGCTGTTCGAATCAGAAGAGTTCTGATCCATCGAAAGAAGTTTCGATGATGTCGATGATAGAGATCATGACATATCTTATTACCATACAGAACTAAACCTAACTGGATCACACAAATAAGGGTTTGAATCTGGTGATCATCAATTGAACTGATCTAGTTCAATTGATCTGAATGAGATTCAATTAGGTTTAAGAAAATCGTGCTAGCACTCGATTGAACCTAACGTTCTTCTTTTACTATCATAAATAGTTGTCCTGAATAAGCCAAAGAAGTTTGTGCTCATTCAGAGGTCTTCACCTGATCAACTGGAGTCTGTCCAGATCAGAAAAGGATTGTCTTATTTTGTAAGATAATATCTGCCATTTTTGGTCACCTACCATTTCTCATCCTTTGACTTTGGTCAAAAGTTGACCTTTGACTGGTCAAATATTGACCATTGATACTTTGACTTTTGTCCATGTGTCATGCACCTATTGGAGAGCTGGTGGGAGCCTGTCCCCCTACCAGCAAGGAGGAAGGCGCACGCGCCCAAGTTGGAGACGCCTAGGAGTCCTTGTTGGACAGGGACTCCATCTCCTTTTTAGATTTTGATTAGACTTCTCCTAAGAACCAAATTTGACTGATCTTAGGTGCCATCTAAGGAGGAATCTAGGAGACTCTATTCCCACCAATTAGATTTAGATCTGATTTCATAAAGGATTGTGATTGGTTGGGAAGAAGAGGAGTTGGATCACGCTTAGTCTATAAATAAGACCCTGCGCCCAACTCAAAGAGCATCATAATTCTCCATGCTCAAGGCTGCCTCCCTCCTCCTCCTCCATGCCAAAGCATCTTCTCCCTCTCCTCTCCATGCCCAAAAGTGTTTTGGGTTCTTGGTTGGTGCAATTCAGACGAGAGAAAGGCGACAAAAAGCTAGAAGGCTGCGCTACTGCAAAGGACAACTGCTGATCTTCGAAAGGTGTTTTGAAGATCCTTCAGATTAGATCTAGATCTAATTTTTGGAGATATGATAGAAAAGAAGAGGATCTTCAAATCTAGTTTGAGTGGATATCGATAGAGGTCAGGCACTTGCGTGGCTAGATTCAGAACCTTCCGCTGCTTACAGGATCATCAACGGGTAATAGGATTATCCAACATCAAGATAAATTAAATTTAATTTATTTAGATTTTATTTTTATTATTAGAATAATAAGAATTAGATCTAAAATATCCTAGATCTGATTAGGATCAAGAAAAAAATTTTTGAAATATATCTCTTGATCCAATCAAGATCTAAACGAACTTGGTTCGGAAAATTAGGATTTTCCTTCACTCTCCCCCCATCCTGTTCTCAATGAACGGGGCCTTCGACTTTGCTCACATTAGGATGAGATTTTTTTTCTATTTCTAATGGATATCTCCTGTAGTTGAGGTTATTGTGGGCGCTTGAGGAAGATCTTATCTCCTGCAGTCGAGGTTGTTGCGGGCGCTTGAGGGAGATCTTATCTTCCCAGTCGAGGTCGGTCCGGACCCTCGGGAGATCTTATCTCCTGTAGTCGAGGTTGGTCTGGACCCTCAGGAAAGATCTTATCTCCTACGGCCAAGGTTGATGTGGGCGCTCGGAGGAGATCTCATCTCTTGCAGCCGAGGTTGGCCCAAACCCTCGGAAGAGATCTTATCTCTTGCAGGCGAGGTTGTTGCGGCGCTCGGGGGAGATCTTATCTCCTGCAGTCGAGGATTGGCCTGGACCCTCAGGGGAGATCTTATCTCCTACGGTCGAGGTCAATTGCAAGATGCTCGGGGGAGATCTTATCTCCTACAGTCGAGGTTGATGCCTGGACCCTCAAAGAAGATCTTATCTCCTACGGTCGAGGTTGATGCGGGCACTCGGGAGAGATCCTATCTCCTACAGTCGAGGTTAGTTCCGAGCCCTCGGGGGAGATCTTATCTCCTACAGCCGAGGTCGACCTGGACCCTCGAGAGAGATCTTATCTCCTACGGTCGAGATTGATGCGGACGCTCGGGGAAGATCTTATCTCTTGCAGTCGAGGTTGGCCTGGACCCTCAGAGAAGATCTTATCTCCTACAGGCGAGGTTGAAGGACTTTGACCGGCTCATGTTAGGATGAGATTCTCCTCCTGTTCCTAACACGACCACTATTGACTGGTTCTTTCCTATCATTACGTCGTTTTTGTACCAAGAAATAATATTATTGAAATGAAAGAATTTTATTGAAAGAAAGTTACTGGCAGTGCATCCCCGAATTTTTTATGTTTCAGGGTCGTGAGAGCATCGTTCCTCCAAGTCCTTTCAGGTGATAAGTCCTGGGCCGAACGACCTCCTCTATCTCATGCTGGCCTTCTCAATTTAGAGCGAGCTCCTCTTGGCTTTGACGTTGGAAGATGATGGATTGCCGAAGTACCAAGCTCCCCTCGGACTTTTTTGTTGTTCCTGGCTATGACAGCACCCTCGGTCGATCTTCTCCTACTTCAGGCTGGCATCTGAGGAACCGACCCAGCTAATCTCTCCTGATGAGCTCCTCGATTTTGTCTTGAAGCTGAATGCATTCCTCAATATCTGGCAGTGGTGGCGATGGTAGAGGCAGTACTTGCTTTGATCGTGCTTGTTTGGGGGAAATCATAATCCTGTTGGTCTTGGTAGCTGGTTCTTAACTTTCATGAGAATTTGAGTTTGAGGAGCGTTGAGGGGGGCATAGTCACGGAACCTTCCAGAAGGAGGACTTCTTCGTGCCCTTCTGTCAGAGCTTTCTTGATGACAAGCTCGAGGAGTTCGGACTCGCTCGCACCCGGGGGAAGTCCGTAAGCACGGTCGAATTTCACTCGGCTCTCCATCAACAATGGGTCTATTATACTCGTCCATCTGCCGCTTTCCTAAGGCTTCTTCGTTCTTCAACTTGAACACTTCTTCCGCACGAGCATATCCCTCGGTCCGAGCTAGTAGATCGATGAAGTCTCTGGGATACTTCTTCTCTAGAGAGAACGGCAAGTATTCTTCTGAAGGCCGCCCTTGAGAGCAGTCATGGCGACTGACTGGTCCAAGTTCTGGACCTCCAATGGCACGGTGTTAAATCGGATGACATAAGCCTGGATGAATTTTTCCTATTTCTACTTGACATTCATCAGAAAATCCGAACCTTGGCGCAGACATCGGCTGCTGATGAAGTGAGCCACAAACCGATGGCTCATCTGATCGAAAGAGGAGATCGTACCCAACTTCAACATCGAGTACCAGTTTCTCACTGCTCTCTTTAAGATAGATGGGAAGGCTCGGCACAATATGGCATCTGAAGCACCGTGGAGTAGCATCATGATCCGAAAGTCCTCTAGATGATCAACTGGATCAGAGGTTCCATCATAGCTTTTAAATTGAGGAAGTTCGAAGTTTGGCGGGATGAACTCTTGCATAATTTGGAGAGAGAATGGAGAATCGGTGTGGACATCGTCAAAGCAAGCCATGGCGATGTGGTTGAGCTCCTCAATCCATCGATCCATCTCCCATAATCTATGATCGAGGGTGTCGTCTTGGTTACAGATCTTGGGGGGCTTTCCGCTACAAATGGGAAAGGTCTCCTCCAGAAAAGAACTATGATCCAAACATGGGTCCTCTACTCTCCATTTCTCCTTTCCAAGGACGACGGATATGCTAGTTCGAGTACTCTTTCTTAGAGCCAATTTTCGAGATCCCGATGGCGGATTTCCTGATGGAGTCACCAACAAAGATCGTCGCACGGTCTGCATCATCTCGACGAGGCCACGAACCTGCTAGGCTAGTAGATTGAACTGCTCTGCATCTATCATGGGTACAAGTGGAATCCGAGTTGCCGGGACTGAAGTGGGAGTAGATGGATCTGGCATGGAGGCCGTCGATCATCTAGTCGAAGCTCTCTTGGGAGGCATTCTTTCTCAGAAGAAAACTCTGAAGAGAAAGAAGAGAGATCTCCGAAGAGGGAAGAGAGAAATCATCGCTGAGCACTCCTTTAAGAATAGGGAAATCTCAGGGGTAGAGGGGGCCCTTCCTCTAGCGCCAAGTCTATTGGTGTAGAATCTGGTTGACGTCGGATTGAGCTGGAGTGGAGGAGGATGAGGTCGTTGTCGGTGATCTGCAAAACAAAGTCCCATCCGGAGTCGATGGGAGTGGCTCTGGTAGGATCCTCTGACGGTCAAGTCAGCTCTTCTGGCTAACAGAAATGGAGTGTTCAGGAATGAGTTCGATAGAGTTTAGAGGAGAAGAGGAGAGCTTAGAGCCCTTTGAAAATGTATCTGGAGGGTCCCTTTATAGGCGGAGCTTGTAGCGGATTGATGGTGATGGCCATACCGTTCGATCGTGGGCCGCTCAGGGCTGCATAGAGTTTGATATGGAGAGGAAGGCATCGTCAGACGGATAGTGATAGCCATACTAGTGGGTCGTGGGCTGCATGGAGCTGGTTATGGAGAGAGTGGTGTCACCAGTAGTGGTGGCCATGTCATCCGATCGTAGAACATGTGGGGCTCATTATAGAGGAAAAGGTGCCACCAGACTGGTAGTGGCGGCCATACCACCGAGATTCAATAGCTGTAGGGGAAGAACCTTGGCGTATATCTATTTCAGGAGAGCTCAGACTCCTAAGAAGGATACGTCTGGAGGGGATCATTTGAGAGGAGTTCAATCGAAGGGGATGTCCGAAAGGAGTTCGGCTCTTAGAGAAGTCCATCTACAGGAGCGATCCAAAAGAAGTTTGGCTCCTGGAAGAGTTTGACTAAAGGGGATGTCCAGAAGGAGTTCGGCCCTTAGAGAAGTTCGACTGAAGCTCGGCCGCTGAGGAGTTTGGCCGACTGAAGGAGTTCGACAGGAGCTCGATCGCTGAGGAGTTCGGCTGGCTGAAGGAGTTCGGCTAAGGCCCGACCGCTGGAGAGTTCGGAAGGAGCTCGATCGCTGAGGAGTTCGACTGACTGAAGGAGTTCGGCTAAGACTCGGGCGCTGAAGCTCTTCCGCGACTATCGATTGCATTAAGCTGAGCATCAGACTGGACTTTGGCAGCAGCGGGGTTTATCTCCAATAGGTAGCAACCCAAGAGGAGGGTGAATTGGATTCTTATAAAATTTTAACTAAATTTACTTTTTAAACAAGTATGTGCTTGATTTTAACTAAGATGGTGTGATGAAATGTATGTAATATAAGCAGTGGAATTAAGATAACAAAATCAAACTATGAAAGTAAAGTAAGAATTATAAGCATGTAAAGTATGCAAAGGAAAAGAAGAAAAGAGCACAATACAAACATACAAAGATTTATAGTAGTTTGGTACAATCCGCACCTACATCTACTTTCCAAGCTTCTCTTGGGATTTTTACTATAATCTACTCTTGATTATAGTATGTTTGTTTTTCAGGCTCACAAACAAACCTAATTGATTTTCATAGGAGCACCAACCAAAATCTAACACAGTTAGTTTTTTGGATTCACCAACAACTCAGTTGATTTTCCGAGCTCACCAACTAAAACTTACAATATCCAATTTTGGACTTGGACGGGCCTAATCCCCAAGTTTCTTTCTCTCAAAGAAACTTGTAAAGAAATAAAAAATACAATATAAGAATTTCAGCACAAAAATAAAAAATAGAGTTGAAACTCTTTAAGCACGAAGATGATATTGAATAATTGATTCTTTTGAAGCTTGGAAACTCTTCTTTAAGGCTTGAGAGGATTCTTGAGAAGTTGTAGAAGATAGCTCTTGAATGCCCTTTAAAATCGCTGCAAAATTTCTCTTTTTTTTCCTCTTTTATTGATGTGCAATAGAATCCCTTAGGTTTGAAAAATGATTTTTCTCTCTAAAAATCCTTAATCTTATTTTTCAATTGATTCTCCACCTTTTAAATACCTTTAGAGATAGTTGGAGGAGAGTTCTAGCCATTGGGCGCACTGAAATAGCCATTGGGAGTGAAAACTAGCCATTGCAAAATAATCCATTGAAGGCTGTCCATGCAAAATGAGACCTCTCGACTTTTCACGAGACCTCTCGCTAGATTTTGAGACCTTTCGAATCTGAATCGAGACGTCTTGCCAGAACCGTGAGATCTCTCAAGAATCTTGTGAGACCTCTTGCTCTTAAAGCACAGAAACTAAGTTTCTATCTCTGAAATCGAGATGTCTCGATTTTGAATGAGACGTCTCGCTGGAACCGTGAGACCTCTTGAGAATCCTGCGAGACCTCTCGAAATCATGCCAGACTACTCCAAGACTATTTTGAGGAATTTTTTGCACCAATCAAAAGGATTTGATTTTTATTTGATTTTTACTTTATGTCTTCTTTGTTTTGATCAAAGAGCTCTCTTTCTTCTGATCTTTAGAAGCTTAAGAAAAATCTTTTTTTTAAGAATTTTAACTTGATAAATTTTTGTAGATTTTTTTAAAATAATTCTTCAATTTAAATATCTGAAATGACCTACGTCCACTCATGAAACACATGGTTAAATACTCAAATACTCAAAGTTTGATAATCATCAAAATCAATCATGGAATCAACAATCTCTCCATTTTTGATGATGGTAAAACTTTGAGTATATGCATAATAAAAATATATAATGTGTTTCAATGCATTTTGCTAATATGTATTATGAAAACATGAAGTACTAGATCAAACATATGAATGCACACTTCATGAATATTCTTAATTAATTTTTAAAATATTAAAACTTTAAGTTTCTTAAGCATTAATCCTTCAAGCATATACTCGACATACTTCTCTCCTTTTTTGAAAATATCAAAAAGCTCATGGGAAGAAACAAGAAACCATCAAAATCAACATCAAAGCATTAAATTGAGAGATGTATTAAGTTCATAAAATCAATTTAAATGAATCATCTTTTTTTAAAAAATTTATCCTTTAACTCAAACTAAGTTTCAAATAATCATTTTAATTTCAGAAGGCTCTCCCTCTTTTTGAATTAATATGACATTTAATTAGATTATTAGATATGCACTTTTAAACTTTAAGGAAAATAAAGCTTTTCAAAAGATTTGAACATAAAATCAAGTATAGCATTTAATTCAATATTCAATCTTTTTATTTTTAAGAAATTTTAGTCAATTGAGTTCGAGAAAGATATGTATCAAAAATGTATCAAGCAAAGTAAAATAAGTAGTATCAAAGAAATTGATAGTCATATTTTCAAATTCATTACTTTGAGTAAAATTATTTTAAAATAAATAATTCATATGAATTTTGCAATGCACATCAGAAATTTAGGATCAAATTTAAATTTTTAAATGAGTTTCAAAATTTAGTTTAGAAATTCATTTCTTGAAGTAAGAATATATTTTCAAATTCAATTTAACTTTAATCATTTGCCAAAAATGATTATGCAAATCAAGTTTAAAGTTTGGCACATGAAAAGTTCAGTATTATATTTATCAATGAGCTTCAAAATTATAAGAATATATCAAAATCAATTTATTTAGAGTAAGAATATATCTCAAATTTTTTTTCACTCTAAATAATTTTTAAAAATAATTTGACAATCAAATCAAAAGCATGTAGATCAAATGGAATCATCATATTAAGGCTCAAAAGTATAATGAAATTAGTGTTCATTTACCTTAATATAAGCTAATTAGAATTTTCAATCAAAGCTGAATAATATCACTCTTCTTATTTTTTATAATTAATACTGGATAAATTTATTTTTTAATTTTTCTCTTTCTTTTTACTTCAAATCAAATAAATTTAACACGAATTTACCTACTAAATTCAAATTTTTAAATTTGATAGATATTTTTAATTTTAAAGCCATTTTTAATTAAATAATTATTTCTTCTTTAATAATTTCTTTTCTTACTTTAGCAAATAAAATTATTTAAAATTAAATAAAATTTGAAAGTATAAGCATCAATTGAGTGAAATAAGCATTAATCAAATAAAACATTCACTCAATTAAGTTCAGAAAAATATATAAGATTCTTTGAATTTATCTCAAGAGATATTATATCAAGAATATATCAATATGAAATAGATTTGAGAAATTATATCTAATTCTTTTGCCAAAAAATAAGATAATAAAATACAAGGCAAGAATGATACTAATGATACCAAGAGTGAAAATTTTCTTAGGAAGAAATATTTTAATACCAATTAAACTAAAATTTAGACTAAATCATGAAATTCTTAGTTCAATATCATTTAAAAATTAAATTACAAATTCAGCTTGATACCAATGATTTTAGTTTTTAATTGATAAAGATGAATTAATTTAAATTAAATAGTTTTGAAGATTTTGAATGATAAATCAATTTGAATTGATATTAGCAAATCAATCAAGATAAATCATAAAAAAAATTTCAGTAATTCTTCAAAAAGATCATCTCTTCCTTTTCTTAAGAAATATCAAGCAATTATAGATTAAAAAAAAATATATTTTTAAATTTATTTTAAATGATATTATATCAAATGATATAGTGGTGCAAAACTAGATTTGAAACAAAGACATCCTTTTCTTTTTTTTCAAAAGATAAATCAATCAAATATATAGTAATTAGTAAGCTGTTTGATATCAATTACTTAAAACTAAAGTCCTCATTTAGGGATATTGATAACTTCCTTGAAATATCTTGTTAGATATCAACTTCAAAAGATTCAAGAAGATCATTTTTCAAATTCAATTTTCAAAATTAATCAATTGAAACAAAATAACAATGTTCATCAATAAATTCTCTTTTAAGATAAGAAAGGACAATCAAATTAATAAACAAGAAAGATATTCAAATCAATTTAAGAAATAAAAAATTAATCAATTAGGGGGGTTCCAATAATCAAATAGGATAAGATCAAATCAAGAAAAAACTAAATGATGGCTCTATGAGTTCAATTCAACTAAAAAATTTTAAAATTCTTAGGAGTTAACCTAAGATACAATTCAAATTAACACTTCAAGTACTTGACCTTGTGTTAATTGAATATCTCATTTTCAAGTACTTAAGTCATACAATTTTTTAAAAAAATTTAATAGTTAAGTATCTTATGGGGGAATGTCAAAATTCATTCAATTTGTAAGTTTAGCATCCAAATAGTTTCATGAACAAACAAGCTCATAACAATTTAGGTTTCTCAAATAATTAAAGATCAATGTAGCATGATACAAAGGATTGAACAAGAATGCTAAATTTATAATAAAATAACAAGCTTAAAATAAATAATCAATATGATATATGATCAATACATCAAACTTTCAAATCATGAAGTATGATCATTATAAGGAATGATAAATCATCATAATCAATCAAACAAAGTATATTTAGCAAATAATGATTATTATAATTATACTAATTAATAATCAAAATATATTTAGCAAATAATGATGGCATGATGTGAAAAAAATTTAGATTTTACCAAACATTATTATCCATCCAATTTTATTGTTAAGATATCCATTAATAAGAATTTTTCTCCTTTAGTTTCATTGGATCCTTGGTGTACCTACAAATTTATTTACTAGATTTTAGTACTCAAGCCATCTTGGGTTCATTGAGGTTAGAGCTTATGGTTCTTTTTGAAATCCATATTTGCTTAATCAAAGTATGATTAATTCTTTTAGTATTACATTCAGAAATTTTATAACTAACTTTATTGCATTTAAAATAAACTATAGAGTGATTTTCAGAATAAACTTTTGTAAACATATTCTTAACAAGTTTCTATTTTCTTAAGAAGTTATATCCAATTTTAGCTTTATTGAAAATAGCTTTTTGATTACTTAATATTACTTGAAGTTTTTGTGATTTGATTGTAAACTTATTGAATATAGACTTTAATATTTTAATTTTTTTCTTAATTTAGCATTTTTTTTCAAAAGAGATTTTTTAGATCTTAAGAGTTTTTCTTTTTCTTCAATATAAAGCTTTGATTTTTTGAATTTCTCTTTCAACTTAATATTTGTTTTAATTAAAATTTTTTTAGATTTGAATAGTACATCCTTTTCTTTAATCAAAAAATTTATTTTTTTTAAAATATTTTTTTATTTAATAATTTATTTTTTTCATTAGCTAAAAGAAGATTAGACTTTTTGAGTTCTTTATTTTTGAGTTTTAGTTTTTTAAATTCATCCATTAAATCATTGAAGGCTTTAAACAATTTATCAAATATAAATTCAAAGAAATTTTCTATGTTTACCTCATTATTGAGAGCCATGAGTCAAGGATTTATAATACCTTCTTCATCTTTCTTATTTTTCTTTTCTTTGCTATGCTTTCTCTTTATCAATACCTTCTTTTTCTTTTGTTTTTTCATTTTCTTTTCATCCTTATGAGCCATGAGGCATAAGTTGGGGTGAGCTTTCATTTCTTCTTGGAAACTTGATGTTTCTTCTTGATTTGCACCATCAAAAATAGTTTTCAATTTCTTCCATATCTGTTTTGCTAAAATACATAAAGAAATTATATTAAACTCATTAATATCCAAGGAGCAATAAAGTATATTCATGATCTTAACATTAAGTTAGGCCATTTTCTTATCATGCTCTTTCAATGCTTTGAAAGTATGTGAGCCATCGATTATAATCTTTTATAAGTTATAATCGTATGCTTGTATGAAGATGCACATTCATACTTTCCAATAACTATAATTTGATTTATTTAATAGTGGAGGACGATCAATAGAATGACCTTCATTCAAAAAAGATTCCATTTAGATTGCCAAGGTCTTTTACTCTTGATGGTTAGGTCAAAAATCAGTGAGCATATGCTTTGATACCAATTGTTGTTCAGAGGTAGCAACCCAAGAGGGAGGGGGTGAATTGAGTTCTTATAAAATTTTAATCAAATTTATTTTCTAAACAAATATGTGCTTTGATTTTAATCAAGATGGTGTGATAAAATGTATGCAATATAAGCAGTGGAATTAAGATAATAAAATCAAACTATGAAAGTAAAGCAAGAATTATAAGCATGCAAAGTACACAAAGAAAAAAAAGAAAAGAGAACAACACAAATACATAAAGATTTATAGTGGTTTGGTGCAACCCACACCTATGTTCACTTTTCAAGCTTTTTTTGAAATTTTTACTATAATCTACTCTTAATTATAGTATATTTATATTTTAGGCTCACAAACAAACCTAGTTGATTTTTACATGAGCACCAATTAAAACCTAACATCATTAGTTTTTCAGGTTCACTAACAATCCAGTTAATTTTTCGGACTCATCAATCAAAATCTACAATATCCAATTTTGAGCTTGAATGGACCTAATCCCTAAGTTTTCTTCTCCCAAAGAAACTTGTAAAGAAACAAATAATATAATATAAGAATTTCAGCATAAAAATAAAAAACAGAGTTGAAACTTTTTGAGCACGAAGAAAAGGTTGAATAATCAACTATTTTAAAACTTGGAAACTATTCTTTGAGGCTTGAGAGGATTCTTAAGAAGTTGTAGAAGATAGCTCTTGAATGCCCTTTAAAATCGCTGCAAAATCCCTCTCTTTTTCTTTTTTATTGATGTGCAATAGAATCCCTTAAGTTTGGAAAATGATTTCTCTCTAAAAATCCTTAATCTTATCTTTCAATTGATTCTCCATCTTTTAAATACTTTTAGAGATGGTTGGAGAAGAGTTCTAGCCATTGTGAGTACTGAAATAGCCATTGGGAGTAAAAACTAGTCATTGCAAAATAATCCATTAAAGGCTGTCTGTGCAAAACGAGACCTCTCGATTTTTCATGAGATCTTTTGCTATATTTCGAGACCTCTCGGTTCTGAATCGAGATGTCTCGCCAGAACCGCGAGATTTTTCGAGAATCCTGCGAGACCTCTTGCTCTCAAAGCATAAAAACTAAGTTTTTATCTCCTAAAACTGAGATATCTTGGTTCTGAATGAGACATTTTATTGGAACCGCGAGACCTCGTCTCGAGAATCTCACGAGACCTTTCGAAATCGTGCCAGATTGCTCCAAGGCTATTTTAAGAAATTTTTTGCACAAATCAAGAGAATTTGATTTTTATTTGATTTTCACTTTATGTCTTCCTTATTTTGGTCAAAGAACTCCTTTTCTTCTGATTTTTAAAAGTTTAAGAAAAATATTTTCTTTAAGGATCTTGACTTGATGAATTTTCGTAGATCTTTTATTGAAATGATTTTTCAATTTAAATACCTGAAAAGACCCATATCCACTCATGAAATACATTGTTAAATACTCAAAAACTCAAAGTTTGACAATCATCAAAATCAATCATGAGATCAACAAAGGCTAATATGGTGTTGGACGATTAGAGGTAAATTTAACTAAATAATTTTATTCAAGATCAAATTAAGATACAATTGGCTTTATTGAGATCAAATCTGATGGTATCTAGATTTGATCAAGATGAATGTCGACACACTATACGATGATCGCAGATCAAGATTCTTTACTAAGCTTAATCAAAATTATTGAAAGAAAGTCCTTTACTCAATTAATCTTAGAAAGATAAATTTTATAGAGAGAGAAACAATTCTAGAGAAAAAAGTAAATTTTTTTAAAAAGAGAAAATTTTAGAAAGAGAAGGTAGAGTGAGAAAATAGAGAGAAAAAGTGGAGAGAGAAATAATCTCAGGAGGAGAGAGAAGAAAGAGGAAAGAGAGAGAAATTTTTTATTTTTTATTTATTATTTTTTTTTTTTTCACTTTTTTCTTTCTCTCTCTTAGGTTCCACGGTGAAACAGGAGATTATTTTTTCTTTCTTAATCTTGGAACAGTTGATTACCACCACCATGGCTCTAATTGGTGGTGGCTGGGACTGTGATGATGCGGTTGGTGGACCTTAGAGCAGCGGTTGGCAATGACTTTCAACTTTGAAAAATCAAAAAAAGGGGCAAAATAACCAAACCGAAGCAAAGAAGAAGTTTTCAATTAATTTTTGATATTTTTCGATGAAATCTAACCGGCGGTAGAAAGAAATATAAAAAAGACATGAGAGTCTATGCCCCATTTTTGGTGATATTTGGGGACAACATAAAAAAGGATTTTTTGGAGAAGATGAATGCTTCTTCGGTAAGGATTGTCATCAATCATTGGTGATCAATTTTCCTAGATAGGGATGGAGGGGGAGGAGTTCGAGGTAATCTTGATTTTGATTCCTGTTTGAAAATCAAGGGGAACAAGGCTTTCAATTGATTTTTTTTAGATGCTTTAAGATTAATGTGGCAGGATGCGCCACGGTCTTTTAAAAAAAAATGATTTAGTTTAGAAGTTAGAAACAAAGTTTATAAAAAGAAAAGCCTGAGCTGGATTCCAGCTCGGACCACGAGGCAGAGCGACCCACCAGCGCACAGGGCCATTTCAAAAAGTGAAACGGGTCCGACACCAACTCCCCTCAGTCGCCTGGACCACGCATAGTGGACCAGCACAAATCTCGGAGCACGCGCGCGGTGGACAACGCGCAATCGGGAATTCGTGAAATACAAGGGTTAATGTGGCGTGTCATCCACCGTGGGATTTGGCTGGTCTACCTGGACGTGGTCTAGGCAAGTCTTTCCCCTGGAGAAATTATTGGCTGGTCTACCTGGCGTGTCATCCACCTCCCGCGACTCGTGCCTCCTGGGCCCCGCACGGTCACGTTCGTTGCGCTTTTCCTCCCGAACCAATTTAAACGGCGTTTCCTTCGTCCCTCCGTGCTGTACCCTTTAGGCTCTCATCTTTAACCCTCTGCTTCTACCTCATCGTTATTTGGCCTATAGGAGACTGTTGTTGACGCATATCCCCCCCCCCTCTCTCTCTACCTCTCTACACGCATATTGAGCGTTTCACAATTCCCCTCCTTTCTCTTCTTCTCCCTCGTGCGGATTTGGAAACTTTCGGGGAAATCGTGTCGATATCTTCTTCGGTTTCTCGGTGTTTGGATCTCGCCGTCTCGAGTTCGCTCCCTGGTGATCGATCGGTCCTTCGCTTTGTTTGAAGATGAACAACCTTCTAAATGTACGTCTCCCACGGTGATCTGCCTTTTTCCGTATTTTTGTTTCTTCTGGGATCATTGCTGGTTCTAGATCTAGTAATGGTGGCAAGATTAGGCGAGATCCGAGCAGATCCGGATGTCTTTTGTGCTTTTGAGAGTTAGGTCAGAGTTATGTTTAGGAGTAGATGAGAGAGTTGGAGAGAAGTAGAAGTAGCCTAATTGAAGGTTAGGGTCAATGAGTGGAGATTCTGACATGTTATATGCGAATGGAATATGCCATGGTTCCCAGTTGTAAGATCCAGCGTTTCTGTTTCGGGATCACAGCTCTTAGTTGAGGCAGCTGCTGGGTTTTGAAAATGATTGGATGAATAAAGATCCAAACGAAGCGGGAGGTAGTAAATGAAAGTATGGAACTTGAAGAGAAAAAAATACGACTAGGGAAAGATAAAAGAAATTTTAATTCGACATTGATATAAAAAGTGTACCTGTTATCCTTGTCTTTGACATTTTATATCTCTAAAACAATGGCCGAAAGAGTCATGTTCCAAACCATGATGGATTTCATCATTTTTAAAGCTCTTTTATCTACTAAATCTGCTACTTTTGGACACCTGCCCATGAAGCATTCACATATAATTTAGAACCTTGAACGTCTTTCATGTAGCAGGTTAATCCGAGTAAAGGGAAAATATTTTTGAACACAAAAAGAGTTAAAAAGAAGGGTTATGTGAAAAATGATACAACAAACTTTTAATTAATATGAAATCAAGTCTTCCTCTGACCCTTGTCTTGATAGTTTATAAATATCTGAAATAAGTGCTTAAAAAGTCTTGATCTGGATCATGTTGGAATTTAATCATATATTTTATTTTAGTTATTGAATCTATTTCTTTTAGTCACTTTTTTTTGACCTAGCAAGCACTTTGTTAGAGTAAGAACGTTGACTAGCTCTGGTCAATCTAGAAGTTAAATTATTTGTTTTTCTTTTAAAACCACAAAAACTGCCAAAGCTTGATTTCAAGGTGATGACAAGGTCTGCCCTTGCCAACTCATTGCACTTTGGAGTTGTTTTGGGTTCAATGGAAGAATGAGACCCTGCCAACTATTCATCAATGATGATTGTTTTGGGAAGAAACTCTGATACATTTGTTGTTTGACAATTGAAGTAGACAAGGAAATGGACCTCTCAGATGTTAAGCTTCCCCAAGAAGTTTAGCTGACGGCATTGGAACTCGATGAATGTAAGATTAGGTGGCCTCCATATCTTGTAATCATGATGGTGGTTTATAGGTTAATAGATGTTTAATTTACTTTTCATTCAGATGGACTAACTATATTTTGAGCTTTATTGCTCAGAATCCTTTATAGCTCAAGACATGAAGTAATGTAAGCCGACATCTTTTACTCTTTATTTTACAATGAAGGGACACTAAATATCTATATTCATCATATGATGATGTGTAGAGATACGCACAGAGCATAATTGAGATTTCTATGAGGAATTCAAGTTGCCGGTTGATGATCAAGATTTCTGTTTTATCTGTGCATATTGATGTAATTTCTTAGTGTGTTTTTTGATGATATGCTTATGCCCAAGGTCTGTGAAACCGGTACCGGGATTTGTGCCGGTCGGTCAGCGATACAAGTCGTATGGATCTATACCGGATTGGACCGGTGCGAACCGGCACATAAGCAAAAGAACTGAGGAGGAAAAGAGAGAAAGAGGGGAGGGGGAGAGAGGGAGGGGAAGGGGGGGAGGGAGGGAGAGGGTGGCTGGAGGCGATGCTAGTGGTGGCCATAGGCAGGCCATGGGTGTGCTCGGAGGGCCGCTAAAGCCTCTGCTTCCTCTGCCAAATCATGGCAGAGGTAGAGAGATAGAGAGAAGAGGGAGGGAAAGAAAAGGAGGGAGGAAAAGCCGGTGAAGAGGCTACTGAAAGACTCCGGCTAGCCGCTATGGCTGTCGGATGGTGAAATCGCTGCAGCTCTACGGGTGTGAAATAGGGGCGATCACTGCTCCATCGGCCTCTCCGTCGGCTATGCTTCCCTTCGATGGCCTCTCCGCCGATTGCGCCTCTCTTCGATACCCTTGCTCCTCCTCTCTCTCTCTCTCTCTCTCTCTCTCTCGATTAAACATCCTATTAGGCGACATGGAGCCGCTAAGGCCGTCGGCTCTCTGGCGGCATCGTCCACTCTTTCCCTCCCCTCTCTCTCTCTCTTCCTCTTTTTTCCTCTCCCTCGTTTAGTGTTCTGATTCGGAAGGCCAAACTATCCCGATCTGTGGCCGGTACAGTTTGGAATGCCCGAAACCATCCGGTTTGGGATGGTTCAGCGAACCATGCTTACGCATGATGTTTAATAGTGCTTTTTGATTGTGTATTCTTAAAGTTCTGAATATGTAATGAGAAAACCAAACAGATGGTAAAGATATTTTAGTATGTACTATGACATTTCCCGTTTAACTGAGAGCGTGATTTTAGCCACTGTTGTTCTGTTATATGGAAGTGGATATCTCCGGACTGCAAGAAGGAAGGTGTTCCTTTAGGGTGTTATTTGATTATTTACTGCTAATTATACACAAAATGAAACATTTATAAGACAACCATATTCCATTTGTTGTATAGTTTCTCCCCCCATTGAGGAGGGCAATAAGCATAGCATGAGATTAATGTCGGAGTGGAGTTGTGGTAAAACTATGAAGTATAAATAAAACAAGTTGCAGTAATGAATTTTAGGAATATCTTCAATAATATGTGGAGGGTGTTTAATTATGTCTAAAGCAACCTAGAGAATCAGAGATGCCTCGCTAGTTGCTGCTTGTTATGGAGGTTAATTAGATTTAACTTGATGGGTTGGATAAAGTAAAAGTGAACAAATCATACTTGACATGTATCGATGTTGAAAGGAAATATGTGTTTGTCACTTTTTATTCAGAAGAAGCAGGCCTTAAATGGCTTATTAAGTACTAGGAGGAAAACCTTACAGTGATGGAATTTCCACACTTGTTTGCATTTGTATTAGCTTGAATTCATATATTATAAGCATTTAAACATTGCTGAATTACTCTATTTTAGTTGAAACTTTATCTAACACCTAACAACTTTCTTCCAACTGGGTGCAGCATGGTGGTTCTCTTTTATTCTAATAATTGATGACATGTTTCAGAAGTATATCAGGAGTCTCCAAGAAATTCAAAACTAAATGAGCATGGATGTGGGTGTATGGATTTGCTTATATTTTATTAAGTATTGGCTCTAACACTTTTAACATATATTATATAGTTACTATTTCGATGATCAATTTATACATGTGAATGAAACTAAATAAATAAAGTACTTTCTTGCAAATATTTATATTAAAGTATGAAATACAGCATGTGTAAAAGCTTAATTGCACATTGGATAACAGCAGATTCATCCATTTTGCTAAATTTTTGGTTCTGTATATCATATCAGGCTGTTAGCTTCAACTCCGGTTGGAGATGGTTTTGTAGATTTAAATACAAAGGACCTTATCTACTCATTAGTCATTTGCATTATATAATTGTTTTACAAAAGTTGTGTTGAGAAAGACAACTTAAAACAGATTTATTCTTATTTTTGAGAATCTTTGACCATACGTGGAACCTTCTTGGTGGCTGCAGTTTCTAACTGAACATTCATTCCCTTAGTAAGATGATGATGATCTGCATTAGTTTCTTTTCACCCCTGTTTGTTGTTCAACAGGATTCCTTTGAACTCACTCGAGGTGAGGATTCGAGAGATGGAGACATTGAAATGGGACCACAGGTTCCAACGAATTCTGCTGATCTAGGTCTGGAAGGCTTTTTCAAACAGGTATAGTGTATAGTCACACTAATTATGATGTCACCATGTGTCTGTTATCTAGCATCAGTGGCATGGTTCTTATTTGTCTTAGGTTCAAGATATTGAGAAACAAATCGAGAAGCTGTCTAAGCTGTCAAAGAAACTTCAGGTATTTTTTTCTCTCTCTTTTTTCCTTCTCAATTTTTAGATTACATACAAAGGAAAATTTTCAGGTCTTTCCTCAACAAATCGGTTTATGTTGCTCAAGTAAGCTTAGTATGTACTGTCATTTCAGTTATATATGTTTGCCTTTTGCTGATATTACTTCTCTTTTGAATATGCTACTTACTGGATGGTGCCAAATAAATCTGCCTACTAGAAAGAACAGCTAAGGCACGTACCTAGTTTTCTATGGTGCAAGATATCTCATCCAGAGAACTATAGAGGCTATAAGATAGAAAGATGGTGTCTTCCTTGATTACTCTAATACTTAGTTGCCAAGTTAAACCAATCTTTATGTCATTCACATATGTTCTAAAAGAGAATGCTGATGATTTTTGTCCCCATGCCATCCCTCCTCTTCTTTTTTTTGGGGGGGCTGTTGTGGGATCCCACAATTATATAAACCTAGTTTGAGGTATATAATTTTTAGGAAATCTCTGTCAAACAAACTTTTGCTCTTCCAAAATAATTGCTCCTTGCTATCAAGGATTAAAGACCTACTAAAATAGGATGGTACTATCAATGCCCTACCATGCTGATGGGAAATAGAATCGATATGGGATGCAAGGTCCTGATCCTCAATTGGATCAGTGCATCCTACCCTAACATGGTTGAAACCTATCAGGATGTGCTGGCATAGGGTTGGTTAGGCTGGTAGCAAGCAACGCCCAATCAGGTTCCCTAATTTGAGAAAAAAAGGAGATAGCTTGGGAGCCACATTCTCCTTTTCTTTTCCTTTTGGTCATAGTTTGCTATAGGTGGGAGACTGCAACCCTGGATTTGATGTGGCAATGATGTGGCCTGGCCTTCCTGATGCCAAAATATCACCCATATTTATTGTTAATATCTGAAATATTATTGCATTTTCAAAAATATTTTAAATATTATTAAAGTTGTGGGTGTTGCTATCAATGTTACCACCATATGCCCATCGAAATGTCTCAAAAACCAATTAAACATGAAAAAAAAATATAAAAATGAAAAAAAGAAAAAAAAAAAACTTCCCAACACAGCATCAAGACACAGCGTCATCTCAAGCGTCAGGATAGTACTATCCAAGTATCGTATCAATATAATGAAATGTCACTATGGGTCTCGATATTGGTATCTCAAACCTTGCTCAATATGGATAATTTGCTATTCAAATTTCATAAATTGTGAGGGATTGACATAGCCATTTAGTAATAAATTAAGTTTTTATTATATTGGATATCTTTATTGTCTAAGGATTGTTGACATCTATTTGATTGCAAAGATTCTATGTTCTACTTACATCTATTTGATTGCAAAGATTCTATTAGATGCTTGAAGTTAAGAAATGCATGCAGCTAGAAGTAATGCTCTACATGCTCCATGCTCAAGAAATTAAAACTTTGTGATGAGTTTTTATTCCTCTTGAAGGAGATTGATGCAAGCTTGAGAAGTCTTATATTTTGAAACAAATTTCTTGGAATACTTAGCACGAATTAGCGAAAAGCCATTTTATTTTCATTTTCCTTTTTCTCTCACTCTATATATCCTGTTCAATTTTTTCTATCTGACTGTTATAGTTCCTATTTCCTTGTGCAAACATTAAACATCATCTAGGTTCTGGCCATTGTTCTTGCATTGAGCTGTAAGTTCATTTGGATCAGGAAAATTTTCCCAGATGTTTGCCACTTTTCACTTACAAATTGTGACAGTTATCAATTGATTGATACATCATGGTTACTACAACTACATTTTTTTTATTGCTCTTTCTTTTCATACTATCCTAGTATTGAGGATTTAAACTATAATCGTCTTTTGGTTCATATCATTATCAAAATTTATATATCTTATTAACAAGAATACAAGAAAAGGAAGAAGGGTCCATTGACTCTATATATCGTGCAAATCTTTTTGTCTATCTCATGACCATACATCTTTTATTAGAAATTGTGAAGTCCTCTCTCTTAAGACTAAAAGAAACCAGTTTCACTTGGTCCTAGATAAATTAGTGAATGACTGGTGCCCTTTAATCAGCGGAGGAAGTTGACTTGCAATGCTGCACACATGATACATCATGCATACTAGTTTCGGGGGTTAATAGAAAGACATCTGAAATAGCTAAAGTTCAAATCCTTGTTTGGAGTCAGGCCAGTATAGTATCATGATGGACCAGGATGGATTAAGACAACATTAAAAACAAAATAAAAATAAAAATAAATTAAAAATTGGTTCCTCAGGACACAAGGCCACCCCAAGTGTCTGCAAGCAACAATAATGGGCTTTCCAAGTTCATCTCAGTTGGGATGACTGGATGACCTGTTCTGTAGAGAACCAGGGCCTTGGATGTGTCCTATGATCCGGTCTCTCTCTCTGCTATGGAACAGTGCCATCGGGATGAATGGGATCCTTATCCTTGCTAGTAACTTTATGACTATCTATTCCAAATATCAATATAACTTTTTCTCTCCATTAAAATAGGACTCTAAAACCTACTTTATAAATTATCCAAATAAAAGTTTCAGAAATATGAAAAAACTAGAGCCAATAATTTTTATCTGCCATCAAGATGTCTATGGATCTGCGCAACATGCGATTGAAGGTTGCTGAAGATTATCAATGAAATCCCTGATTTTGCCATGTTGACTCTGTTTACTAATAATATTGAGAAATATAGGCTGAAAAGAATAATAGCTTCCAGAATATTTATTTTTTCCAATGCAAATCTATTTTTCCGGTGATCTATTTTGTAAATGGCAAGTTTAATGGTGGAGCAGGCCCTTCATCTCCCACA